>JAFEMH010001342.1:0-492035 GCA_022495995.1 Adenophora triphylla var. japonica
GGAGATGCCATTGAGGCGACGAGGCAGAGGAGGTGGCTCACTGGGCTGACTTGTGATGTCATTTACTTGGGGGACCTTTTCTCGAGGCAGCATGGCCATGTCCCTCCATTGGACGCCATTACTCCCCACGATCCTCCAGCACGGATGCTGCAGCCCAGGGATTGGCCAGAGGATGAGATAGCTAGGTACCAGGCAGGCGTGGCCGCCGAGGAGTACTTTGACATGGACACCCCCTACGCTGTGTTTGTGGAGCAGCGCCTGAGGACGCCACAGAAGCTAGTGAAGCTGGCGGTCACTCAGGGATATGGGGAGGATGAGCCTACTGACCCGCCGATCCCTCCTGCGCATCTGTCCTACGTGGTCCATGGAGTACCGAGGAGGATGAGGATACCTGTCCCCGACGCTAGGGAGCCCCAGTACACCTTGCCGCCTGACAGCACTGTAAGTATACTTTTAGGGTCTTTCCCTTTTCAGCTTTCAGATTTTTCTGCTTTTTTGCAATTTTCTGAGATTTTCTGAGATTTTTCTCTTCTTTTTCTCAGGTTCCAGCTCGCACTTACGACAGATTGGTCAGGCAGAATAGGGGCTGGAAGGACATGTGCCGGTCCCTTCTGAGGAAGCTGGCCTGCGCTTCGAAGGCGACAGCGGATGCACAGGAGCCTGGGCGCAAGAGACGGCATGTCGGGGGCACATCGTCTACCTCATCGGCCTCGGAGTACTCTTCCAGTGCCATGACTCGGGGGCGGGGACCCAACGCTGACATTCTGGAGCAGCTGGCTGAGTATGGGCACGATAATGTCCATTTGTCTGATGTGAGCGACCAGGAGGACTTGATGAGGGAGGCTAGCATTTACGAGCTGAGCAGTGATGAAGATGAGGAAGAATCGGAGGCCTAGGAGGTCTCTAGAATAGATTTGGAACAAAAACAAACAATGAACAATTTTTATGCACACTTTGTTTATTTTTTGCTTTATTCTGGCGCCGATGGGGCGAAGACATTGTATTTATGTTTTATTTGCTTTTCTAATTCATGCTTTTTCAATTTTCATATTATCTGAGCCTTGGGGCAACTTTTTTTGCTTGGAATCGGGGCTGAAACTGGGCCAAAATGATTTATAATGGTATATAAATGCTTGAATGGCTTCTGGATATGTTTTTGTACAGGTTTTGGTTGAAAAAGTGGGGTGAAAACTCCCTTGGGCAGCAACTTTGGTTGCTGCAGAATTTTTTCTGCAGAGGGCTAATGTAGCCGTGCGGATAGGTCCTGAGGGTAAATAGAGCCGTGCGGCTCACAGTTCTGTCTGAACTGGTTATTTTCTGAATAAAATCAAGGCTTGGCCATTTCACTTCATTTTCAACTTAGACTTGTCCCAATTGTTCCCAGAGCACATTTTGGACCTAAAAGCACCACCTTTGATCATTTTGCGATGGAGAAGCCCGTCAGATTGCAAAGGGGGAAGCGAGACCGTTTTCTGTCCGATCTTCAATCTTGGGTGAGACACAACTTCCAATCTCTTAGGGGACTACTTGATTCTTCCTTCAAGATCAAGTCTTTATGGCATTTGAGGGATCTCCCGCCCGATTGGGACCTTTTGAGAGCCGCAACAATGTTCTGGGACGTCCGGAGACATGTTTACTGCTTTTCTTACAACGAGATTGTCCCGATGCATGAAGACTTCCGAGCCTTGATTGGGGGTCCCGAGATTGAGGCTATATCTATTCCGCTGATCGGAGACGTGCCGGTGACGGTAAAGCTTGCATCTTTTCTGCAGATTCCTTTGGGAGAGGCTGAGAGGATGATGGTAGCCCCGGACAGGATTGACCTTTCTGATATCCCGGGCAGGTTTGGGTCTCCAGATATGGCTGCGACCACGGTGGCTATGGATGCTTTCATTCTCTGCATATTCTCTGTTCTGTTCACTGCTGAGTCCGTGGGGATCTGTCATAGTGGCCTCTTGGACATGGTTAGAGACTGCAAGGCTGGGAAGGATATTGTCCCATTCGGGTTTTGGGAGAGACACTCCATGGGATTGACAGGATGGCTCGGGAGACCATTTCATGAGATCCGGAGTCCGCTGTGTTGACCTTATGGCCGCAGAGAGGCTCGGGGCTTTGCCAGTGGGCTTTGCCGACTCAGTGCCCTTGGGTGATTTCTCGGAGAGGTGCACCGAGGCAACAGACCGCAGTAGCCGGGAGCCGACGATGGCTAGGCTATCCACTTCGGACATCCGTTGGTGGATACCTCATTGGAGGTTGCACCAGAGGATATTTCAGGAGTCCTATGCCGTGAGGGTTCCAGGATTCTGTTGGTCATCCTTCTACATACCCTGTTTAGTATCCAGGCAGTTTGGGGCTTTACAGGAGCCATTGAGTGATTGGGAGGACATCCGGACCATGGAGGTGGTGTCATTGGACATGAGGGATCCAGCCAGCTTCTCTTTCTTCTCGAGGGCTTGGACATATGCTGCTTTCCCACCCAGGGCTATCTTCAGGAGCAGGAAGAGCACCATCTTGACCACTGTCTACTTGGACTGGTACGAGAGGGAGATGGGAGCGACTCAGGTCATCTTGGAGGAGAGACGTCGAGCTTTATTGGGAGCTGACTGCGACTCGAGCAGGACTTTGAGGGAGACTGAGGCTAAGGCGAGTCGCCATAACCAGTCAGGTGACTTGGTCAGGGATATGGAGGCTCGGTACAAGAGGTTGTCCGAGGTCGCTCCTTTGACTGAGGCTCAGAGGGAGGAGGTGCGAACTCGTGCTCGGATAGAGAGAGCACTTATTGACACGGGTTTGGTAGAGGCTCCAGTGAGGATACCGGAGGTCGGGATGAGGGATACCGACATCATAGATAAAAAGAGGAAGAAGACTCGACGGGGCCGAGGAAAAGGGAAAAAGACCAAAGAAGACTCAGCGAATGACGACTGACAGATCTTTTCTTAGGATTCCCTTATTGCCATTTTGCAAACACATTAGTTTATTTAGGCATTTTATTGTATTTTAGATCTTTGTAGCAGGTTAGCAGAGTTAAGAGGTAGACCGTGCTTGAACTCATTAAGAAGTTTTTAACTTGTAATGAACAAGAAATATTATCTTAAAAATTAGTCAAGACACATTTCATGGAAATTCAAATGTCTTATTTATTGGGACCCGTTTTATGAAAACTGAAATACCCTTTATTATTTAGGACGCACTTCATGGAAGCTTGATTGTCCTTTTTATTGTTTAGGACACATTTCATGGAAACTTAATCGTCCTTTTTATTGTTTAGACCGAACCATATATGGCTGCCTACGTTCCCCTTTTACAAGAAAGACTAAGGGGCTCAGGTCTTCGTAGTTCATTCTGGTGAACTATAAAAATTTTTATGTGCAGCCCTGTTTTTTGCCTAGACCGCCCTTTTTTGGGTTTTCAGCCTAGCTGGGCATTACTCTTTTTGCACTAAGATTTTTTTCTTTTTTTTATGTGCAACCCTGTCTTTTGCCTAGACCGCCCTTTTTGGGGTTTTCAGCCTAGCTGGGTATTACTCTTTTTGCACCTTTTTTTTATTTTTTTTTTCTTTTAGACATAGTATCTTTTGAGCTTATCACCGTTGACTGGGTGGACAAAGGGATTGCCGTCCAGGTCTGCAAGCTTCATGGCTCCTCCCGATAGTATCTTCTGCACCACATAAGGACCGATCCAAACGGGTTCCCATTTTCCCAGGGGGTTGTCTCTGGTAGGGGGCTTCACTTTCAACACTAAGTCACCCTCTTTGATGTCTCTGGCCTTGACCTTTTATCAAACGCTCCGGCCATCCGCCTCACGGTAGGCTCGGGTGTGTTCCATGGCTTTTAGCCTTCTTTCGTCAAGCAGGTGGCTAACTCATCATGCCGGCCGCGCAACCATTCCACTTCATTGACACTTTGTTTTCTAGGAGGACCCTTAATGACGGGATTTCCAACTCCACCGGCAACACCGCTTCCATCCCGTAGGTTAAGGCAAAAGGAGTTTCTCCTGTAGCCGTTCGACAGACGTTCTAGCCCCGAGTGCCAAGTGCAGATTTTCGGGCCAATCACGACCACGGGTGGCCATCTTCCTGATGATCCGTTCGAGCGTCTTATTAGCAGCCTTCCACTGCTCCATTAGTCCGAGGTCCGTACGGAGACGACTTGTGGCGAGTGATTCTGAATTCTCGACAAGAACCTATCGCAGTCCCCTTCAAAGTGCGACCCATTATCGGAAATGATCTCGTTGGGCACCCCATATCCGCACATTATGTTTTCTTTGATGAATTGGGCCACTTTTCTGGAAGTGAGGACCTTGTAAGACTTGGCCTCTACCCACTTGGTGAAGTAGTCGATGGCTACTAGCACAAATTCATGCCCATTGCTTCCTGCCGGGGCTATTTTCCCTATCACATCAATACCCCAAGTTGCAAACGGCCAAGGAGTCGTCATGCAAGCATGTCATGAGGCGGGAGATGGTTGAGGTTGGCAAACCGCCGGCACTTGTCGCATGCTCGGACGTCTTTGGACACGATCTGTTTCCATGGAAATCCGGTAGTAACCCATTCTCGAGGATCACTTGCATCGTGGCTCGGCATTCATATGGGGACCGCAGGGACCATTGTGGACTTCGGTCATCAACTCTTTGGCTTTTTCTTGAGTGACGCACAAGAGGAGTGGTCCTTGGTATCGCTTCTTGTACATGTTGCCTCCTAGAATGACATAATGAGAGGCCAACCTTTTCAGAGCTTGCAAGCTCTTGGCTCTGACACCTTCTTTTGGTCTACCCTCTTCGTCTCTGAAAGCTGACTCTCCATCTTTGAGGAACTGGTAAATTTGATTGTACCAGGGTTCCTTCATAGGCTCGGGTCCTGTGTCTACTTCACAAATGTATAGGTCGGGGCTTCTCTTCTACCCACTCGAAAGGGTTTTATGGCTTTTCCCTCGGGTATCTCTACCAATGAGGCTAGAGTAGCTAATGCATCTGCGAATCTGTTCTTTTCCCTTGGCAAGTAGTGGAAGGTCACTTCTCTGAACTGTCCAGTCAACTCCTCCATATGGGCATGATACCGCTGCAGGTTAGGGTCCACAGTCTTCCACTTGTTGGAAACCTGATTAATGATCAGGGCTGAGTCTCCGTAAACTTCTAGCTCCTTGACATTTCTTTCTAAGGCAGCTTCCAAACCAGCAATGCGCTTCATACTCTCGGCAACATTGTTCATGGCGGGAAGTTCAACTTGAGGGCTATGGGTGTATGCTCATCCTTCGGATCGACCAATAGCATCCCGATACCGTTTCCTCTTTTGTTAGCGGCTCCGTCAAAGAACAATTGCCATCGATTTTCAGGTTCGACTGCAAAGATCCCTTCATCTGGAAATTGGGGTTCAGGCCCTCTGTCTTCATTACTGGGAAAGTTTGCCGGTGGTCCGACAACGCTTGACCCTTGATAGCCTTTCTCGGTCACATAGTTGATGTCGTACTCGCTAAGAAGAAGGACCACTTTGCTAGACGCATCGAGAGGGAAGGCTTATCAAAGATGTATTTGATGGGGTCCATTTTTGAGACCAAATTCACAGGTGGGCTTGCATATAATGCTTCAACTTGCCGACTACCTGCACTACCCCGCATGTGTCTTTTCACATGCCGAGTAATTGAGCTCACTTCCGCAGCCTTCCTACCGACAAAGTAAATGGCGTTCTCTATCCGAGAGTCTTTCTTTTCCCGAGCAAGCATAGCCCCAACCGCCGTATCGGTGACAGTGAGATAGAGCGTAAGAGGTTTCGTCTATGTGGGGGCATAGCACCGGAGGGTGTACCAAGTATGCCTTGATCTGGTCAAAAGCATCCCGGCATTCTTCGGTCCATTCTCGTGTCTACGTTCTTCTTCATGAGCTTGAAGATGGGCTCGCACATAGTGGTCAACCGGTTGACGAAACGGCCGATGTACCGCAGCTTTCCCATAAAGCTCTTGACTTCGTCCGGTCCGAGGTGGCCTCATATCCATAATGGCTTTGATCTTTCTCGGTTTACCTTTCGGTTTAGCATCTCGGTGCTAGAGGGATTTTGTGCTCTACTATCGAACCGTCTAGCCCCTGCATATCCCCGTATGACCATGCAAACACGTCGACGTATTCCTTGAGCAGATCAATCACCGTCCCGTTCAACCCCCGGAAGAAGTTTCCGATCTGTGTCTCTTTAGGTTCCTCGACAAGCACCCAAGTTCACACTTGTCAAAACCTCCTCGGCAGCCTTGGGCCCGGTTTTCCTCTTTTTTCGAAACACGCTTAAAGATTTCTTTAATGTATTGTTCATTTAGTGTGTTTGCATCTTGTTCAAATGATTCATTATTAACTTGTTGTTAAGTTTTGAGTTAATTTATCATTTGTTAAGTTGGCAATAAGAGGATACTCGAAAGATCTGTCATTTCATTCAAAATAAGGGGAAAGATGACATCGATTACATTTTGATAGTCCTCAGCATGAGGCCTTCGGATGACTCGAGGACTGGAATTCAAAGATTCCCGACTCGACCGAACGTACGCTACCGACTCTGGACCCTACACTACTTATTGACTCGAGGGTGGCTTGACAAGGGTTGGACCGGATCTCACTCCTTCTTGCCGCGTTGCCCTGGGAGTAGCAGCCTTGTCGTTCTCATCCCGTGGATCATAATTGCCTTTGTTGACACCATTTCCATGGGGAATACCGACCGTTCGGCGGAATCTCCTTTCGAACTTAACTTTATCCGTCGCACTGGGGCGTAGGACCAGCTTGTGCTTTCGGCATCCGAGATACATCTTTCTTCATCCCAAAAGTCTTCGCCGGTTCACTCTTCTTTCCACCTTTTCCCAAACAGTGGGGACCGATCCTCGGGAGTGGTAAGAGCCATTACAAATACATTATGCTCATCATGGGTGATGAAGGGTTACAAGAAACTTTCATTAACATGGCTTGTTTCACTTCAAACTCGCAAATTCTCATAAGTGAGCCTTTCTTCTGTAATCTTGACCATGGTTACCGGTTCGATGTCATAGAAAAGAGGCCGAGCTCGACAACATTAACAAAATCAGTTCCGACTATGGGCCCAAACCGTCCTTCCATGGCGGCGGCATTAATCAAATCTTTCCACTTTCCTTGCAATTCAAAGCATAAGGAACATTGAACTTGAGAATGTCTATGATCTCTGGATTTCCAAAGTTGATCGCATTTATCTCCCCGAACTCGATCATGTTGACACGATTGTTAGGTTGGAAGAGGGTTCTTGACCACATTAGGACCCCGAGGTGGTTCCAACTTGCCTTCTTCAATTAGGCGAGAGATCAGAAATTTCAAGTAGGTGCAATCATTGGTGTTATGCCCATGATATTTGTGGAAGCGGCAATGTTTGGTTTCGTCCATTTTGACATTAGGGTTTCTGGGTTTCCAATTTTCCAAAGGTCTCGATGAGTCCTTCGGCTACCAAACCGTCAAAGACCTTCTCCGGTGGCATTCCAAAATCTTCGCGGTATAGAAACGAGGTCTCGGTTTCGCAACTACTTGGCTTGAATTTTGTCCCACTTTCTCATTCTCGATGTAATTGACGGCGCCGACCGTTTCTTTTCCCTTTATAGTGACAGTGGGGCGTTTGACACTCGGCGCTTTGTAGCGATAAGAGCTGGCGATCCCGTGGCGGGGCCATGTTGAAGGCATTTTCAAACTTGGTACCAAAGCATTTACCATTGCTCGAAGGTCGGGATAATAGTAATTGCCAATTTGGACCCTTAGTTGAGGCTTTAGGCGGGATTGGAAGATCTCCATCTGTTCCTCTTCATTCGGTGGGGTCATCATTTCACTAAGCTTCCAGTTCCATCTCTTGTAAAATTCACTCACCGGCTCGTCCGGGCGCTCGTAGAGTGCCTTGTAGGTCATTCCCGCTGGTTTCCCAATTCAAATTGGCCTTATATTTCTCCGTAAAGGCTTCCTTAATTTGGTCCCAGGTGGCTCGGGCTTCGGTTTTACGTGCGGGAACCATCTAAGAGCTGAACCCTTTAATGACAACCGAAAATGGTCGGCCATTTGCCGATGTGTACGATCCTTGGCTCTCATGGCGAGAAGGTAACTTTCAATATGAGTCCGGGGACAATCGGTGTCGTTGAACTTTTCAATCTCGGCATCCGGAATTTTGGAGGAAGAGGGACAATCTTGCTAGGATCGCAATCGATATGCCGCCTTTTTGGTGTTCGGCTCCGAACTTCTCCGCATTGACTTAACTTGTTCCATCAACCAAGTCATGTTGGGGTCGGGGACGGTTTCGACTCGGCTGTGCTTGTCGATTTGAGTGGCAGGATGGGTGGCACAGTGGTAGCCGGTACCATGGCTTGGGAGTCTTTAGAAGGGAAATAGGTATAAACTTGGCCTCGGTCCGGTGTTTCCACGAGGCCGACCGCAGGCATAGGAATTAGGCTCATAGTTGCGTAAGTAGGAAAAAGGAGCCTCGTGGGATCCTATTGGCAAGGTTGGGGGTGGAAGATCTGCGTGGCGGGCGGTGAGCCGAAAAGGTCACTTGATTGATTCGAGGCCCGGAAGTTGTCCGGGACGGCCCATACCGGGGAGAGGGAGTGAATCCCATAGGGTAATGCAGAGGCTGCGTTACGGGAATAGCTGTGGCATTTGTTCTCTATTGGTAGGGAACAAAGCCGGGTCTTATCTCGAGGAGGAGAGGGTGTCGGGACCCTAATGGCTTGGGATACCGGAAAAGGCCGAAAAGGGACAGTCTTTGGCAAAGGCTCATATGTGGGTGGAGGAGGGCACCGGTTATAGCCTAGAGGGGCCGAGATGGTTACTTCGGAGTTTCATCTTCTACCATAACCAAGGAACCATTGGGCTCTACCACTATCTCGGACCCCATGACGGCGTAGCGCATCAATGAGCATGGCTGCGGTTCCTCATGGGCCTTACGACTATTTTCCAAGGCTAAGGCTAGCTCTTCTTCCCTAGTCATCTGGTTACCCAAACCAGTGTAGATCTCTGTCGAATCGGACATTCTCGACTCTCCTGGATTGACCAAACCGAGGATTCTCGCGAACCTGCCCGAGAATTCCGCGCTAACAAGTCGGCCGACCCGGTGTTCTCACCCACTTCTTTCTCGCTGCGGGAAAGGGATAGGAAAGGTTTAGACTCGGGGTAGGTGTTTAGGTGAAGGCTCGTGCAATATGCAAATTAGAATCTTCTAGTTTACTTAAAACAGTGTCTTTTATTAATATCTATTTGGTTGGAAAAGGGGGTTTGCCCTTCTTTTTCGTAACTACTCTAGATCCTGGATCAGTGGGTTCCGTCACTATGTCTATAAGCCCCTCGTATTCCACCTGTATTTCGACCTCCCAGGGTGGACAGCCCCGGGCGAGGGTCCTATAGGGCACGCGGATCACACCGACCGAGAGTAAAGAACGCTCCTAACGGGTCTAGCGGGTCATAGGAACTTTCAATGCACGAGCGATGCGGATTATAGTCAAGGCAATACCGGGAAAGTCTCGTCTTTCTGCCTTGATAGGATTTTGGCAGAATTTCGCTTGAGCGAATGACGTTTGACTGTCGGTAATGTCCGAGAATATAATAGGCATGGGTTGGGCGGCAAAAGCCGGATGACACAGTGTCACATTGAACTTCGTTGCATACGCCGGGCGTGAGTTAGAATCGAAGTCAATGCCGGGTCAAGATCTTGCCAATTTTTCCTTGTCGGAATTTTAGCAGAGCTTCGCTTGAGCGAAAGATCTTTTGATTTGTTGGCAAAGACTTGGTCTTGACTCTTACGCATTCCGTGCAGGTCAAGGTCAATAGTCAATGTCGGAGTTGAGATCTCGCCAATTTTTCCTTGTCGGAATTTTGGCAGAGTTCTTCTTCCGTTATGAACTAAGGCTTGACCTTTACGAGGGTATGCAACTGGGCTATATGACACGGACTAGACCAAAAACCAACCAAAAGTCACTGTTTTTTGAAACGTGTGACACGGACTGTGCATTGGTCGACACTGGCTGCTATGGGGAGGTTGGGATGATTCCGTGCGTGCCCGGAAGCATCGTAAGGCTGTCCGTGACTGCAGCTGGAACCACCCTCGGGTTTGAAGGACGTGCGTGCAAAAGTATACAGGATATATCAGGTGCGCGTAGTGCGCGGTCTCCTAAAAATGTTCCTTTTTGAGTTAAAACAGAGATTTTCAGAAATGTGTTTTAAAGGAATGATTTTCGGGACGGGGAAAATGCAGCACATAAGCACGTAAATTTTCTGGGAGCCCCAGTAAGTCATGGAGCTGAGTAGCCCCAAGCTGCTAGGACTGCCAGATTAACCATGATTTTTCCTGGTGGAATTGCCACTGAGGTCGCCCGGTCAGAATCCAAGGAGGATTGAGCCGTACGACTACATGGATCAATTTTCCAGGTTCCACTCCTTTTGCTATTTTTCGGGTTGTTTCCCGTTTCAAAGTATGCACAGATTCCAAGATGCAAATGATGCAATGCATGGTAAAGAAAGCAAGCATGATTAGTGAAATCGGCGACGGGAGTCTAACCCGCTCAAAGGGAAAAGCTTTCTATATTTTTTTTCGAAAAAAGTGATACTGGTACGTGGATTGTTAAACCACCGGTTATCCCAACTCCCACGTCAGGGAGTGTACAGGAAGGGTAAGTGGTTTCCACCTATATACCGAGTATCGATTTTTTTTGTTTTGAAAATAAAAGTTTTTCTCCTTTGGGGTTTCCCCAGCGGAGTCGCCAAACTGTGAATGTGTGCCCAAATTTTGTTTTTGTTGGATTCACGCGAGTTTGAAGACATCCGATTTAATTTGAAAAAACAGAGTCGCCACGCCATTTTGATTACCTCAAAACTTTGAAAAAAAGGTTTTATGGGTTCGGAGGTTAAGTTACCCCTTGGGAAGAACGTTTGGCGTTCACCCAAGGTGCCTTGCCGGAGCAAGTCTCCCATGATTTCATTAATCGTGCTTGCTTGCGTGCTTTCTTGTGTGCATGTGTTTGAAAATAAGGAGGGAATGTCCCAAGTCGTCTTCCGGACACACAAACCATTTATTGGTTGTCGCTCGGGATTCCTTGAAATTTATGTATTTGGGATTATGATCCCGCCCTCATCTTGTGACTTGTGATCATCGCATTTTAACCTCGGGACCCTCGGGACTTGCGTGATCGAGAGAATGACTCTCTTTATGGTCAAAGATGAGGTTCTTTAGAAAAGGAAGGTCCTTAGCCCATCAATCCTACGCTTTAAGACGGTCGAGCTCGTATAGATGCTTCATACTCTTTCTTAAGCGATAATTGGAGATATAGGGTTCAAGGTTGTCCCTTTCTAAAGAAATATGGAACCTTTAATGGAAGGAACGATGTAAAGATAGGATCTTTTACACCGGTCCATTCCTAGGTTGCTAATGGGGAAATGGGGGAATGTATGTAAAAATGACACTTTAATGAAAAGATGACATTTTTGGGTTGCAAATGATGCACTTAATTCAAAGAAATGATCTTTATTGCAAATGATGCATAAAGATATGATTTTTATGCAAATGATGCATTTTTGAAGAAATTGGCATTCATTATGCAAATGATGCATAAAGATTGCATTTTGAAGAGCATATGATGCTAGTTTATGGTAAAGACATGGTCTTTAAAGCAAATGATGCTTGGAAAAGTGATTTTGGATGCAAATGATGCATTTTGATTGAAAAGATTTGATTTTTATATGCAAAGGATGCATAAAGATGACATTTTTATTTGAAAATGGGGGTTTTAGGTGCAAAGGATGCACCTTTATGGGAAAAGACTACATTTTTATGACAAATGATGTCTAATGCATGCAAAAGGGGAAGGGGGAATATGAAGATATGATCTTTAATCTACCAAGTCCCAAGCAATATAAAGGTAATGCAATGAGCAATTTATAAAGCAATTAGGATGCGAGGTTAGGGCGTGCGAGGTTACCAATGGCTTCCTTCTTCTTCGGGCGGAGCTAGGAGGAGAGGTTGGTCTTGGATCTTCAAGGAGGAGGGAGGGAGCTTCTTGGCCTTCTTCTTCACCTTCTTGAGCTTCCAGCAGTGTTCTTCACGTGAGTGTTTGTGGGTGATTTGGTGTGTTAATTGTTGTTTTGAAATGGGTAGAGGAGGGCTCTATTTATAGGCAGTCTGGATAAGGCTAATGAAGCCGTGCGGCTAAGGACAGCAAGCTAATCCAGCCGTGCGGCATTATCCATAATGACTCAGCATTCTAGAACCATGCAAGGTGACAAATTCTAGAACCTTTCCTCCTAATTAAGAAAAACGTGTTTCTTAATTAGGAAGGATCCCCTTCAGCCCTAAATTAATTTAAAACAGTTCCGGAATGTTTCCGGAACACTAGGAAGGTCTGGGGAATTACCGGAAAACTTATCGAAATTGCCGGGAAATTTAACCGGAAGGCATGAGCCAGATTTGGGTACTTACAATATGATGCAGTTGAAGAGTGGTGGCCAAGGAGAGCAAGTCCTTCTCTTCAATATTCAGTCACTTCCATTGATCCTTTCTTGGAGAGGCACCCAATATGGTTGCAAAGGTATCAACAGACCTTGCAATCAACTCAGGAGGCTAGGAATGAAGGAATGAGTGCTGGAGGAGGATCTGGAGAGACTGTGACATTTCCAAAGAATGTCTGACAGCTAAGGTGAAGGTTTGAAGAGGAGAGCTGGTTTTGAAGATTGTATGGTTTGGAGGAAGTTTTTGTTGGGTGAATGAAGATGAGAGAGAGGGATTTCATGGGTTGTTGTATGTTTTTGTTGTATGTTTTTGTTGTTGTTTTTGTTTTTCATGGGTTTTGGAAAGATAGCTATCAGTGGATGGCTATCAGGAATGTTTATGAGGGAATAGCTGTCAGGCAACATTGTGACAGCATTACCCAGTATGTAAGCCTCTTTTTATTTATGAAGAACAACTTTTTATTTTGGCATATTTATCATACCAAGCATGGCTCTTAATATCTCAAACCTCTTTTCATCCATGGCTTTTGTGAGAATATCAGAGACATTATCCTCGGTGCAAACTTTTGCAAGGTTGATATTCCCTTTTTCAACATGATCCCTGATGAAATGATGTCTGACCTCAATATGCTTTGTTTTTGAATGTTGGACAGGGTTTTCTGTCATGGCAATAGTACTTGAGTTGTCACAGAAGATGGGAATGTTGGATAGTTCAATTCCAAAGTCTTGAAGTTGACTTTTAAGATAGAGAATTTGTGAACAACACAAGCCTGCATCAATATACTCAGCCTCAGCTATTGAGGTGGCTACTGAGGTTTGATTTTTGCTTGACCATGAAATAATCCTTGATCCAATAAACTGGCATCCACCACTTGTGGATTTTCTGTCTAGATTGCATCCAAAGATAGTCGAGTCAGTGAATCCAACTAGGGAGAATGGAGATTCAATGGGATACCACAAGCCATAATCAGGGGTTCCTTTGAGATATCTCAAAATTCTCTTGACAGCAGAGAGATGAGATTCCTTGGGATTAGCTTGAAATCTAGCACAGAGACATACACTAAACATAATGTCAGGTCTTGAAGCTGTCAGATAAAGGAGAGATCCAATGTAGCTTCTGTAAAGTGTTGGATTTACACTTTGACCATCTTGATCAGCATGAAGTTTGGTTGTGGTTGACAAGGGAGTTTTAGCAGGGGAAGCAGTTTGCATGTCAAACTTCTTGATCATATCCCTTGTGTATTTGGCTTGGTTGATGAAGATTCCTTCCTTCATTTGCTTGACTTGGAGTCCTAAGAAGAAGGTGAGCTCACCAATCATGCTCATTTCAAACTGATCCTTCATAATATCTCCAAATTCAGTGCACAAGTCCTCATTTGATGAGCCAAAGATGATGTCATCAACATAGACTTGGATTAGCAATTGATCATCTCCATATTTTTTGATAAACAAAGTATTATCAATATGGCCCTTGGTAAATCCTTTGCCAAGGAGATATCTAGATAGGGTATCATACCAAGCTCTTGGTGCTTGTTTAAGCCCATACAATGCTTTGTTCAGTTTGAATACATGATCAGGAAATTTTGGGTGCTCAAATCCAGGGGGTTGAGATACAAACACCTTTTCATTTAAAAATCCATTTAGAAATGCACTCTTGACATCCATCTGGAATATTTTCATCTTCTTGAATGAAGCATAGGCAAGGAATAGCCTTATAGCTTCAAGTCTTGCAACAGGTGCAAAGGTCTCATCATAGGCAATACCTTCTTCTTATCTATATCCTTGGGCAACCAATCTGGCTTTGTTTCTTACTACAATACCTTCTTCATTCATCTTATTTCTAAAAACCCATCTTGTTCCAATGACAGTTTGGTTTCTTGGTTTAGGAACAAGTTGCCACACTTTGTTTCTTTTAAACTGCTCTAGTTCTTCTTCCATGGCTTCAATCCAGTCAGCATCTTGGAGTGCTTCATTTATTTTCTTTGGTTCCACTTGGGATATGAATGCACTCATGAGAAAAGGGATGTTGTCTGGAACTGGGGTTTTATCAATTTGAAGGCTGATGTAAAGATCTTTATTGGGTGGAATGATGTGGGTAATGGTAGTTTCATCATTGGTTTTGGGAGGAGAAAGAGGATTATTGGATGGAGATGGAAGGTGGCTAGAAGATGGATTACATGAGGAATTGGGATGGCTGTCAGCTAAGGGTTGTCTGTCAGCTAAGGGAAAATTTTGAGGAAGGTCAGTCAAGGGATGACCATTTATTTGAATATTTTCTTCCTCATCAATTGGATTGGAAGTGGGAGAGATTGCTGTTGACTTGGTTGGCTGGATTGGTTGTTGATTAGAGTGAGATGGTTCATGGCTGTCTGGCACAGGATGGCTGTCAGATGAGTTTCTTGGAACCATGTATGGAAGGTTTGATGAATCTTGTTCATGATGGAGAACAGTTGAATCAAGAATGGGAGATGCTTCAGGAAGATTATCTAGGTTTCCCAAACCTTCATCAAAATCACACAACTCAGTTACACTTTAATCATTGTTTTCATCAAAGTCAACATGAATTGATTCTTCCACAACAAGTCTTCTTTTGTTGTAAACTCTATAAGCTTTGCTTTTGTTAGAGTATCCAAGAAATATTCCTTCATCACTTTTGGAGTCAAATTTGTCCAAATTGTTCTTGCCATTGTTGTGAATGAAGCATCTACTTCCAAAGCTGTGAAAGTAGGAAATGGTAGGGACTTTGTTATTCCACAATTCATATGGAGTCTTCTTGTGGAATTTGTTGATTAGAGTTTTGTTTTGAACATACACAGCAGTAGTAACAGCTTCACCCCAAAAATACTTTGGGAGATTGTGTTCTGACAAAGATTGTTCTTCTTTGCCTCACAAATTGTCCTGTTCTTCCTTTCAGCAACACCATTTTGTTGGGGAGTTCTTGGGGCTGAAAAATTGTGATCTATGCCTTTGGAATCACAATATTCTTCTACTCCTGTGTTCTCAAATTCCTTCCCATGGTCAGATCTGATCTTGATGATGGATGTCCCTTTTTGATTTTGAATTTTATTGAACAGTTTTATCAGACAGCTAAGGGTGTCACTTTTGGATTCAAGAAGAATGATCCAAGTGAATCTTGTGTAATCATCAACAACAACTAGGGAGTATCTTTTTCCTCCTAAAGATCTAGTTCTTATGGGTCCAAAAAGATCCATATGAAGCAGTTCAATAGGTCTTGAGGTGTCCAACTTGGTCTTGGGTTTGAATGAAGATTTCTTTTGCTTCCCACATTGGCATGCTTTGCAAAGTTTATCCTTCTTGAATGGGATATTTGGTAGACCTCTGACTAGATTAGAATTTGCAAGCTTGGAGATGGTTTTGTGATTTAGGTGAGCCAATCTTTTGTGCCATAGCCATGACATATCAGATTGATTGAAAGACAAAAGGCAGTGAGCATTTGAGGATTTCACAATCTCTAAGTTTAAGCAGTATAGATTTCCTTTTCTTGATCCAGTTAGAATGACTTTATTGTTCTTATCCTTAACAGTGCATTTATCCTTAGTGCAAACAACATGATATCCCTTATCACAGATTTGACTTATGCTAATCAAATTGTGTTTGAGACCCTCTACATAAGACACATTTGTAAAAATGATATCTTTTGTAATAAGATTTCCTGATCCTTTGACCTTAGCTTGGGAATTGTCACCAAAGGTTACATTTGGACCATTTTTAGGGGAATATTGTTGCAACCAGTCTTTACTGAAGGTCATATGTCTACTACAACCACTATCTAAATACCAAAGTCCTTTCCTAGGTACCTGCAAAACAGAAAGTAAATTTTATGGTACCCCTTTTTATTCTTTTGGGTCCAAAGGATTAGTTTTTCTTTGGAACCCTAGCTTTGTTCATTGGTCCCTTGTTGAAGAACTGGTTTAGGGTATGATAATATGACATGATTTGCATCATGTAAGGTGTAAGGACAGTGGATTGGGATGGATTGAAGAAGTGGTTTGGATTGTTGTATTGGGGTTGAAACTGAAAGCTATTTGAAGAGGATGATCTGGGAGAGTCATTTTGACTTGCATGGCTTCTACCATTTGAGTATTGCCATTGAGGTTTTTGTTGTTTGGTGTATCTATGTTTGTTATAGAATCTTTGTTTCCTTGGGGTTCTTTGTTGTTTGGAAGATTTTGGTTGTCTGTCAGGCCTTGGCTGTCTGTCATGCCTTGGCTGTCTGTCAGCCCTTGGCTGTCTGACAGGACTTGACTGACTAGCACATTCTTGCAGTTTGACTTCTTCCTGTATATTGGCTCCTTTTTGAACCCAAATATACTTGCTTCCTTGAATTTTACTTGGTCCTTCCTTTGGTTGACTAGGACCACCCAAGATTTCTTTTGATTTTCCTTTGGTTTGAACAGGGTAGGTTTGAGTTTGATAGCTGCCAGAGCTTAGGTTTTCTAGAACCATTTTTTCAATGGCCCTTTCACCAGTGGGAGGAGTGTACACCTTTTGAGTAGGATCATCAGCACCAATCCCTGTTTTGTCACTAGGACGCCTTTGGGTGTATGTGAAAAGTGATAATGCTTTGCTTGACATGTTCCATGAATCTATTTTCTTTTTAAGAGCATCATTTTCTTTTTCAAGATTACTGAGTTTTTGACAATTTTCATGATTACTTGATGTCTCAGCTGTCAGATCCATGTTTTGTTTTTCAAGCATGATGCATTGATCTCTTAGCCCTTGGCATGCTTTCTCAAGCTCAGAAATGGTTTTTGTGAGGGTGTCAATGGTTGAGGATTGGGAAAGATTCTCATTGACCAGTGAAGCAAAGCTAGTTTTTTGTTTTTTGGTTTGAATTAAAAGAGTGCAAACTAATTGTTTAAAACCATCAATATTTAAAGAGTTAAAATCATGTACCTCTTTCAGTTCATCAGCAGCAGCAGCAAGTGCTTCCATTTCTTCCTCATTGTCTGATTCTTCCTCATCTTCAGCTATAAGGCATATCATGGCTTCTTCTCCTTCATTGTCAGAATCATCACTTGACACATACTCTTCATCACTGAATTTTGATGAGTCAGCTATCATGACTTGCTCTTTGTTTTTGTCATGTTTATTTTTGGAGCAATTGAAGCAGTTGCACTTGGAACTGTGAATGATTTCTTTTGAGTAGGTCATCTTCTTAGCTGTCTGATTGTCCCTAGGTTTCCTTGGTTCAGGACAATCAGATGAGTAATGTCCTTGCTTTCCACAGTTGAAGCAATCAATTGTCTTCTTGAAACTGTCTTGTTGAGCATTAGATGTGGAGGGATTGTATTTTTTGTCAAAAGATTTCTTTTGAAATTTCATGGCATTTCTGACAGCCATGGAAATGAGACTTGGAATGTCTTCTTGGGAGATCTGTTTACTGACAGGTTTGGAGCTGATGTTTATTTTTTGAAGTGCATTGTTGACAATGGTCTCAATGTCATGGTGAGTGATTGGTTTGAGTACAGTTTCTTGAGCAGTTAAAGCTAAAGTTTGTGAAATGGTAGGGACTGGTTGAATTTTTATCATACCTTCCAATTCATAAGCTTCAAGCTTTCCAAAATACTGTTCAACTGTCATTGTGCTCCACTCAGACCCTTCTCTAATAGGTAATGCTACCTTTTCATATTCTTGAGGAAGATTTGAATATATCTTGAGGCAGAGATCTTGTTGTTCAAAGGTTTTTCCATGGTCAGCAATAGATCTAACAAGGTTCTCAAACCTTGGTTGAGCAGCACTCACTTTTTCTCCAGGGTAGAACTTGAAGTTGTCTAATTGCCTAAGCAAGTTATACAAGTTTTGTGTCCTAACACTGGAGTGTTTAGTGAACTTAGTTTGAATAAGAGCCCATGCTGTTCTGGCATTTGGTTCCTTAGCAATTTCTTGTGCTAGTGAGTCATTTACACTCTTTTGAAGAATGTTCTTGACTTTCAAGTTTGCACTTATCAATTGCTTTTCAGCTTCAGACCATGTTTCTGGGGATTTGATCTTACTAGGTCCTCCATCAGTACAGATTTGAGTTGGGTAGGACACTTCATTCTCTAGAACATACCAATTCCATATACTGTTTGCATCAAGGTATGTTTTTATTTTTGAAGCATAGATCTCAAAAGATCCACAGTCATCAATGTGTGGGATGTCTTTCTCATTATTTCTCCTTGGTTGAGGCATGGTGGGTTTGAAGAGGATCCTTCACAAGTTGTTAGACTTTTGAATGTGAAGACAAGCTCTGATACCAATTGAAAGGCCCTTTGTTGATATGCAGATGATCAGACAACTATGGTTTGGCTTAGCTGTCAGATGATAGTTGAATTGTGCAGCGGAATAAGAGAGGCTTGAAATAATGATAGGACAAGGAACACAAAGAAATAATGCAAGTGTGTGAATGTGATTGCAAAAATGTAATAACACAGAGAATTTAAAGTGGTTCAGAGTTCACTCCTCCTACATCCACCCCCACTGTCAATCTTGACAAGTGAGATCAATTTTATTATAATCTTTAATCAACAAAAATTACAAATGATTGATTCAGGCAACTTCATTGAACTTCCTCTTCCTAATTAGTACAGTCAACTAGGGATACACTTAAAGTACAGTCTTAAGTGTTTTTACAACTTGAAGTACAGTCTCAAGATTTTACAAAACAAATAATACACTCAAAGTACAGTCTTGAGTGTTTACAAACTAATTCTACACCTAAAGTACAGTCTTAGGATTTTGGAATTTGTGAATTAACACACTAAGGGGTGTTTTGTTGTTGAGGCAGAGGTTTTGGGGTGAGGGTTTTGGTTTGGAACAGGGTTTAAAGGGTAGGGATTGGTGAGTGTGTGTGTGAATTACAGGAGGTGTGTGTGGGTGTAAGGGAAAGGTTTTGGACTGTGAAAAAGAGTATTTTTCAAGAGTGGTTTGTGTAGAGGATGAACTCCTCTATTTATAGCCTTCAATGTAGCCGTTGGAATATGACAGTTGCAGCTACATTAATGAGTCTTTGACTGGTCTTTGCCCCACTTGTCCACTTGCAGGTCTTCATGAGTTGGCATGAGCTGAGAGCTTCCAGAAGGTCTTCAATGGTCTTCAATGGTCACTTTGATAGCTGTGAAGATATAGGATCCATCTTGGTTGAGATTGTGGCAGCAGAGTATGAGACAAAGAGATGGCTGTCTGAGGACTGAAGTCATAGCTGTTAGATCATAGCAAGGCTTAGCTATCAGAGAAGATCTCTAATAAGGGCTGAGATGCACTTGATGATCTTGATGACTTAGAGAGTGAATATGATTCATGTTTTTGATTGATTGTAATCATTGTATACGACAGAATCATAACTATCAAACTCATAGCTGTCAGATACACTGAGGAATGAATATGAAGTTTGATTTGGTCAGTCATGGACATAGCTGTCAGAGTAAAGGATCATGACTGACAGTCTTCCTCTTTTGATATAAACCCTGTTCTATATATATATTCCTTTATCAAAACCAACTAACTAAGACATTGATCAAAGTTAGGTCCTAACAATTTCCCCCTTTTTGGTAAAGGAAGATCTATTTTAGAACATGTCTTCACATTTGATAAGAGAAATAATAATAGAAGAAATAATACAAGGATTCATAGCAGACAAGTAACCGAGAATGAGATTGAAATACATGAATTTAATCTCAAGATGAAAAGGTTCACAGACATACCATAAAAACCGAGCCAATCAAAACATATTGTTTTAAAAAATTGTTCCATAAAACTACACTTCAATCATCGCCCGATTGATCATAGAACTCTTCTCTTTCTTGCACATTTGAAATAATCGATTTCTTTCTTCCTCCAGTTCTCTTCTCATATCTGGCTCCACTCCTTTGTAGTAGAACTCATTGTTCCATTCCCAGGACATCCTCTCATCATACTTGAAGAACTTATCTTCCTTTGATTTCAGTTGAGCTCTTGTAAGGGGCATCTGATCATTTCTGATTCTCATTGTGCCCCACAAATGCTTCTTCTTGTTCCTTGTTCTCTTGTTTTTCATGGGCACAATGGATTGATCTGGTTGTGATTGAACTGAGACTTGAGCTTCAGGAAAGGAATGGGTGGATTGCTGAGGAGGGTTGGTAAATGTAGGAGATGGAATTATTATTGGAGAGTCTTGATCTGGACTTGAAGGAGCATCATCATCATCACTGTCAGAGTCTGAGGAAAGATCAATAACAGTTTTGGTTCTGTTTTGACTGTCAGCTATGGATTCTCTGAATTCTTTGATCTCAGGAATAGAGACCAAGTTCATGAAGTGAGAGTTTTCATTGGGTGAGGTAAAGTTAATGGGATCAACAGTGATGAAGGGTGAAAGGTAGGGCTCAATTCCTGGATTAAGGGTTGGGGAAAAGATGTTGACCATTTTTCTTATCAAAAGCATGAGGGCATACTTTTGTTCAAACAGAGAAAGGAAAAATGATTTTGCAAGGTCAATGCACAGGGTGAAGACTAGACCCTTTGGCATATACAGGCATGAATTGAGTGATGGAGAGATAAGTTGGCTGAAGATAACTTCCCAATCAAGAAGAGTATTGGGAGTGATGAACTTTGGGAAGGATGGGATTTGGTGAACAAAGTTGGAGGTTGATGAGGTTCTTGACACTTTCCATTTTTCATAGGCAAAGAAAACTAACCCTGCAAGGTTTCTTGCTACCATTATCAAACCATTTCTTGACAGTTCCCAGAATTTTGGATAGGTAAATGGGTTTGCAATTTCTGGGAAATGAGTTACATGGGCCAACCTTGTTCTTGCTGCCTTGATGGAAGACATAGAGAAGTCAATGCCACAGCTAAGCATCCAAGGTTCTTTCTTGGGAAGATATGCTTGAGTAGGAGGAATAGAATGGCTTGGATGGGCCGTCGGGACCAAAGAATGGGATCACCATCGAGATATATCTTGACCTTGTCCAGCTAGGATTGGACTTTGAGGAGAGGCTTCAAAAGGTTCATTTTCAGGGATTGGAGAAATTGGCTTGGAAGGTGCAGAGGCTTGGGTTGAAACAGTTGGGATTGACTCAGAGGCTTGGCCAAGACTTTGATTGAGAATATTGGAATTGAATTGAGATTTAAGGAGGTTTAAGGCTGCCCTGACTTCTCTTTTGGCCAACTTTTTCTCAAGAATAGCTGTCAGGGCTTCCTCACTTTCTGGAGTTCCATCAAACACAAGTCCCTTGCAAGCATTCATGATTGAATCTCCCTTTGAGACTAGATTTGGATCTATTTCAACTCCAACCTTTTTGAGACTTTGAATAACCTCAGTGATATTATCAAGATTCCCCCTATCAATTTCAACAGTTGGGGTAGGTTCATTCACAGCCTCAGTCTCAGGAATGGAAGGGAAGGATTGGATATCTACATCCATGGCTGTCACCTTCGGGTTACTAGATGACTCTCCAGGTCCACTCCTTTTCTTCATAAACCTAGACCTGAGTTCATCTAGGGCCAATATTGATTCTTCCTTACTTAGAACATCATCAAGAAATACGAGAACAGCTTTTTCAGTGTCAGGGTTCCCATCCAACTCAATAGCATCAATTGCTCTCAGGATTTTGGCTAACTGTTGAGGTTGGGTAGAGGGGATATTCTCATCAATGTTCCCCCTTAAAGGTTGCTTCTCTGATGGTTCTTTGAGATTAAGGATAGCTTCAATGGCTGACTGATGACCTGAGCTGGGTGTGGATGACTTGTCCACTCTTGGACTGACAGAAGTGGATTTTGGAGAAATGGAAGGGGTAGTTATTTTGGTTTTCTTGGCCTTGGGGGATTTCTTTTCTAGTTTTCTTTTCTTTGGCAAAGTTTTAGAAGGAATGGATAAGGAGGATTGTACCTTGGATCTGGTGACTGTCTGCTTGGTAGGGATAGCTGTCAGAGGTTGCTTTCCTTTATGCTGTGTTTTTGACAATTTAATAGCTGCCTGGAGTTCTTGAGGATCTACATCAGCATCACCAGCATGAGTTTGTTCCATGGTGTCATCTCTATGGCTATCAACAGCACCTCTTTCTTCAACATCCTCTCTATGGCTATCAGACAAGGTTTTATCACTGTCAGTCATTTGACCATCCTTGCTTTTGCCCTTTTTGCTAGGAGATACCACAGTCTTCTTTAACACCCCTGTTTTCTTGATATTGGTCTTCACTCCCCTTTTTATTCTCCTACTTGTAGCCAATGCTATCAACTCCTTCCAATGTTTAATCTTTATTCTTGTTTCTTCAAGCATCTTTTCTTGGGCTTCTTTGAAACTTTCAAGGCTCATATCTCCAGCTTTCATAACAATTCCTTTCTTTTGTTTCAATGAAAAGGTTCTTTCATTGAAACACCTTGTTTCTGACGCCTTCACGGTCTTGACCACTTCTTGGGTAGAGGAGTTTTGAGCTTAGGGATTAGAACATCAAGAATTCCACTCATAAACCTGAAGTTGTTCATCTTCCCACCTTGTTATTTGAACTTGAGAGTAGAGGTTGAGGCTGCCAGTTGAAAGTTGTGAAGAAGAACAATGCACCAGTTTGTGTCCTTGGTCATCAAACTCAGCATTTTCTTCCATTCATTTGATCCCATTTGATCAAATGAGGATTGCTTGCCATCAATGGCTTTGTTGACCACATCCATCAGGGTTGACTTGAAGATATCATCTATGTTTTTCACCATTGCTTTGTCTTGAACAGCCTTGAAGTCAGGGACCTTAATACCAAGAAATTTCTCATAAACTGTCTTCAATCTGTCTGACCCTCTATCCCATATGTTTTTCACAGCATCTTCTTTGTTTGGGATCCCATAGACCTTACTGACCATTTCTTGAGTAATGGTTATCTTTACATTGTCTATGGTGGCAGTTATTGAGTTGTTCTCTCTATTTCTGTTGCCCACCAAATAAATCTCTCTGCACAGTTCTTCATAAATTGGAGGTCTAGCTCCCATGAAATGAATTAATTCATTTACCTTAAGAAGTTCTTTGATGAGTATTCCAACTTCAGTCTCATAGAAGTTAGGTTTGATGAAATAATCATGAGCATCTGGGTAAATAGCTTTGGGGTCTGCCATTGATGGTTAAAGGAATTAGGGTAGAAGGAATACGATGTTGTATTAGAGAGGGAAAGAGATGAATTTTAAACTGAGGGTTAATGAAATAGGAATTTTGGTGATTGCGAAAGAGAGAGAGAGACAAATGATGAGTGGAACGTGGGTTTTAATGAGCATTGGGGGTTTCAAAGTTAAGTAACTGTTCATATGAACAGTGGTTTTTACCCTTCCCCACGTTGAGACATTAATTCCCACAAAATACAAGAAGAACATTCTCTTTTTCAAGAAGCTTTGCAGGGGAAGAGACGGCTAAGGAAGTGACAATTGTGAGCAATTAACACGATCAAATCACATAAAAGTTGCTTTAACCTAGCTGTTGAAAGAAAACTCTGACAGTTAAGTCTAGTTTGAATGATGATGGTCATGCGAGATAGCTAGGTGAAACTTGCCTATAAAACAATGACAATTTCAGAGGAAAATTATTCAGATTGTTTTACAAACACAAATGGGTAGATTTTCCTCAAAGTTTAATCCAAAAAATATGGCTCAAACAACAAAAAGGTTGGTTTTTGGGAAGAATTGTGAGGATGATTTGAGGGGGGATGAAATGGAGATAGAGAGAGAGTCCTTCAATGTAATTGAAAGTTCAGAGGGAGTGAGAGACAAAGGTAAGAACAAGAGAGTGAGAGAAGATCAGGACTATGGTGTTAAGGAGATAGGCATCGAGAGAAAATTGACGGTATAGAGGGAGAGGGAATAAGGCTCTTTGGAAAGACTATCAAGGTTGATCAGGGTGAGCCCAGTAAGGGAAAAAATAAGGTGGAGAGGGTTTATACATTGGGGGAATTGGTTAAGCAAGATAGGGCTCAGACAGCTATGGAAAGGAGCTTAGCTGTCAAGAAAAAGGTTAAGCCTGAGAAGCTGTATACTCCTGTGAGTAGGGATTCACTCTCTCCAGGAGTTGGATTGTTGGAGGGGAGAGGAGATAACTTTGCTGGAGTGCATATCTCTCCTTCTTCAACAATCTCATACCTATTCAACCAGGTTATAGGTTGCTTTAGCCCTGCTAGAGTTCCTGCTGTGGAGAGAGTGGAGTCAAGTGTTGGTCAGCCTTTTGCAGTTGCAGGGAATGGTTCTTTTTCTGGAGATTTTAGCTTTGTGACTCCAATAGAGGGTTTGCTTCAGCCATATGTGTGAATGTGTGCCCAAATTTTGTTTTTGTTGGATTCACGCGAGTTTGAAGACATCCGGTTTAATTTGAAAAAACGGAGTCGCCACGCCATTTTGATTACCTCAAAACTTTGAAAAAAAGGTTTTATGGGTTCGGAGGTTAAGTTACCCCTTGGGAAGAATGTTTGGCGTTCACCCAAGGTGCCTTGCCGGAGCAAGTCTCCCATGATTTCATTAATCGTGCTTGCTTGCGTGCTTTCTTGTGTGCATGTGTTTGAAAATAAGGAGGGAATGTCCCAAGTCGTCTTCCGGACATACAAACCATTTATTGGTTGTCGCTCGGGATTCCTTGGAATTTATGTATTTGGGATTATGATCCCGCCCTCATCTTGTGACTTGTGATCATCGCATTTTAACCTCGGGACCCTTGGGACTTGCGTGATCGAGAGAATGACTCTCTTTATGGTCAAAGATGAGGTTCTTTAGAAAAGGAAGGTCCTTAGCCCATCAATCCTACGCTTTAAGACGGTCGAGCTCGTATAGATGCTTCATACTCTTTCTTAAGCGATAATTGGAGATATAGGGTTCAAGGTTGTCCCTTTCTAAAGAAATATGGAACCTTTAATGGAAGGAACGATGTAAAGATAGGATCTTTTACACCGGTCCGTTCCTAGGTTGCTAATGGGGAAATGGGGGAATGTATGTAAAAATGACACTTTAATGAAAAGATGACATTTTTGGGTTGCAAATGATGCACTTAATTCAAAGAAATGATCTTTATTGCAAATGATGCATAAAGATATGATTTTTATGCAAATGATGCATTTTTGAAGAAATTGGCATTCATTATGCAAATGATGCATAAAGATTGCATTTTGAAGAGCATATGATGCTAGTTTATGGTAAAGACATGGTCTTTAAAGCAAATGATGCTTGGAAAAGTGATTTTGGATGCAAATGATTGAAAAGATTTGATTTTTATATGCAAAGGATGCATAAAGATGACATTTTTATTTGAAAATGGGGGTTTTAGGTGCAAAGGATGCACCTTTATGGGAAAAGACTACATTTTTATGACAAATGATGTCTAATGCATGCAAAAGGGGAAGGGGGAATATGAAGATATGATCTTTAATCTACCAAGTCCCAAGCAATATAAAGGTAATGCAATGAGCAATTTATAAAGCAATTAGGATGCGAGGTTAGGGCGTGCGAGGTTACCAATGGCTTCCTTCTTCTTCGGGCGGAGCTAGGAGGAGAGGTTGGTCTTGGATCTTCAAGGAGGAGGGAGGGAGCTTCTTGGCCTTCTTCTTCACCTTCTTGAGCTTCCATCAGTGTTCTTCACATATTTGGAGTGTTTGTGGGTGATTTGGTGTGTTAATTGTTGTTTTGAAATGGGTAGAGGAGGACTCTATTTATAGGCAGTCTGGATAAGGCTAATGAAGCCGTGCGGCTAAGGACAGCAAGCTAATGCAGCCGTGCGGCATTATCCACAATGACTCAGCATTCTAGAACCATGCAAGGTGGCAAATTCTAGAACCTTTCCTCCTAATTAAGAAAAACGTGTTTCTTAATTAGGAAGGATCCCCTTCAGCCCTAAATTAATTTAAAACAGTTCCGGAATGTTTTCGGAACACTAGGAAGGTCTGGGGAATTACCGGAAAACTTACCGAAATTGCCGGGAAATTTAACCGGAAGGCATGAGCCAGATTTGGGTACTTACAGAAGCCCCTCGGCAACGTCACTTGCAAGGCGAGTGGGGTTGTCGATAGAAAAGGATCCGATCTGGCGAATGCCGAGACGGATTGGGTGACCAAAGTGGTCGAGTGGCTGAACCTCTTATGAAAGGCTACCTACGTATCCCGGAGGAATCAAGCCAGGCCGTAGTTCGGAATAGATCCGCTGGGGAATGGAGAAGAGAAACTGGTCTCTTGCTGGGGAAATAGAAGAGAGAATGACCTAGGAGGTCAAGCAACTGATCCTACTGGGGATATGCTAGGAGTGACCAAGGTGGTCAGATAACAAAGTCTCTTATGAGAGACTACTTCATCACTGAGGAGTGACGGAGGAAAAGGGTGACCAAAGTGGTCGGATGGCTGGACCTTTTATAAAAGGCTACCTACGTATCCCGGAGGAATCAAGCCTTGATCGTAGTTCGAGCATCACTAGATAGGTAGGAACGATGTCTAGGATCCTCGAGGGTTTGACAATTAATGGAGGATGTCACCTGATTGACAATTAATGGAGTTTGTCACCTGATTGACAATTAATGGAGGTTGTCACCTGATTGACAATTAATGGAGGTTGTCACCTGATTGACAATTAATGGAGGTTGTCACCTGATTGACAATTAATGGAGGTTGTCACCTGATTGACAATTAATGGAGGTTGTCACCTGAGAAAACTGGAGCTTACGTCACTATCGAGAAGATAGAGGTAGCTTAAGTTGAGAGAAACTTGAGCGTACGTCACTATTCGGGATAGAGGTAGCTTAAGTTGAGAGAAACTTGAGCGTACGTCACTATTCGGGATAGAGGTAGCTTAAGTTGAGAGAAACTTGAGCGTACGTCACTATTCGGGATAGAGGTAGCTTAAGCTGGAGAGAAACTTGAGCGTACGTCACTATTCGGGATAGAGGTAGCTTAAGTTGAGAGAAACTTGAGCGTACGTCACTATTCGGGATAGAGGTAGCTTAAGTTGAGAGAAACTTGAGCGTACGTCACTATTCGGGATAGAGGTAGCTTAAGTTAAGAGAACTTAGCATACGTCACTATTCGGGATAGAGGTAAGCTAAGTTGAGAGAAACTTGAGCGTACGTCACTATTCGGGATAGGGGTAGCTTAAGTTGAGAGAAACTTGAGCGTACGTCACTATTCGGGATAGAGGTAGCTTAAGTTAAGAGAACTTAGCATACGTCACTATTCGGGATAGAGGTAAGCTAAGTTTAGAGTTTTGACAATTCGGAGGTTGTCACCTAGCATTATCCCGTTATAATGGAATTAACGGAGGCGACTGGGAAGAAAGCTTAATTGCTTAAGAGATAAGGGATATCTTCTGAAAAAGATGTTATCTTGGTTAAAAGATAATGGAAATTGCATGCCCAAATGGAAGGTCCAGGGGCAGGATTGTAATTTTCTGCTCAGAGCGAATGAGGCCGCCCGGCATGAGATGGAGAAAAAGGAGCCGTACGGCTAGAGACCTGTTTTTTCCAGATTATTTAAATTCAGATTTGAACGGGCCATTGGCATTGCATTGCCGCCCAAGAACGCAGAGAGAGAGAAGAGAGGAAGAGAATTTCGAAAATTCTTTCAATCCCCTTGCTTCCCTTTGATTTGAGATGGATCCGGAGGGCAATCCCATACCGAGGCAAGCAAGAAGAAACATCTCGGCGGCCGCTCGGAGGAGGAGAAAGGAGCTCGTGCGAACGGAAAGAAAGTATGACTTTCTTACGCCTCCGTCGGAGCTTTACCCGGGGAGAAGGGAGCATAAATCAACGAACCCGCGATCGGTTGGGGTAAGCATTCTTAATTTGCTCAATTCCGTCGATTTTGATCGAATTTTGAATGATTTAGGGCTTGACCCGAATTTTAGGAATTTTCTAGGATTTTTGAATGACTTTGAGACATTGATGAATAACCTATGAGGCTAAGAATATGCAATGTGCAATTTGTTTGACAAAAATAATGGGAATGACCCACTTTTTTTTCGCAAATAAAGTAAGAATGAAAAAATTGTCTAAAGTGAGACGGAGTTCTTGCATGTACTAGAACTAGGTCAAAATTTTGAGAAAACATGATTTTGGAAGATGAAAAGGATTCATGCATGCCATTTTTGAAAGAATAATGCTTATGTGCAAATAATTGTGATTTTGTGATTTTGTGCTTTAGGAAAGCAATGGGACTTGACATGACGCGTTTCAAGTGATGAAAGACGCTTTTTTGATGCAAATGATGCTAGAAAAACTTTTGTGAATGATTTTCTTTTGAAAAACATGTGCACTTTTGTGAATATATGCATGCTTTTGAAAATGATGAATGATTGACACACTTCTTTGTTGTGCTTGTCTACAGGAGAACAAGTCTAGAGGACCATCTGAGATTGTGGTCAAGCTTTGGCAGAGGATGCCAGATTTCGAGAAGAATGGGGTGAACCCCAAGAATTTGGTGAGGGCTACCGGCCTGGATTCGTTCGTCGAGGCTATCGGCAGGGGTGTTCACATCACCTCGAAGAGCAAGGGCTTGATCTAGGCCCTTTCTGAGTTCTGGTGGGACAGTACTCATAGCTTTCACCTGAGCTGGGGAGAGCTTACGGTGACTCTGCCGATTTCACGGCTATTGCGGCCTACAGTTCACCGGGAGGCCCGTGACTTGGAGAGACCACATTACAGCTGAGGAGTTCCAGGCTTTGGTTGGGTTTGAGCTGATTCCCAAGGGGCTGGGTATGGAGACACGGAATGTCGAGGTGGCAGTCCAGACTTGCATGCAGAACTTTGCTGCTAACGATGTGACAACCCAGCAGTTGGCTAGAGCCTTTGTGTGGTTGATGCTGTCAGTTACTATTTTTACTAATTCTGGGACACTGGCCATGACTTGCCTTCTCGACTCTCTGGAGGATGTGGATGTGATAGGGACGGTCTCTTGGGGAGAGGCCGGATTGGCGGAGCTCTACTTCTCGTTGGACATGTACAGTCGGAATAAAGCTGCTTCCATGGACTGCTTCTCATTTGCCCTTGAGGTAGTCTCCTTTCTTTTCTCTTTTCTCTTTTCTGTCTTGAGACTTTTATGAGAGAGAGAGAATGACCTTTTTGATGTTTCGAACATGCAGGCCTGGTTTTGTGAGGTGATCGGGTTCTTCCCTTGGAACCAGCAGAGTGATGTCACCATCTTCCCTGCTATGGTTCGCTGGAGGGGAGATGCGAGAGATAAGTTCACGGGGAAGACCTGGATCACCTTCGACTACAAAATGGTGAGGCCGATCATCAACAAGGACGGGCATGATGGAGTGGACTTCTACCCTTGGGGCAGGTATCCAGAGATTTTGCTGGGAGATGCCATTGAGGCGACGAGGCAGAGGAGGTGGCTCACTGGGCTGACTTGTGATGTCATTTACTTGGGGGACCTTTTCTCGAGGCAGCATGGCCATGTCCCTCCATTGAACGCCATTATTCCCCACGATCCTCCAGCACGGATGCTTTGCGGCCCGAGATTAGCCGAGAGGATGAGATAGCTAGGTACCGAGCGGCGTGGCCGCCGAGGAGTACTTTGACCTGGACACCCCCTATGCTGTGTTTGTGGAAGCGGCGCCTGAGGACGCCACGAAGCTAGTGAAGGCGCGGTCATTCGAGGATATGGGGAGGATGAGCCTGCGACCCGCCGATCCCTCTGCGCATCTGTCCTACGTGGTCCATGGAGTACCGAGGAGGATGAGGATACTGTCCCCACGCTAGGGAGCCCTAGTACACCTTGCACTTTGGCAAAGACTGTAAGTATACTTTTAGGGTCTTTCCCTTTTCGGCTTTCAGATTTTTACGCTTTTTGCAATTTTACGAGATTTTTAAGATTTTTCTCTTCTTTTTCTCGGAGTTCCGGCTCGCACTTACGACAGTTGGTCGGGCGAGAATAGGGTTTGGAAGGACATGTGCTGGTCCCTTCGAGGAAGCGCTCGCGCTTGAAAGCGGCAAGCGGATGCACGGAGCACAGGCGCAAGAGACGGCATGTCGGGGGCACATCGTCTACCTCATCGGCCTCGGAGTACTCTTCCGGTGCCATGACTCGGGGCGGGGACCCAACGCCGACATTAGCAGGCGGCTGAGTATGGGCACGATAATGTCCATTTGTACGATGTGAGCGACCGGGAGGACTTGATGAGGAGGCTAGCATTTACGAGCTGAGCGGTGATGAAGATGAGGAAGAATCGGAGGCCTAGGAGGTCTCTAGAATAGATTTGGAACAAAAACAAACAATGAACAATTTTTATGCACACTTTGTTTATTTTTGCTTTATTACAGCGCCCGATGGGGCGAAGACATTGTATTTATGTTTTATTTGCTTTTATAATTCATGCTTTTTCAATTTTCATATTATCGAGCCTTGGGGCAACTTTTTGCTTGGAATCGGGGCTGAAATGGGCCAAAATGATTTATAATGGTATATAAATGCTTGAATGGCTTACGGATATGTTTTTGTACGGGTTTTGGTTGAAAAAGTGGGGTGAAAACTTTAGTTTGGTTCTTGCAGAATTTTCTGCGAGAGGGCTAATGTAGCCGTGCGGATAGGTCACGAGGGTAAATAGAGCCGTGCGGCTCACGGTTCTGCTGAACCGGGTTATTTTTGAATAAAATCAAGGCTTGGCCATTTCACTTCATTTTCAACTTAGACTTGTCCCAATTGTTCCCGAGCACATTTTGGACCTAAAAGCACCACCTTTGATCATTTTGCGATGGAGAAGCCCGTCGAGATTGCAAAGGGAAGCGAGACCGTTTTACTGTCCGATCTTCAATCTTGGGTGAGACACAACTTCCAATCTCTTAGGGACTACTTGATTCTTCCTTCAAGATCAAGTCTTTATGGCATTTGAGGATCTCCCGCCCGATTTGGGACCTTTTGAGAGCCGCAACAATGTTCTGGGACGTCAGGAGACATGTTTCTTGCTTTTCTTACAACGAGATTGTCCCGATGCATGAAGACTTCCGAGCCTTGATTGGGGGTCCCGAGATTGAGGCTATATCTATTCCGCTGATCGGAGACATGCCGGTGACGGTAAAACTTGCATCTTTTCCGCAGATTCCTTTGGGAGAGGCGAGAGGATGATGGTAGCCCGGACGGGGATTGACCTTTCGATATCCGGGCGAGGTTTGGGTCTCCGGATATAGGCTGCGACCACGGTGGCTATGGATGCTTTCATTCTCTGCATATTCTACGATTACATTCCTTCTTGAGTCCGTGGGGATCTGTCATAGTGGCCTCTTGGACATGGTTAGAGAGCTGCAAGGGGGGAAGGATATTGTCCCGTGGTTTTGGGAGAGACACTCCATGGGATTGACGGGATGGCTCGGGAGACCATTTCATGAGATCCGGGAGTCCTGTGTTGACCTTATGGCTGCAGAGAGGCTCGGGGCTTTGCCGGGGCTTTGCCGACTCGGTGCCCTTGGGTGATTTCTCGGAGAGGTGCACCGAGGCAACGGGACCGAGTAGGCAGGAGGCGACGATGGCTAGGCTATCCACTTCGGACATCCGTTGGTGGATACCTCATTGGAGGTTGCGGACCCGGGAGGATATTTCGGGAGTCCTATCTTTGTGAGGGTTCCAGGATTCTGGCCGGTCATCCTTCTACATACCCCGCTTAGTATCCGAGGCAGTTTGGGGCTTTACAGAGCCATTGAGTGATTGGGAGGACATCCAGGACCATGGAGGTGGTGTCATTGGACATGAGGGATCCAACCGGCTTCTCTTTCTTCTCGAGGACTTGGACATATGCCGCTTTCCCACCCGGGGCTATCTTCGGGAGCGGGGAAGAGCACCATCTTGACCACTTTGTCTACTTGGACCGGTACGAGAGGGAGATGGGAGCGACTCGGGTCATCTTGGAGGAGAGACGTCGAGCTTTATTGGGAGGCGGCTGCGACTCAAGCGGGACTTTGAGGGAGGCGAGGCTAAGGCGAGTCGCCATAACCGGTCAGGTGACTTGGTCGGGGATATGGAGGCTCGGTACAAGAGGTTGTCCGAGGTCGCTCCTTTGGCCCGAGGCTCGAGAGGGAGGAGGTGCGAACTCGTGCTCGGATAGAGAGCAATTATTGACACGGGTTTGGTAGAGGCTCCGGTGAGGATACCGGAGGTCGGGATGAGGGATACCGACATCATAGATAAAAAGAGGAAGAGGACTCGACGGGGCCGAGGAAAAGGGAAAAAGACCAAAGAAGACTCAACGAATGACGACTGACAGATCTTTTCTTAGGATTCCCTTATTGCCATTTTGCAAACACATTAGTTTATTTAGGCATTTTATTGTATTTTAGATCTTTGTAGCAGGTTAGCAGAGTTAAGAGGTAGGCAGGTGCTTGAACTCATTAAGAAGTTTTTAACTTGTAATGAACAAGAAATATTATCTTAAAAATTAGTCAAGACACATTTCATGGAAATTCAAATGTCTTATTTATTGGGACCCGTTTTATGAAAACTAAAATACCCTTTATTATTTAGGACGCACTTCATGGAAGCTTGATTGTCCTTTTTATTGTTTAGGACACATTTCATGGAAACTTAATCGTCCTTTTTATTGTTTAGACCGAACCATATATGGCCGCCTACGTTCCCCTTTTACAAGAAAGACTAAGGGGCTCGGGTCTTCGTAGTTCATTACGGTGAACTATAAAAATTTTTATGTGCGGCCTGTTTTTGCCTAGACCGCCCTTTTTGGGTTTTCGGCCTAGGCTGGGCATTACTCTTTTTGCACTAAGATTTTTTTTTTTTTTTTATATGTGCAACCCCGTCTTTTGCCTAGACCGCCCTTTTTGGGGTTTTCGGCCTAGTGGGTATTACTCTTTTTGCACCTTTTTTTATTATTTTTTTCTTTTAGACATAGTATCTTTTGAGCTTATCACCGTTGGTGGGTGGACAAAGGGATTGCCGTCCAGTCTGCAAGCTTCATGGCTCCTCCCGATAGTATCTTACGCACCACATAAGGACCGATCCAAACGGGTTCCCATTTTCCTGTGGGTTGTCTCTGGTAGGGGGCTTCACTTTCAACACTAAGTCACCCTCTTTGATGTCTACGGCCTTGACCTTTTATCAAACGCTGCGGCCATCCGCCTGCAGTAGGCTCGGGTGTGTTCCATGGCTTTTAGCCTTCTTTCGTCAAGGGGGCTAACTCATCATGCCGAGCTGGCAACCATTCCACTTCATTGACACTTTGTTTTCCGGGAGGACCCTTAATGACGGGATTTCCAATTCCACCGGCAGCACTGCTTCCATCCCGTAGGTTAAGGCAAAAGGCGTTTCTCCTGTAGCCGTTACGACGGCACGTTACGTAGCCCCGAGTGCCAAGTGCAGATTTTCGGGCCAATCACGACCACGGGTGGCCATCTTCCGGATGATCCGTTCGAGCGTCTTATTAGCGGCTTCCACCGCTCCATTAGTCGAGGTCCGTACGGAGACGACTTGTGGCGAGTGATTCTGAATTACCCGGCAACCTATCGCAGTCCCCTTCAAAGTGCGACCCATTATCGGAAATGATCTCGTTGGGCACCCCATATCTGCACATTATGTTTTCTTTGATGAATTGGGCCACTTTTCTGGAAGTGAGGACCTTGTAAGACTTGGCCTCTACCCACTTGGTGAAGTAGTCGATGGCTACTAGCACAAATTCATGCCCATTGCTTCCTGCCGGGGCTATTTTCCCTATCACATCAATACCCCAAGTTGCAAACGGCCAAGGAGTCGTCATGCAGTACAGGTCATGAGGCGGGAGATGGTTGAGGTTGGCAAACCGCTGGCACTTGTCGCATGCTCGGACGTGCTGGACACAGTCTGTTTCCATGGAAATCCAGTAGTAACCCATTCTGAGGATCACTTGCATCAGGGCTCTGGCATTCATATGGGGACCGCAGGGACCATTGTGGACTTCGGTCATCAACTCTTTGGCTTTTTCTTGAGTGACGCACAAGAGGAGTGGTCCTTGGTATCGCTTCTTGTACAGGTTGCCTCCTAGAATGACATAATGGGAGGCCAACCTTTTCAGAGCTTGCAAGCTCTTGGCTCTGACACCTTCTTTTGGTCTACCCTCTTCGTCTCTGAAAGCTGACTCTCCATCTTTGAGGAGGCGGTAAATTTGATTGTACCGGGGTTCCTTCATAGGCTCGGGTCCCAGTCTACTTCACAACAGAAGGCGGGGCTTCTCTTCTACCCACTCGAAAGGGTTTTATGGCTTTTCCCTCGGGTATCTCTACCAATGAGGCTAGAGTAGCTAATGCATCTGCCCAGTCTGTTCTTTTCCCTTGGCAAGTAGTGGAAGGTCACTTCTCTGAGCTGTCCGAGTCAACTCCTCCATATGGGCATGATACCTGCGAGGTTAGGGTCCACAGCCTTCCACTTGTTGGAAAACGATTAATGATCGTGGCCGAGTCTCAAGTAAACTTCTAGCTCCTTGACATTTCTTTCTAAGGCGGCTTCCAAACCGGCAATGCAGGCTTCATACTCGGCAACATTGTTCGTGGCGAAGTTCAACTTGAGGGCTATGGGTGTATGCTCATCCTTCGGATCGACCGATAGCATCCCGATACCGTTTCCTCTTTTGTTAGCGGCTCAGTCGAAAGAACAATTGCCATCGATTTTCAAGTTCGTTTGCAAAGATCCACTTCATCTCGGAAATTGGGGTTCAGGCCTGCTGTCTTCATTCTTTGGGAAAGTTTGCCGAGGTGGTCCGACAACGCTTGACCCTTGATAGCCTTTCACGGTCACATAGTTGATGTCGTACTGCACTGCTAAGAAGAAGGACCACTTTGCTAGACGCATCGAGAGGAAGGCTTATCAAAGATGTATTTGATGGGGTCCATTTTGAGACCAAATTCACGGGGTGGGCTTGCATATAATGCTTCAACTTGCCGACTACCGCAGACCGATCCTGCACGAGGTCTTTTCACATGTCTTTGAGTAATTGAGCTCACTTCCCTGCAGCCTTCCGGTGACAAAGTAAATGGCGTTCTCTGTCAGAGAGTCTTTCTTTTCCCGAGCAAGCATAGCCCCAACTGCCGTATCGGTGAGTGAGATAGAGCGAAGAGGTTTGTTTGTCTATGTGGGGGGCATAGCTTTGGAGGGTGTACCAAGTATGCCTTGATCTGGTCAAAAGCATCCTGGCATTCTTCGGTCCATTACGTGTCTACGTTCTTCTTCATGAGCTTGAAGATGGGCTCGCACATAGTGGTCAAGCGGAGTTGTGGCTTGGTGATGTGCTTTGCGGTTTTCCCATAAAGCTCTTGACTTACGTGCGGGTCCGAGGTGGCCTCATATCCATAATGGCTTTGATCTTTCTCGGTTGCAGCTTTGCGGTTTGGCATACCGGTTGCTAGAGGGATTTTTTGTGCTCTACTATCGACCCATCTAGCTTAGGCAGCTTATCCTGTGTGAAGCCAGCTGCAAACGAACGTCGACGTATTCATGAGCAGATCAATCAGTCTGTCCCGTTCAACCCCAGCTGGTCAAGAAAGTCTTCCGATACATGTCTCTTTAGGTTCCTCGACAGTACCCAAGTTCATCACTTGTCAAAACCTCCTCAACAACTTAGGCCCGGTTTTCCTCTTTTTCTAGAAACCTGCTTGAAATTTGCTAATGTATTGTTCATTTACGTGTGTTTGACATCTTAAGTTGGCGATAATGATTCATTATTAACTGTTGTTGAAGTTTTTTGAGTTAATTTATCATTTGTTAAGTTGGCAATAAGAGGATACTCCAGAAAGATCTGTCTTCCCATTCTAAAATAAGGGGAAAGAGTGGGACATCAATTACATTTGACAGTCCTCAGGCGTGAGGCCTTCAGATGAAACTCAGAGGACTGAGAAGCTTCAAAGATTCCTGACTCGACTGAACAGACGCTACTGAAACTCTGGACCCTACACTACTTATTGACTCGAGGTGGCTTGACAAAGGGTGCTGGACCGGATCTCAGCTCCCTTCTTAGCATTGCCATCCACATTGGATCATAATTGCCTTTCCAAAACCTCCTCGGCGACTTGGGCCCGGTTGTGCTCTTTAAAGTCTTGTTCATTGTGTGTTTGCATCTTGTTCCCAAATGATTCCCTTTGTTGACACCATTTCCATGGGGAATACCCTAATCGTTTAGGCGGAATCTCCTTTACGAACTTAGCTCTTTATACATCGTACCTAAAGGGCGGTAGGACCGGTTGTGCTTTTGGCATCGAGATACATCTTTCTTCATCCCAAAGTCTTCGACCGATTCACTCTTCTTTCCACCTTTTCCCAAACGAGTGGGGTCGGACAGATCTCGGGAGTGGTAAGAGCCATTACAAATACATTATGCTCATCATGGGTGATGAAGGGTTACGAAGAAACTTTCATTAACATGGCTTGTTTCACTTCAAACTCGCAGTCCTCATAAGTGAAGCCTTTCTTACGTAATCTTGACCATGGTTGCTTGGTTCGATGTCATAGAAAAGAGGCAGGAGCTCGACAACATTAACAAAATCGGTTCCGACTATGGGCCCCAGGCTTGTCCTTCCATGGCGGCGGCATTAATCAAATCTTTCCACTTTCCCTTGCAATTCGGCGCATAAGGAACATTGAACTTGAGAATGTCTATGATCTACGGATTTCCAAAGTTATTGCATTTATCTCCCGAACTCGATCATGTTGACACGATTGTTAGGCTGGAAGAGGGTTCTTGACCACATTAGGACCCCGAGGTGGTTCCCAACTTGCCTTCTTCAATTAGGCGAGAGATCGGGAAATTTCAAGTAGGTGCAATCGTTGGTGTTATGCCCATGATATTTGTGGAACGGCAATGTTTGGTTTCGTCCATTCGACATTAGGGTTTTACGGGTTTCCAATTTTCCAAAGGTCGATGAGTCCTTCGGCTACCAAAAGCCGTCAAAGTCCTTCTCCGGTGGCATTCCAAAATCTTACTGCGGTATAGAAACGAGGTCTCGGTTTTCGCAACTACTTGGCAGATTACATCCCACTTTCTCATTACGGATGTAATTGGCATGGCCAATAGTTTCTTTTCCCTTTATAGTGGCCAGTTTGGGGCGTTTGACTTGCGCGCTTTGTAGCGATAAGAGTGGGCGATCCACGTGGCGGGGCCCGTATGTTAAAGGCATTTTCAAACTTGGTACCGGCATTTACCATTGCTCGAAGGTCGGGATAATAGTAATTGCCAATTTGGACCCTTAGTTGAGGCTTTAGGCGGGATTGGAAGATCTCCATCTGTTTCCTCTTCATTCGATGGGGTCATCATTTCATTAGCTTCCAGTTCCATCTCTTGTAAAATTCACTCAGCATTTGGCACAAGCGGCGTAGAGTGCCTTGTAGGTCATTCTCTTTGGTTTCCCAATTCAAATTGGCCTTATATTTCTCGAGAAAGGCTTCCTTAATTTGGTCCCAGGGTGGCTCGGGCTTACGGTTTTACGTGCGAGGAACCATCAGAGAAGCGAACCCTTTAATGACAAGCGAAAATGGTCGGCCATTTGCGTGTGTACGATCCTTGGCTCTCATGGCGAGAAGGTAACTTTCAATATGAGTCAGGGGACAATCGGTGTCGTTGAACTTTTCAATCTCACGGCATCCGGAATTTTGGAGGAAGAGGGACAATCTTGCTAGGATCGGTGTCGATATGCCGCCTTTTGGTGTTCGGTTCTCAGAACTTCTCCTAATTGACATAACTTGTTCCATCGACAAGTCATGTTGGGGTCGGGGGGACGGTTTCGACTACGAAGCGAGCTTGTCGGATTTGAGTGGCGAGGCTGTGGGTGGCACGGTGGTAGGCTGGTACCGTAGCTTGGGAGTCTTTAGAAGGGAAATAGGTATAAACTTGGCACAGTTCGGTGTTTCCACGAGGCGACCGAGAGGCATAGGAATTAGGCTCATAGTTGCGAAGTAGGAAAAAGGAGCCTCGTGGGATCCTATTGGCAAGGTTGGGGGTGGAAGATGCTGTTTGTGGCGGGCGGGGGCGAAAAGGTCACTTGATTGATTACGAGGCACAGAAATTGTGCAGGACGGCCCATGTTGGGGAGAGGGAGTGAATCCCATAGGGTAATACGAGAAGGCTGCGTTACGGGAATAGGCGTGGCATTTGTTCTCTGTTGGTAGGGAACAAAGGCTGGGTCTTATCTCGAGGAGGAGAGGGTGTCGGGACCCTAATGGCTTGGGATACAGGAAAAGGGTGAAAAGGGACGATCTTTGGCAAAGGCTCATATGTGGGTGGAGGAGGGCCTTGGTTATAGCCTAGAGAAATTTGAGATGGTTACTTACGGAGTTTCATCTTCTACCATAACCAAGGAACCATTGGGCTCTACCACTATACAGACCCATGACGGCGTAAGCGCATCAATGAAGCATGGCTCTTTGTTCCTCGTGGGCACTTACGACTATTTTCCAAGGCTAAGGCTAGCTCTTCTTCCCTAGTCATCTGGTTACCCAAACCGGTGTTGTTTCTCTGTCGAATCGGACATTCGACTCTGATTGACCAAGCGAGGATTACAGCGAGCGTAGAGAATTACTGCGCTAACAAGTCGGCCCGGTGTTCTCACCCACTTCTTTCTCGGCTAGCGGGGAAAGGGATAGGAAAGAGTTTAGACTCGGGGTAGGTGTTTAGGGTGAAGGCTCGAGGCAATATGCAAATTAGAATCTTCTAGTTTACTTAAAAACAGTGTCTTTTATTAATATCTATTTGGTTGGAAAAGGGGTTTGCCCTTCTTTTTCGTAACTACTCTAGATCTGGATCGATTGGGTTGAGTCACTACGTCTATAAGCCCCTCGTATTCCACCTGTGTTTCGACCTCCCGGGGTGGACGGCCCAGGCGAGGTCCTATAGGGCACGCGGATCACACCGACCGAGAGTAAAGAAACGCTCCTAACGGGTCTAGCGAGGTCATAGGAACTTTCAATGCACGAAGCGTGCGGATTATAGTCAAGGCAATACGGGAAAGTCTCGTCTTCTACGCCTTGATAGGATTTTGGCGAGAATTTCGCTTGAGCGAATGACGTTTTGACTATCGGTAATGTCCGAGAATATAATAGGCATGGGTCGGGCGGCAAAAGCCGGATGACACGGTGTCACATTGAACTTCGTTGCATACGCGGGCGTGAGTTAGAATCGAAGTCAATGCGGGTCAAGATCTTGCCAATTTTTCCTTGTCGGAATTTTAGCAGAGGCTTCGCTTGAGCGAAAGATCTTTTGATTTGTTGGCAAAGACTTGGTCTTGACTCTTACGCATTCCGTGCGGGTCAAGGTCAATAGTCAATGTCGGAGTCAAGATCTCGCCAATTTTTCCTTGTCGGAATTTTGGCAGAGTTTCTCTTCTGTTATGAACTAAGGCTTGACCTTTACGGGGGTATGCAACTGGGCTATATGACACGGACTAGACCAAAAACCAACCAAAAGTCACAGTTTTTTTGAAACGTGTGACACGGACTGTGCATTGGTCGACCTTGCTGCCATGGGGAGGTTGGGATGATTCCGTGCGTGCCGGGAAGCATCGTAAGGCTGTCCGTGGATCTGCAGCTGGAACCACCCTCGGGTTTGAAGGACGTGCGTGCAAAAGTGTACGGGATATATCGGGTGCGCGTAGTGTGCGGTCTCCTAAAAATGTTCCTTTTTTGAGTTAAAACAGAGATTTTCGAAATGTGTTTTAAAGGAATGATTTTCGGGACGGGGAAAATGCGGCACATAAGCACGTAAATTTTAAGGAGCCCCGGTAAGTCATGGAGCTGAGTAGCCCCAAGCTGCTAGGACTGCCCGGATTAACCATGATTTTTCCTGGTGGAATTGCCACCGAGGTCGCCCGGTCGAGAATCCAAGGAGGATTGAGCCGTACGAGCATGGATCAATTTTCCAGGTTCCACTCCTTTTGCTATTTTTCGGGTTGTTTCCCGTTTCAAAGTATGCCACGATTCCAAGATGCAAATGATGCAATGCATGGTAAAGAAAGCAAGCATGATTAGTGAAATCGGCGACGGGAGTCTAACCCGCTCAAAGGGAAAAGCTGTCTATTTTTTTTTTTCGAAAAAGTGATGCTTGGTACGTGGATTGTTAAACCACCAGTTATCCCAACTCCCACGTCGGGAGTGTACGGGAAGGGTAAGTGGTTTCCACCTATATGCAGAGTGTCGATTTTTTTTTTGTTTTGAAAATAAAAGCTTTTCTCCTTTGGGGTTTCCCAGTAGTCGCCAAACTGTGAATGTGTGCCCAAATTTTGTTTTTATTGGATTCACGCGAGTTTGAAGACATCCGGTTTAATTTGAAAAAACAGAGTCGCCACGCCATTTTGATTACCTCAAAACTTTGAAAAAAAGGTTTTATGGGTTCGGAGGTTAAGTTACCCCTTGGGAAGAACGTTTGGCGTTCACCCAAGGTGCCTTGCCGGAGCAAGTCTCCCATGATTTCATTAATCGTGCTTGCTTGCGTGCTTTCTTGTGTGCATGTGTTTGAAAATAAGGAGGGAATGTCCCAAGTCGTCTTCCGGACACACAAACCATTTATTGGTTGTCGCTCGGGATTCCTTGAAATTTATGTATTTGGGATTATGATCCCGCCCTCATCTTGTGACTTGTGATCATCGCATTTTAACCTCGGGACCCTCGGGACTTGCGTGATCGAGAGAATGACTCTCTTTATGGTCAAAGATGAGGTTCTTTAGAAAAGGAAGGTCCTTAGCCCATCAATCCTACGCTTTAAGACGGTCGAGCTCGTATAGATGCTTCATACTCTTTCTTAAGCGATAATTGGAGATATAGGGTTCAAGGTTGTCCCTTTCTAAAGAAATATGGAACCTTTAATGGAAGGAACGATGTAAAAGATAGGATCTTTTACACCGGTCCGTTCCTAGGTGCTAATGGGAAATGGGGGAATGTATGTAAAAATGACACTTTAATGAAAAGATGACATTTTTGGGTTGCATAATGATGCACTCTAATTCAAAAGAAATGATCTTTATTGCAAATGATGCATAAAGATATGATTTTTTATGCAAATGATGCATTTTTTGAAGAAATTGGCATTCATTATGCAAATGATGCATAAAGATTGCATTTTGAAGAGCATATGATGCTAGTTTATGGTAAAGACATGGTCTTTAAAGCAAAATGATGCTTGGAAAAGTGATTTTGGATGCAAATGATGCATTTTGATTGAAAAGATTTGATTTTTATATGCAAAGGATGCATAAAGATGACATTTTTATTTGAAAATGGGGGTTTTAGGTGCAAAGGATGCACCTTTATGGGAAAAGACTACATTTTTATGACAAATGATGTCTAATGCATGCAAAAGGGGGAAGGGGAAAATATGAAGATATGATCTTTAATCTACCAAGTCCCAAGCAATATAAAGGTAATGCAATGAGCAATTTATAAAGCAATTAGGATGCGAGGTTAGGGCGTGCGAGGTTACCAATGGCTTCCTTCTTCTTCGGGCGGAGCTAGGAGGAGAGGTTGGTCTTGGATCTTCAAGGAGGAGGGAGGGAGCTTCTTGGCCTTCTTCTTCACCTTCTTGAGCTTCCAGCAGTGTTCTTCACGTGAGTGTTTGTGGGTGATTTGGTGTGTTAATTGTTGTTTTGAAATGGGTAGAGGAGGGCTCTATTTATAGGCAGTCTGGATAAGGCTAATGAAGCCGTGCGGCTAAGGACAGCAAGCTAATCCAGCCGTGCGGCATTATCCACAATGACTCAGCATTCTAGAACCATGCAAGGTGACAAATTCTAGAACCTTTCCTCCTAATTAAGAAAAACGTGTTTCTTAATTAGGAAGGATCCCCTTCGACCCTAAATTAATTTAAAACAGGTTAGGAATGTTTCGGAACACTAGGAAAGGTACGGGAATTACCGGAAAACTTATCGAAATTGCCGGGAAATTTACTTAGGAAGGCATGAGCCCAGTTGGGTACTTACAATATGATGCGGTTGAAGAGTGGTGGCCAAGGAGAGCAAGTCCTTCTCTTCAATATTCGATCACTTCCATTGATCCTTTCTTGGAGAGGCACCCAATATGGTTGCAAAGGTATCAACGAGACCTTGCAATCAACTCGGGAGGCTAGGAATGAAGGAATGAGTCTTTGGAGGAGGATCTGGAGAGACTGTGACATTTCCAAAGAATGTCGGCGGCTAAGGTGAAGGTTTGAAGAGGAGAGAGTTTGGTTTTGAAGATTGTATGGTTTGGAGGAAGTTTTTGTTGGGTGAATGAAGATGAGAGAGGGATTTCATGGGTTGTTGTATGTTTTTGTTGTATGTTTTTGTTGTTGTTTTTGTTTTTCATGGGTTTTGGAAAGATAGCTATCGGTGGATGGCTATCGGGAATGTTTATGAGGGAATAGGCGTCGAGCGACATTGTGACATTACCCGGTATGTAAGCCTCTTTTTATTTATGAAGAACAACTTTTTATTTTGGCATATTTATCATACCAAGCATGGCTCTTAATATCTCAAACCTCTTTTCATCCATGGCTTTTGTGAGAATATCAGAGACATTATCCTCGGTGCAAACTTTTGCAAGGTTGATATTCCCTTTTTCAACATGATCCCTGATGAAATGATGTCTGACCTCAATATGCTTTGTTTTTGAATGTTGGACAGGGTTTTCTGTCATGGCAATAGTACTTGAGTTGTCACAGAAGATGGGAATGTTGGATAGTTCAATTCCAAAGTCTTGAAGTTGACTTTTAAGATAGAGAATTTGTGAACAACACAAGCCTGCATCAATATACTCAGCCTCAGCTATTGAGGTGGCTACTGAGGTTTGCTTTTTGCTTGACCATGAAATAATCCTTGATCCAATAAACTGGCATCCACCACTTGTGGATTTTCTGTCTAGATTGCATCCAGCATAGTCAGAGTCAGTGAATCCAACTAGGGAGAATGGAGATTCAATGGGATACCACAAGCCATAATCAGGGGTTCCTTTGAGATATCTCAAAATTCTCTTGACAGCAGAGAGATGAGATTCCTTGGGATTAGCTTGAAATCTAGCACAGAGACATACACTAAACATAATGTCAGGTCTTGAAGCTGTCAGATAAAGGAGAGATCCAATGTAGCTTACGTAAAGTGTTGGATTTACACTTTGACCATCTTGATCAGCATGAAGTTTGGTTGTGGTTGACAAGGGAGTTTTAGCAGGGGAAGCAGTTTGCATGTCAAACTTCTTGATCATATCCCTTGTGTATTTGGCTTGGTTGATGAAGATTCCTTCCTTCATTTGCTTGACTTGGAGTCCTAAGAAGAAGGTGAGCTCACCAATCATGCTCATTTCAAACTGATCCTTCATAATATCTCCAAATTCAGTGCACAAGTCCTCATTTGATGAGCCAAAGATGATGTCATCAACATAGACTTGGATTAGTAATTGATCATCTCCATATTTTTTGATAAACAAAGTATTATCAATATGGCCCTTGGTAAATCCTTTGCCAAGGAGATATCTAGATAGGGTATCATACCAAGCTCTTGGTGCTTGTTTAAGCCCATACAATGCTTTGTTCGGTTTGAATACATGATCGGGAAATTTTGGGTGCTCAAATCCAGGGTTGAGATACAAACACCTTTTCATTTAAAACTCCATTTAGAAATGCACTCTTGACATCCATACTGGAATATTTTCATCTTCTTGAATGAAGCATAGGCAAGGAATAGCCTTATAGCTTCAAGTCTTGCAACAGTGCAAAGGTCTCATCATAGTCAATACCTTAACTTCTTGTCTATATCCTTGGGCAACCTTGATCTGGCTTTGTTTCTTACTACAACACCTTCTTCATTCATCTTATTTCTAAAAACCCATCTTGTTCCAATGACAGTTTGGTTTCTTGGTTTAGGAACAAGTTGCCACACTTTGTTTCTTTTAAACTGCTCTAGTTCTTCTTCCATGGCTTCAATCCAGTCAGCATCTTGGAGTGCTTCATTTATTTTCTTTGGTTCCACTTGGGATATGAATGCACTCATGAGAAAAGGGATGTTGTGCAGGCTGGGGTTTTATCAATTTGAAGGCGATGTAAAGATCTTTATTGGGTGGAATGATGTGGGTAATGGTAGTTTCATCATTGGTTTTGGGAGGAGAAAGAGGATTATTGGATGGAGATGGAAGGTGGCTAGAAGATGGATTACATGAGGAATTGGGATGGTGTCGGCTAAGGGTTGTACGTCGGCTAAGGGAAAATTTTGAGGAAGGTCGGTCGAGGGATGACCATTTATTTGAATATTTTCTTCCTCATCAATTGGATTGGAAGTGGGAGAGATTCTTTGTTGACTTGGTTGTTTGGATTGGTTGTTGATGAGAGTGAGATGGTTCATGGGTACATGCAGCACGGGATGGGTGTCGGATGAGTTTCTTGGAACCATGTATGGAAGGTTTGATGAATCTTGTTCATGATGGAGAACAGTTGAATCAAGAATGGGAGATGCTTCAGGAAGATTATCTAGGTTTCCCAAACCTTCATCAAAATCACACAACTTCGGATTACACTTTAATCATTGTTTTCATCAAAGTCAACATGAATTGATTCTTCCACAACAAGTCTTCTTTTGTTGTAAACTCTATAAGCTTTGCTTGTGTTAGAGTATCCAAGAAATATTTCTTCATCACTTTTGGAGTCAAATTTGTCCAAATTGTTCTTGCCATTGTTGTGAATGAAGCATCTACTTCCAAAGCTGTGAAAGTAGGAAATGGTAGGGACTTTGTTATTCCACAATTCATATGGAGTCTTCTTGTGGAATTTGTTGATTAGAGTTTTGTTTTGAACATACACAGCGGTAATGTGACTTCACCCCAAAAATACTTTGGGAGATTGTGTTACGCGGCATTGTTCTTCTTTGCCTCACAAATTGTCTGTTCTTCCTTTCGTGCAACACCATTTTGTTGGGGAGTTCTTGGGGCTGAAAAATTGTGATCTATGCCTTTGGAATCACAATATTCTTCTACTCCTGTGTTCTCAAATTCCTTCCCGTAGTCGGATCTGATCTTGATGATGGATGTCCCTTTTTGATTTTGAATTTTATTGAACGGTTTTATCGAGACGGCTAAGGGTGTCACTTTTGGATTCAAGAAGAATGATCCAAGTGAATCTTGTGTAATCATCAACAACAACTAGGGAGTATCTTTTTCCTCCTAAAGATCTAGTTCTTATGGGTCCAAAAGATCCATATGAAGCGGTTCAATAGGTCTTGAGGTGTCGACTTGGTCTTGGGTTTGAATGAAGATTTCTTTTGCTTCCCACATTGGCATGCTTTGCAAAGTTTATCCTTCTTGAATGGGATCTTTGGTAGACCTCGACTAGATTAGAATTTGCAAGCTTGGAGATGGTTTTGTGATTGAGGTGAGCCAATCTTTTTGTGCCATAGCCATGACATATCAGTTGATTGAAAGACGAAGGCGATGAGCATTTGAGGATTCCACAATCTCTAAGTTTAAGCGATATAGATTTCCTTTTCTTGATCCGGTTAGAATGACTTTATTGTTCTTATCCTTAACGGTGCATTTTATCCTTAGTGCAAACAACATGATATCCCTTATCACGAGATTTGACTTATGCTAATCAAATTGTGTTTGAGACCCTCTACATAAGACACATTTGTAAAAATGATATCTTTTGTAATAAGATTTCTGATCCTTTGACCTTAGCTTGGGAATTGTCACCAAAGGTTACATTTGGACCATTTTTAGGGGAATATTGTTGCAACCGAGTCTTTATTGAAGGTCATATGTCTACTACAACCACTATCTAAATACCAAAGTCCTTTCCTAGGTACTGCAAAAGCAGAAAGTAAATTTTATGGTACCCCTTTTTATTCTTTTGGGTCGAAAGGATTAGTTTTTCTTTGGAACCCTAGCTTTGTTCATTGGTCCCTTGTTGAAGAAGCTGGTTTAGGGTATGATAATATGACATGATTTGCATCATGTAAGGTGTAAGGGCAGTGGATTGGGATGGATTGAAGAAGTGGTTTGGATTGTTGTATTGGGGTTGGCTGAAAGCTATTTGAAGAGGATGATGCGGGAGAGTCATTTTGACTTGCATGGCTTCTACCATTTGAGTATTGCCATTGAGGTTTTTGTTGTTTGGTGTATCTATGTTTGTTATAGAATCTTTGTTTCCTTGGGGTTCTTTGTTGTTTGGAAGATTTTGGTTGTACGTCGGGCCTTGGCATGCACGTCATGCCTTAGTGTCTGTCGACCCTTGGGTATCGACGAGGACTTGGTGACTAGCACATTCTTGCGGCTTGACTTCTTCCTGTATATTGGCTCCTTTTTGAACCCAAATATACTTGCTTCCTTGAATTTTACTTGGTCCTTCCTTTGGTTGACTAGGACCACCCAAGATTTCTTTTGATTTTCCTTTGGTTTGAACGGGGTAGGTTTGAGTTTGATAGGCTGCCGAGCTTAGGTTTTCTAGAACCATTTTTTCAATGGCCCTTTCACCGGTGGGAGGAGTGTACACCTTTTGAGTAGGATCATCGGCACCAATCCTGTTTTGTCACTTGGGACGCCTTTGGGTGTAGGTGAAAAGTGATAATGCTTTGCTTGACATGTTCCATGAATCTATTTTCTTTTTAAGAGCATCATTTTCTTTTCAAGATTGCGAGTTTTTGACAATTTTCATGATTACTTGATGTCTCGGTATCGGATCCATGTTTTGTTTTTCAAGCATGATGCATTGATCTCTTAGCCCTTGGCATGCTTTCTCAAGCTCGAAATGGTTTTTGTGAGGGTGTCAATGGTTGAGGATTGGGAAAGATTCTCATTGACCGGTGAAGCAAAGCTAGTTTTGTTTTTGGTTTGAATTAAAAGAGTGCAAACTAATTGTTTAAAACCATCAATATTTAAAGAGTTAAAATCATGTACCTCTTTTAGTTCATCGGCGGCTAGTGCTTCCATTTCTTCCTCATTGTGCGATTCTTCCTCATCTTCGGCTATAAGGCATATCATGGCTTCTTCTCCTTCATTGTCGAATCATCACTTGACACATACTCTTCATCATTTGAATTTTGATGAGTCAACTATCATGACTTGCTCTTTGTTTTTGTCATGTTTATTTTTGGAGCAATTGAAGCGGTTGCACTTGGAACGTGAATGATCTCTTTTGAGTAGGTCATCTTCTTAGGCTGTCTGATTGTCCCTAGGTTTCCTTGGTTCGGGACAATCGGATGAGTAATGTCCTTGCTTTCCACGAGTTGAAGCAATCAATTGTCTTCTTGAAAGCTGTCTTGTTGAGCATTAGATGTGGAGGGATTGTATTTTTTGTCAAAGATTTCTTTTGAAATTTCATGGCATTTCGACGACCATGGAAATGAGACTTGGAATGTCTTCTTGGGAGATACATTTGCGACGGGTTTGGAGGCCGATGTTTATCTTTTGAAGTGCATTGTTGACAATGGTCTCAATGTCATGGTGAGTGATTGGTTTGAGTACGGTTTCTTGAGCGATTAAAGCTAAAGTTTGTGAAATGGTAGGAATTTGGTTGAATTTTTATCATACCTTCCAATTCATAAGCTTCAAGCTTTCCAAAATCTTGTTCAAGTCATTGTGCTCCACTCGGACCCTTCTCTAATAGGTAATGCTACCTTTTCATATTCTTGAGGAAGATTTGAATATATCTTGAGGCGGTAGATCTTGTTGTTCAAAGGTTTTTCCATGGTCGGCCAATAGATCTAACAAGGTTCTCAAACCTTGGTTGAGCAGCACTCACTTTTTCTCCAGGGTAGAACTTGAAGTTGTCTAATTGCCTAAGCAAGTTATACAAGTTTTGTGTCCTAACACTGGAGTGTTTAGTGAACTTAGTTTGAATAAGAGCCCATCTTTGTTACGGCATTTGGTTCCTTAGCAATTTCTTGTGCTAGTGAGTCATTTACACTCTTTTGAAGAATGTTCTTGACTTTCAAGTTTGCACTTATCAATTGCTTTTCGGCTTGAGACCATGTTTAGGGATTTGATCTTACTAGGTCCTCCATCGGTCTGATTTGAGTTGGGTAGGACACTTCATTCTCTAGAACATACCAATTCCATATCTTGTTTGCATCAAGGTATGTTTTTATTTTTGAAGCATAGATCTCAAAAGATCCATGATCATCAATGTGTGGGATGTCTTTCTCATTATTTCTCCTTGGTTGAGGCATGGTGGGTTTGAAGAGGATCCTTCACAAGTTGTTAGACTTTTGAATGTGAAGACAAGCTACGATACCAATTGAAAGGCCCTTTGTTGATATGCGGATGATCGAACGGCTATGGTTTGGCTTAGGCTGTCGGATGATAGTTGAATTGTGCGGCGGAATAAGAGAGGCTTGAAATAATGATAGGACAAGGAACACAAAGAAATAATGCAAGTGTGTGAATGTGATTGCAAAAATGTAATAACACGAGAGAATTTAAAGTGGTTCGAGTTCACTCCTCCTACATCCACCCCACTGTCAATCTTGACAAGTGAGATCAATTTTATTATAATCTTTAATCAACAAAAATTACAAATGATTGATTCGAGGCAACTTCATTGAACTTCCTCTTCCTAATTAGTACGATCAACTAGGGATACACTTAAAGTACGGTCTTAAGTGTTTTTACAACTTGAAGTACAGTCTCAAGATTTTACAAAACAAATAATACACTCAAAGTACGGTCTTGAGTGTTTACAAACTAATTCTACACCTAAAGTACGATCTTAGGATTTTGGAATTTGTGAATTAACACACTAAGGGGTGTTTTGTTGTTGAGGCAGAGGTTTTGGGGTGAGGGTTTTGGTTTGGAACAGGGTTTAAAGGGTAGGGATTGGTGAGTGTGTGTGTGAATTACAGGAGGTGTGTGTGGGTGTAAGGGAAAGGTTTTGGACTGTGAAAAAGAGTATTTTTCAAGAGTGGTTTGTGTAGAGGATGAACTCCTCTATTTATAGCCTTCAATGTAGCCGTTGGAATATGACAGTTGCAGCTACATTAATGAGTCTTGGCGGTCTTTGCCCCACTTGTCCACTTGCGGGTCTTCATGAGTTGGCATGAGCCGAGAGCTTCCGAAGGTCTTCGGTGGTCTTCAATGGTCACTTTGGTGAACAAATTTGTGAAGATCCAGGATCCATCTTTGGTTGAGATTGTGGTAACGAGAGTATGAGACAAAGAGATGGCTGTCTGAGGACTGAAGTCATAGCTGTTAGATCATAGCAAGGCTTAGCTATCAGAGAAGATCTCTAATAAGGGCTGAGATGCACTTGATGATCTTGATGACTTAGAGAGTGAATATGATTCATGTTTTTGATTGATTGTAATCATTGTATACCAGAATCATAACTATCAAACTCATGGGTCGAGATACACTGAGGAATGAATATGAAGTTTGATTTGGTCAGTCATGGACATAGCTGTCAGAGTAAAGGATCATGACTGACAGTCTTCCTCTTTTGATATAAACCCTGTTCTATATATATATATTCCTTTATCAAAACCAACTAACTAAGACATTGATCAAAGTTAGGTCCTAACAATTTCCCCCTTTTTGGTAAAGGAAGATCTATTTTAGAACATGTCTTCACATTTGATAAGAGAAATAATAATAGAAGAAATAATACAAGGATTCATAGCCAGCACAAGTAACCAGAATGAGATTGAAATACATGAATTTAATCTCAAGATGAAAAGGTTCACGATTACGCCCATAAAACTGAGCCAATCAAAACATATTGTTTTAAAAAAATTGTTCCATAAAACTACACTTCAATCATCGCCCGAGCTTGATCATAGAACTCTTCTCTTTCTTGCACATTTGAAATAATCGATTTCTTTCTTCCTCGAGTTCTCTTCTCATATCCGGCTCCACTCCTTTGTAGTAGAACTCATTGTTCCATTCCCAGGACATCCTCTCATCATACTTGAAGAACTTATCTTCCTTTGATTTCGGTTGAGCTCTTGCAAGGGCATCGATCATTTCTGATTCTCATTGTGCCCCACAAATGCTTCTTCTTGTTCCTTGTTCTCTTGTTTTTCATGGGCACAATGGATTGATCTGGTTGTGATTGAACTGAGACTTGAGCTTCAGGAAAGGAATGGGTGGATTGCTGAGGAGGGTTGGTAAATGTAGGAGATGGAATTATTATTGGAGAGTCTTGATTTGGACTTGAAGGAGCATCATCATCATCACCTTTGTCGAGTCCGAGGAAAGATCAATAACGGTTTTGGTTGTTTGAGTATCAGCTATGGATTCTCTGAATTCTTTGATCTCAGGAATAGAGACCAAGTTCATGAAGTGAGAGTTTTCATTGGGTGAGGTAAAGTTAATGGGATCAACAGTGATGAAGGGTGAAAGGTAGGGCTCAATTCCTGGATTAAGGGTTGGGGAAAAGATGTTGACCATTTTTCTTATCAAAAGCATGAGGGCATACTTTTGTTCAAACAGAGAAAGGAAAAATGATTTTGCAAGGTCAATGCACAGGGTGAAGACTAGACCCTTTGGCATATACAGGCATGAATTGAGTGATGGAGAGATAAGTTGGCTGAAGATAACTTCCCAATCAAGAAGAGTATTGGGAGTGATGAACTTTGGAAAGGATGGGATTTGGTGAACAAAATTGGAGGTTGATGAGGTTCTTGACACTTTCCATTTTTCATAGGCAAAGAAAACTAACCCTGCAAGGTTTCTTGCTACCATTATCAAACCATTTCTTGGCCAGGTTCCTCGAATTTTGGATAGGTAAATGGGTTTGCAATTTCTGGGAAATGAGTTACATGGGCCAACCTTGTTCTTGCTGCCTTGATGGAAGACATAGAGAAGTCAATGCCACAGCTAAGCATCCAAGGTTCTTTCTTGGGAAGATATGCTTGAGTAGGAGGAATAGAATGGCTTAGATGGTATCGGGGTGTCAAGAATGGGATCACTGTCAGATATATCTTGACCTTGTCCAGCTAGGATTGGACTTTGAGGAGAGGCTTCAAAAGGTTCATTTTCAGGGATTGGAGAAATTGGCTTGGAAGGTGCAGAGGCTTGTGTTGAAACAGTTGGGATTGACTCAAAGGCTTGGCCAAGACTTTGATTGAGAATATACTGTTTGCAGACAAAGGACAAAGTAGAGCTAAAAATAGCTCTTATGTCAGAACAGGCAGAATGGTATTGGCAGGAAAAATGTAACTACTTTTAGCAAACAAGTACGATGAAAGAGATAGAGATGTGACCATTGTGACTGAGAGTCTGTTTCAAATGAAGGAAGTCATCCCAAATTTAAGTCACCTATCTGCTGAAGTATGTTGCTGAAAAGTGTTAACTCTGCTGATTACCAGGCAGATCCCACCCGGCGAGGATAGTAACACTGCAAGACTTGCGATCTAACAGAGAAGGCATCAGTAAGAGATCCAAAAATAAAATCTAATTAAATTAGGGGTCTCTAACTAGCCATGTGATTGGGATTAAGCAATTCTGAGTCCATATATATTTTGACCCAACAGATGCCCTCTTCTTTGTCTTGCTATTATTTGTCAAATGTGGTGGGGGTCACCATTTTGTCTTGTCGGGGCGGCTTTCCTGTGCTTCTTTTATTTTGTTGGTAATGGTGGATGCTTACGTATTTGCTGATGTGTTCATCTTCAGAGGTCCAGTTCTAGCTCCTGAATTGGCTGGGTGAAGATGTCTTCATTGTTATAGTAATCATCCTCTGGCATTGTTGTTGACGATGAGCTCCCTTCGTCCCTGAGTTGTCCCATCAGTTTTTCAAAATCTGTTTGATTGGTACACTGAGCCATTTGTGTCATAATCTGTTGTTTCCTTTGGAGGAATTCTTCATTTTTCTGGATTTGTTTTGGTGGAATATTTTTGCAGAATTTTGTATTTTGTTTGAAATATTTTTTGACCGCAGTCAAATCACAACGGAATATTTCAGTTTTTTCCCACCATTTGATCTTATGCTTTCGGATCAGGATGGGAAGAATTGTTTTTCGTACACACTCACACTTTTGTTGCCCATGGGCACCCATTTGTATACAGTCGCATATTTGTTTCTCTTTTTGGTCAAATTCAGTCATGAAGATCCAAGGGACTTGGAAAGTATGACAGAATATGGTCCAAAGAGGGGTTTGATCAATAGGTTCTGGATATATGGAATTTGTTGACCAGTGGTCAAAAGCCATTTGTATGCATTCTGGAACTATTGTTTTGTCTAACCCAAAATTTTTCCACCATATATGGAACCAAAATGGTGTAGGGAAGGAAAATTGGGGTGAAAAGTAGAAGAAATATGATAGAGAAAAAGATTTGGTCTTAGATGTGTCTAGATGATCAGTCGAATATTGGAAAGCGGCCGATTTTGTTTTTGTCAGAATTTTCTCATAAAAAATTGGGATTTGGTAAAATTGTCAGGTAAGTAATTGTGTGATTCTGGAAGGAGGCATTGAGAAATTTGATAGGGATGCCAATTGGAATTGTTTTCAAAATACTCTGGTTCTATGACACAGATGAATTCTTCAAAGGATTTTAGGTGTAAGAAGTGGGTGGTGTTTGTTTTGGGCTTGGGCTGGGAATTATCTATTTGTAAGAAGGGGGTGGTGTTTGTTTTTGTTTTGGGCTTGGGCTTGGTAAAGGTAAATGTGGACTTGATGGTTGAGGACAGTCTGGACATTCTGTTTTGAGGGAGGTTTTGTATGTTTTTTGTGATGGAGGTTTTAAAGGGGATCCTATAGAGGACGAAGAGGATTTTGTAAATTGGGGCAAGGTTTCTAAGACTGTAAATTTGTTTTCGGTTTTTGGTGTTTTGTCAGGAATGTAATTTGGAATTTTTGTGGAGGGAAGAGCAATAGCAAACAGGGTTTTTTTTATCTTTTTTCTTTTCTGTAGAACCTGTAAACATCCTGCAAAGCCATTTTATCCCGTGATATTACTAAACAAGTGCATATAAAGTTCACAATAAAGTAATTTAAGTCTTTGTTTTTTATACCAAATTGCATTGTTTAGTGCAGTTTCTAAATTTGTCCAAAAATATGGATCTCTTAATCTTTCATTCATTATTTCTTGCTCAAGGATTTTGATTTCATCTTTAAGTCTTTGCTCTTTTCGACTCATTTCTCTAAAAATTTCCATAAAACGGGTCATTGTAACAGATCCTGTAAACATTAAATTAGTCTGGTATTAGCAAAGGATTTTGTCTAGTCCCTGTGTAATCATTTTCAATGCATTTTATGATTCTTTTTAGTGCTGAAATATCTGCATTTATAGAGGGCTTGTACTTTTGAGCAAAGTCATATTCCAAGAGTTCTTCTAAATCAAAGATGTGATATCTAAGTTCTGCTGTTTTGCTAATTGGTATTTTTGTGCGAATGTTTTTGCTTTCTTTGAGCAATACTTCTGTTTTTAGAAAACAATGGTTTAAGTAATTCATATTGTTAGGACCTAACTCTGATCAATGTCCTAGTTAGTTGGTTTTGATAAAGGAATATATATATAGAACAGGGTTTATATCAAAAGTGGAAATCTGTTATATTTATCTTTCAGTTTATCTGACAGCTATGAGTATAACAGTTATGATTCTATCTTATACATTGGTTACATTCAATCAATAAACATGAATCATATTCCCTCTCTTAACTATCAAGATCATCAAGTGCATCTCAGTCCCTATTAGAGAACATCTCTGATAGCTAAGCCTTAGAGTATGATCTGACAGCTATGACTTCATTCCTCTGATAGCCATCACTTTGTCTCAATCTCTGCTACCACAATCTCAACCAAAGTGGAACCTGGATCTTCACAGCTGTCAAGTTCACCATTGAAGACCAATGAAGACCATCAAGACCTTACGGAAGCTCTCGGTTCAAGCCACACGGCTCAAGCCGGCTCATGAAGATCACGAGTGGACAAGTGGGGCAAAGACCAGTCAAGGCTCATTAATGTAGCTGCAACAGTCATATTCCAACGGCTACATTGAAGGGTATAAATAGAGGAGTTCATCCTCTACACAAATAACTCTTGAAAAATACTCTTTTTCACAGTCCAAAACCTTTCCCCTACACCCACACACACCTCCTGTAATCCACACACACACTCACCAATCCCTACCCTTTAAACCCTGTTCCAAACCAAAACCCTCACCCCTAAACCTCTGCTTCAACAACAAACAACCCTAGTGTGTTAATTCACAAATTCCAAAATCCTAAGACTGTACTTTAGGTGTAGAATTAGTTTGTAAACACTCAAGACTGTACTTTGAGTGTATTAGTTGTTTTGTAAAATCTTGAGACTGTACTTCAAGTTGTAAAAACACTTAAGACTGTACTTTAAGTGTATCCCTAGTTGACTGTACTAATTAGGAAGAGGAAGTTCAAGGAACTTGCCTTATCAATCATTTGTAATTCTTGTTGATTAAGATTATAATAAAATTGATCTCACTTGTCAAGATTGACAATGGGGGTGGATGTAGGAGGAGTGAACTCTGAACCACTTTAAATTCTCTGTGTTATTACATTTCTGCAATCACATTCACACACTTGCATTATTTCTTTGTGTTCTTTGTCCTATCATTATTTCAAGCTTCTTTTATTCCGCTGCACAATTCAACAATCATCCTGACAGCCTAAGCCAAACCATAGCCGTACGATCATCTCGCATATCAATAAAGGGCCTTTCAATTGGTATCAGAGCTTGTCTTCACATTCAAAAGTCTAACAACTTGTGAAGGATCCTCTTCAAACCCACCATGCCTCAACCAAGGAGAAATAATGAGAAAGACATCCCACACATTGATGACTGTGGATCTTTTGAGATCTATGCATCAAAAATAAAAACATATCTTAATGCAAATGTATATGGAACTGTATGTTCTAGAGAATGAAGTGTCCTACCCAACTCAAGTAGACACCGATGGAGGACCTAGTAAGATCAAATCCCCGAAACATGGTCTCAAGTCGAAAAGCAATTGATAAGTGCAAACTTGAAAGTCAAGAACATTCTTCAAAAGAGTGTAAATGACTCATGAGCACAAGAAATTGCTAAGGAACCAAATGCAAGATTAGCATGGGCTCTCATTCAAACTAAGTTCACTAAACACTCCAGTTGTCAGGACACAAAACTTGTATAACTTGCTTAGGCAATTAGACAACTTCAAGTTCTACCTGGAGAAAAAGTGAGTGCTCAAGCCAACCAAGGTTTGAGAACCTTGTTAGATCTATTGCCGACCATGAAAAAACCTTTGAACAACAAGATCTCGCCTCAAGATATATTCAAATCTTCCTCAAGAATATGAAAAGGTAGCATTACCTATTAGAGAAGGATCCGAGTGGAGCACAATGACAGGTTGAACAACATTTTGGAAAGCTTGAAGCTTATGAATTGGAAGGTATGATAAAGATTCAACCAGTCCTACCATTTCACAAACTTTAGCTTTAACTGCTCAAGCGTACACAAACCAATCACTCACCAAGACATTGAGACCATTGTCAACAATGCCCTTCAAAAGATAAACATCGGCTCCAAAACATCGTGCAAATTAGATCTCCCAAGAAGACATTCCAAGTCTCATTTCCATGGCCGTCGGAAATGCCATGAAATTTCAAAAGAAATCTTTTGACAAAAATACAATCCCTCCACAACTAATGCTCAACAAAGACAGCTTACAAGAAGACAATTGATTGCTTCAACTGTGGAAAGCAAGGACATTACTCATCCGATTGTCCCGAACCAAGGAAACCTAGGGACAATCGACGCCTAAGAAATTGACCTACTCAAAAGAGATCATTCACAGTTCAGTGCAATCGCCAATTGCTCCAAAAATAAAAATGACAAAAACAAGGAGCAAGTTATGATAGCTGATTCATCAAAATTCAGTGATGAAGAGTATGTGTCCAGTGATGATTCTGACAATGAAGGAGAAGAGGCCATTCTATGTCTTATAGTTGAAGATGAGGAAGAATCAGATAATGAAGAAGAATCAGACAATGAGGAAGAAATGGAAGCACTTGCTGCTACTGATGAACTAAAAGAGGTATCCAGGAAAGGTCTCTGGTATTTAGATAGTGGTTGTAGTAGACATATGACATTCAATAAAGACTGGTTGCAATAATATACCCCTAAAAATGGTCCAAATGTAACCTTTGGTGATAATTCCCAAGCTAAGGTCAAAGGATCAGGAAATCTTATTACAAAAGATATCATTTTTACAAATGTGTCTTATGTAGAGGGTCTCAAACACAATTTGATTAGCATCAGTCAAATCTGTGATAAGGGATATCATGTTGTTTGTACTAAGGATAAGTGCACTGTTAAAGATAAAAGCAATAAAGTCATTCTAACTGGATCAAGAAAAGGAAATCTCTACTGCTTAAACTTAGAGATTGTGGAATCCTCAAATGCTCACTGCCTTCTGTCCTTCAATCAATCTGATATGTCATGGCTATGGCACAAAAGATTGGCTCACCTTAATCATAAAACCATCTCCAAGCTTGCAAATTCTAATCTAGTCAGAGGCCTACCAAAGACCCCATTCAAGAAAGATAAACTTTGCAAAGCATGCCAATGTGGGAAGCAAAAGAGATCTTCATTCAAACCCAAGACCAAGTTGGACACCTCAAGACCTATTGAACTGCTTCATATGGATCTTTTTGGACCCATAAGAACTAGATTTTTAGGAGGAAAAAGATACTCCCTTGTTGTGGTTGATGACTTCACCAGATTCACTTGGATCATTCTTCTTGAATCCAAAAGTGACATCCTTAGCTGTCTGACAAAGCTGTTCAATAAAATTCAAAATCAAAAAGGGACATCCATTGTCAAGATCAGATCTGATCATGGAAAAGAATTTGAGAACACAGGAGTAGAAGAGTATTGTGATTCAAAAGGTATTGATCACAATTTTTCAGCCCCAAGAACACCCCAACAAAATGGTGTTGCTGAAAGAAAGAACAGGACAATTTGTGAGGCAAACAAGAACAATGCCGGTCAGTAACACAATCTCCCAAAGTATTTTTTGGGGTGAAGAGTTTCCTGCCACATCACAGTATGTTCAAAATAAAATACTAATCAACAAATTCCATAAGAAGACTCCATATGAACTATGGAATAACAAACTTCCTTCCATTTCCTACTTTCACAGTTTTGGAAGTAGATGCTTCATTCACAACAATGGCAAAAATAATTTGGACAAATTTGACTCCAAATGTGATGAAGGAATCTTTCTTGGATACTCTAACACAAGCAAAGCTTATAGAGTTTACAACAAAAGAAGACTTGTTGTGGAAGAATCAATTCATGTTGACTTTGATGAAAACAATGATCAAAGTGTAACTGAATTGTGTGATTTTGATGAAGGTTTGGGAAACCTAGATAATCTCCCTAAAGCATCTCCCATTCTTGATTCAACTGTTCTCCATCATGAACAAGATTCATCAAATCTTCCATACATGGTTCCAAGAAATTCATCTGACAGCTATCCTGTGCCAGGCGCATGACCAATCCCACTCCCATCATCAACCAATCCACCCAACCAAGTCAACAACAATCACTCCCACTACCAATCCAAATGATGAGGAAGAGAATACTCAAAAGAATAGTCATCCCCTTCGACCGACATCTCCCAAAATTCTTCCTTAGGCGAAACCCGACCCTTAGGCGATACCATCCAAATTCATCATGTAATCCATCCACTAGCCATCTTCCATCTCCATCCAATAATCCTCTTTCGCCTCCCAAAACCAATGATGAATCCACCATTACTCACATCATTCCACCCAATAAAGACCTTTACATCAGTCTTCAAATTGATAAAACCCCGAGTTCCTGGACAACATCCCTTTTCTCATGAGTGCATTCATAACCCAAGTGGAACCAAAGAAAATAAATGAAGCACTCCAAGATGCTGACTGGATAGAAGCCATGGAAGAAGAACTAGAGCAGTTTGAAAGGAACAAAGTGTGGCAACTTGTTCCTAAACCAAGAAACCAAACTGTCATTGGAACAAGATGGGTTTTTAGAAATAAGATGAATAAAGAAGGTGTTGTAGTAAGAAACAAAGCCAGATTGGTTGCTCAAGGATACAGACAAGAAGAAGGTATTGACTATGATGAGACTTTTGCACCTGTTGCAAGACTTGAAGCTATTAGGCTATTCCTTGCCTATGTTTCATTCAAGAAGATGAAAGTATTTCAAATGGATGTCAAGAGTGCATTTATGAATGGAGTCCTAAATGAAAAGGTTTTTGTATCTCAACCCCCTGGTTTTGAGCACCCAAAGTTTCCTGATCATGTGTACAAATTGAACAAAGCATTGTATGGGCTTAAACAAGCACCAAGAGCTTGGTATGATACTCTATCTAGATATCTCCTCGCAAAGGATTTACACCAAGGGCCATATTGATAACACTTTGTTTATCAAGAAATATGGAGATGATCGGTTGCTCATCCAAGTCTATGTTGATGACATCATTTTTGGTTCATCAAATGAGGACTTGTGCCGAATTTGAATTTGGAGATATTATGAAAGACCGCCTTGAAATGAGTATGATTGGTGAGCTTACTTTCTTCTTGGTTCTTCAAGTCAAGCAAATGAAGGAAGGAATCTTCATTAACCAAGCTAAATACACAAGGGATATGATCAAGAAGTTTGACATGCAAACCGCTTCCTGCCGCAAAACCCCCTTCACAACCACAACCAAACTCAACGCCGATCTAGATGGTCAAAGTGTAAATCCAACACTTTACCAGTTACATTGGATCTCTTCTTTATGTAACTTCAAGACCCGACATTATGTTTAGTGTCTGTCTTTTGTGCTAGATTTCAAGCAAATCCCAAGGAATCTCATCTCTCTCATTGTCAAGAGAATTTTAAGATATTTCAAAGGAACCCTGATTTTGGCTTATGGTATCCCACTTGAATCCCCATTCTCTCTAATTGGATTCACCGACTCTCGACTATGCTGGATGCAATCTTGATAGAAAATCCACAAGTGGTGGATGCGGTTTATTGGATCAAGAATCATCTCATGGTCAAGCAAAAGCAAACCTCGTAGCCACCTCAACAAACTCGAGGCCGAGTATATTGCTGCAGGCTTGTGTTGTTCTCAAATTCTCTATCTTAAAAGTCAACTTCAAGACTTTGGAATTGAATTATCCAATATTCCCATCTTCTGTGACAACTCAAGCACTATTGCCATGACAGAAAACCCTATCCAATACTCAAAAACAAAGCATATTGAGGTAAGACATCACTTCATCAGAGACCATGTTGAAAAAGGGAATATCAACCTTGCAAAAGTTTGTACTGAGGATAATGTCTCTGATATTCTTACTAAGGCAATGGATGAAAAGAGGTTTGAGATGTTAAGAGCCATGCTTGGAAGGATAAATATGCCAAAATAAAGAGTTGTTCTTCATAAATAAAAAGGAGGGTTACATAATTCAGGGCAATGCTGTCACAATGGAGCCAGACAGCTATTCCCTCAAAAACATCTCTGATAGCTATCCACTGATAGCTATCCATTCAAAAGTCATGAAAAACAAAAACAGAAAACAAACCATGAAATCCCTCTCTCTTTCATCCTCATTCATTCACCAAAAACCTCCTTGAAACCAAACAATCTCCAGAACCAGCCTTCCTCTTCAAATCTTCACCTTAGCTGTCAGACATTCTTAGGGAATGTCACTGTTTCTCCAGATCCTCCTCCAGCACTCATTCCTTCACACCTTGCCTCCTGTGTAGATTGCAAGGTCTGGTGATACCTTTGCAACCATATTGGGTGCCTCTCCAGGAAGGGATCAATATGAAGTGACAGAATATTGAAGTGAAGGACTTGCTCTCCTTGGCCACCATTCTTCAACTGCATCATATGGTTGAAGCAATCCCTCCATTGGTGTCACAAAGCTAAATTCTCCAGAATAAGACCCATTCCCAGCAACTACAAGTGGTTGGCTAGCTCTTGACTCTTCTCTCTCTACTGCAGGAACTCTGGCAGGGCTAAAACAACCAATAACCTGGTTGAATAGGTATGATATTATTGAAGAAGGAGAGACATGCACTCCAGCAAAGTTATCTCCTCTCCCCTCCAACAATCCAACCCCTGGAGAGAGTGAATCTCTACTCACAGGAGTATACAGCTTCTCAGGCTTAACCTTCTTCTTGACAGCCAAGCTCATTTCCATAGCTGTCTGAGCCCTATCTTGCTTAACTAATTCCCCCAATGTATAAACCCTCTCTACCTTATTTTTTCCCTTACTGGACTCACCCTGATCAACCTTGATAGTCTTTCCAAAAAGCCTTATTCCCTCTCCCTCTCTACTGTCAATTTTCTCTCTGACAGCTACCTCCTTGACACCATAGTCCTGATCTACTCTCACTCTCTTGTTCTTACCTTTGTCACTCATTCCCTCTGAACTTTCAACTACATTATTTCATCCCCCCTCAAATCATCCTCACAATTCTTCCCAAAAACCAACCTTTTTGCTGTTTGAGCCATATTTTTTGGATTAAACTTTGAGGAAAATCTACCCATTTGTGTTTGTAAAACAATCTGAATAAATTTCCTCTGAAATTGTCATTGTTTTATAGGCAAGTTTCCCCTAGCTATCTCAGACAGCCATCATCATTCAAACTAGACTTAACTGTCAAAGTTTTTTTTCTACAGCTAGGATAAAGCAACTTTTATGTGATTTGATCGTGTTAATTGCTCACAATTGTCACTTCCTTAGCCATCTCTTCACCTGCAAAATTCTTGAAAAAGAGAATGTTCTTCTTGTGCTCTGTGGAAGTTAATGCCTCAACGTGGGGAAGGGCAAAAATCAATTGCCTCATGTGAACGAGCATTAAACTTTGAAACCCCCAATGCCCATTAAAACCCACTCTCCACTCATTATTTGTCTCTTTCTCCTTTCGTAATCACCAAAAACCCCTGTTTCATTAACCCTCTATTTAAAATTCATCTCTTTTCCTCACTAATCCTTCATTGTATTCCTTCAACCCTAATTTCTTAACCATCAATGGCAGCATCAAAAGCAAACTACCCAGATGCTCATAGTTACTTCATAAAACCTAGCTTCCATGAGTCTGAAGTTGGGATACTCATCTAAGAACTTCTTGAGGTCAATGAATTGCTTAAATTCATGGGAGCAAGACCTCCAATTTATGAAGAACTGTGCAGAGAGATTTACCTGGTAGGAAAAAGGAACAAAGATAACAATTCAATAACTGCCACCATAGACAATGTGGAGATAACCATTACTCCAGAAATGGTCAGTGATGTCTATGAGATCCCAAACAAAGCTGATGCTGTGAAGAACATATGTGATAGAGGGTCAGATAGATTGAAATCTGTGTATGAGAAATTCTTTGGGGTTAAAGTTCATGACTTTTAGAGTGTACATGACAAGGCAATGGTGAAAGACAAAGCTGACATTTTCAAATCAACTCTCATGGATGTGGTGAATAAAGCCATTGATGGCAAGCAATCTTCATTTGATCAAATGGGATCAAATGAATGGAAGCAAATGCTGAGCCTTTTTACCAAAGACACAACCGGTGCATTGTTCTTCTTCACAACTTCCAAGGCTTGCGGTCTCAACTCCACTCTAAAATTCAAGAAGCAAGGTGGAAAGATGAACAACTTCAGATTCATGAGTGGAATTCTTGATGTTCTAATTCCTAAACTCAATCCTCCTCTACACAAGAAATGGTTGAAGACTCAAAGGCGTCGGGAGACCAAGTGTTTCAATGACAGAACCTTTGCATTGAAACAAAAGAAGGGAGTCGCGGCCGAAAGCTGGAGATGATGTAAGTACCAGTAGTTTTATTGAGACTCAAGAAAAACTGCAAGCAGAAACAAGAAAGAAGATTGAACACTGGAAGGACTTGATAGCATTGGCTACAATTAGAAAAATAAAGAGGGGTATACAATCCAATGTGAATAAGACTGGATTGTTGAAAAAGACTGTGGTATCTCATGGCAATAAGGGCAAAGGCAAGAATGAACAGGTAGGCGACGGTGAAACTACCTTGTCTGGACGGCCATGATAAGGATAAGGAAGAAGAGGTGCCATTATGACAGTCATGAGGTTGACACAATGGGTCAAGCTAATGTTGGTGATGATACCGTAGACCTCAAGAGCTTCAAAGAGCGGCCATTAACTTATCAGCAGTACAAAGGCAAGTAACCTCGACAGTTTATCCCCACCAGTGCGCATGCCTACCGCATCCAAGGTACAATCCTCTTTATCCATTCCTTCTAAATCCTTGCCAAAGAAAAGAAAACTTGAAAAGAAAGCTCCCATGCCAAGAAAACCAAAATCAATACCCCTTCCCTTTCTCCAAAATCCACTACTGTCAGTCCAAGAATGGATAAGTCATCAACACCTAGCTCAGGTCACCAGTCAGCCATAGAAGCCATCCTTAACCTCAAAGAACAATCAGAGAAGCAACCTTTATGGGGAACAACGATGAAAACATCCCCTCTACCCAACCTGAGCAGTTAGCCAAAATCTTAAGAGCCGTTGATGCTATTGAGTTGGATGGGAACCACGATCTTGAAAATTTGCTCTCATTTATCTTGATGAGGTTCTAAGTAAAGAGGAGACTATGATAGTTATTGATGAACTCGTGTCTAGGCTTATCAAGAAAAGAAGTGGACCAGGAGAGTCATCCGGTAACCAAAGGTGACGGTATGGATGAAGATATCCAAACCATCCCTTCTATACCTAAGGCGAGCTTGTGAATGAACCTACCCCAACCTGTTGAAATTGATAGGGGAATCGATAAGACATCTCGAGGTCATTCAAAGTCTTAAGAAAGTTGGAGTTGAAATTGATCCCAATCTTGTCTCAAAGGGAGAAACAATCCTTAATGCTTGCAAGTGGACTTGTGTTTGATGGAACACACCGAGAAAATGAGGCGAGTCCTTGTATCCATTCTTGAGCAAAAGTTGACCAAGAGAGAAGTCAGGGCAGCTTTGAACCTTCTAAAATCCCAATTTTGCTCTGATCTCCTCAAGCAAAGTCTTGATCATTCATCTGTCTCAATTCCATCTTTTTCAACCCATGCCTCTGCTCCTACCAAGCCAATCTCCCCAATCCCTGAAAATGAATCAGTTGAAGCCTCCTCAAAGTCCAATTCTAGCCGGACAAGGTCAAGATGTGTCAGACAGGTGATCCCTTGCCCAACGATCTGGCGACCCTCCAAGCCATTCCATTCCTCCAACTCCCAATCAAGCCTACCTTCCCAAAAACGAACCTTGGATGCTTAGCTGTGGCATTGACTTTTCAATTTCTTCCATCAAAGCAGCAAAATCAAGGTTAGCCAATGTGACTCATTTCCCAGAAATTGCAAACCCCTTTACCTATCCAAAATCATGGGAAGCTTGTCAGAAATGGTTTGATTATGGTGGCAAGAAATTCTTGCAGGTTTAGTTTTCTTTGCCTATGAAGAATGGAAAGTGTCAAGGACTTCATCAACCTCTCATTTTGTTCATCAAATCCCATCATTCCCAAAATTCATCACTCCCAATACACTCATTGATTGGGAAATTCTCTTTAGCCAACTTCTCTCTCCATCACTCAATTCTTGTCTCTTCATGCCAAAAGGCCTATTTTTCACTTTTTGCATTGAACTTGCCAAATCATTCTTTCTCTCTCTGTTTGAACAGAAGTGTGCCCTCATGCTTTTGATAAGCAAGACTGTCAATATCTTTCCCCCAACCCTTAATCCAGGCATTGAGCCCTATCTTTCACCCTTCATCTCTATTGATCCCATTCTCTTCAACTCTCCCAATGAAAACTCTCACTTCATGGCCGATCTCTATTCACTGAGATCAAAGAGTTCAGAGAATCCATAGCTATCAGCCAAAGCAGAGCTCATACTGTTATTGATCTTTCATCAGACTCTGACAGTGATGATGATGATGATGATCTTTGAAGCCCAGATCAAGACTCTCCCATAATCATTCCATCTTCTACCATTTCCAATCCTCCTCAACAATCCTTTCATATGTCCCCTATTCCTCAAGCCCCAGTGCATATGTCCCCTGTTCCTCAACCAGATCCATCCCTTGTGCCCAAGAAAAGCAAGAAAGCAAGGAACAAGAAGAAGCATGTGGGGCACAATGAGAATAAGAAATGATCGAGATGCCTCTCACTAGAGCTCAGGCGAAAGCAAAGGAAGATAAGTTTTCAAGTATGATGAGAGGGATGACTTGGGAATGGAACAATGAAGTTCTATTACGAGAGGAGTTGGAACCGAGAGATGAGAAGAGAAGCGGAGGAAGAAAGAAATGAGCTCCTTTCAAGGCCAAGACAAGAAAAGAGAAGAATTTTATGATCAACTTCGATGACTGAATTGTATTTTGTTGACATTATTTTTGTGGTTGAAACAATCTTTTGTTTGGTTTTGTGTTTGAATGGCTGTAATTTCTGAAATTCTGTCATCTTGAGATCAAATCCAAGTATTTCAATCTCATTCTGATTACTTGTGCTGATATGAATCCCTGAATTATTTCTTTCATTAGTATTTCTCTTATCATTAACTGTAAAAACATGTTCTAAATAGATCTTCCTTTACCAAAAAGGGGGAAATTGTTAGGACCTAACTCTGATCAATGTCCTAGTTAGTTGGTTTTGATAAAGGAATATATATATAGAAACGGGGTTTATATCAAAGAGGAAATATGTTATATTCATCTTTCGGTTTATCGCGGCTATGAGTATACTTGATTATGATTCTATCTTATACATTGGTTACATTCAATCCAATAAACATGAATCATATTCCCTCTCTTAACTATCAAGATCATCAAGTGCATCTCGGTCCCTATTAGAGCACATCTCGATAGCTAAGCCTTAGGTATGATCGCGGCTATGACTTCATTCCTCGATGGGCATCACTTTGTCTCAATTTACGCTACCACAATCTCAACCAAAGTGGAACACGGATCTTCACATTAGCTGTCAAGTTCACCATTGAAGACCAATGAAGACCACTTGAAGACCTGCAGGAAGCTCTCGGTTCAAGCCGCGGCTCAAGCCGACTCATGAAGACCCGAGTGGACAAGTGGGGCAAAGACCGATCAAGGCTCGTTAATGTAGATGCAACGGTCATATTCCAACGGCTACATTGAAGGGTATAAATAGAAGAGTTCATCCTCTACACAAATAACTCTTGAAAAATACTCTTTTTCACGGTCCAAAACCTTTCCCCTACACCCAGCACACCTCACTTGTAATCCAAACCTTACACACTCACTTCAATCCCTACCCTTTAAACCACTGTTCCAAACCAAAACCCTCACCCCAAACCTCTGCTTCAACAATAAACAACCCTAGTGTCTTAATTCACAAATTCCAAAAATCCTAAGACTGTACTTTAGGTGTAGGATTAGTTTATAAACACTCAAGGCGTACTTTGAGTGTATTAGTTGTTTTGTAAAATCTTGAGGCTGTACTTCAAGTTGTAAAAACACTTAAGGCTACTTTAAGTGTATCCCTAGTTGACTACTAATTAGGAAGAGGAAGTTCAAGGAACTTGCCTTATCAATCATTTGTAATTCTTGTTGATTAAGATTATAATAAAATTGATCTCACTTGTCAAGATTGTGATGGGGGTGGATGTAGGAGGAGTGAACTCACGAACCACTTTAAATTCTCTGTGTTATTACATTTACGCAATCACATTCACACACTTGAATTATTTCTTTGTGTTCTTTGTCCTATCATTATTTCAAGCCTTACTTATTCGCATTACGCACAACTCAAACAAATCATCCTGAGAGCTAAGACAAACCATAGCCGTCCCCGATCATTTGCATATCAAACAAGGGCCTTTCAACCACTACTACTACTAGTCTACTAAATGTCCCCCCCTTATTTATAAAAGAGGTAAGCGTTGGTTGTTCCCCTCTTTTTGTAATTTTAAGGGTCACCGTCCCTTTTTTCTTTTATATACTTTCATTTCTTTTAAAAAAGTTAAGTTTTATTTCTTTCAAAATTCATAACTTTTTTATATAACTTTTTTCTAAAATTGTATGTAGTAAACAAAAGTCTAAAATAGTCTTACTTATCCAAAAAAAATTGAAAAAAAAATAAAAGTTAACTTTTTTCAAAAAACTGTTAAGTTTTATTTCTTTCAAAATTCATAACTTTTTTTATAAACCTTTTTGCAAAAAATGTATGTAGTTAACTTAAGTCTAAAATAGTCTTATTTATCCAAAAAAAATTGAAAAAAAAATTAATATACTACATAAAAAGTTAACAAAATCTGTTAAAAAATTAAATGTTAAGCTCGAACTCGAAATAAACTCGTTAAACTTGAAAATTTGTTTCCAAAAAAGATCAAACTAGAACTCGGATCGTTTAAGCTCGAAATCGAGATCGACTCGAGAAGCTCGCGAGTAGCTCGTGAACAACTCGAACTCGATCGAGCTCGAGTTCGAACCAACGATTGAACTCGAACTCGAACTCGAGAAGAAATAAACGATCTCGAGCTCGAACACAGAAAACTCGTTCGAACTCGACTCATTTACAGCCCTAATTAGAACACCTCAAAAGAAGCAGTACTAGTTTGAACACAAAGACAATGTGACAATTGAAGAAAGGTGACGTTGACGGTTACATAAGTTAATTTGTTAAAGGAGACTAGCAGCGGTAAGGTTTAAATAATTAAATAATGTGTAAAGAGTGTATAATAAAAACATAGAAAGACAAAGACGTCAATTTAAAGTGGCACGGGATATAACATCTCCTAAGTCCAACCGTTATATTGTCCTTGACAAGTGAAACAAACAATTCACTATAATACTTCTTCTATACAAAAATTGCCAAGAAAATATTTCTTGAATTTCCCTTCTTTCAACTTCTCGAAAAGCCCGAATTGTTTTTGTACTTTCCCTAACCTCAGAGTTCAGCAGTTCATAGTATCTCAGTGTTACGATTGCCTGTTCAATTTGATATGTAGCATTCCACATGGCAGCATCCATCTCCCTAAGCCTCGTAATGTTCTTCTTAAGCTGTTGGTTTTCCACGTTCTCACCTCTTAACTTTCCAATCTCTAAGAGATGGCTTAGAAAACTTTTTCTCTACTTGGTCCACTTTTTCTACAGCCCAATATTTACTCTCTTTCAATTGTGTGGAAAGATCTCTACATAGTTGTAGAGTAGTATATTCATAGAACGTTCCATGACCTTTTCACATTCACTCATATCCAAAGGCAAATTAATTCCAGTGTCTAAATTCTCATTCCTGGTTTTCTCAAACTCACGTTTCTTGTTTTGTCTGGCTCGCATGAAGGTCAGATATGGAAGTTCCGGGATGTCTAGAAGCTTTATCAGACCTTTGGACTTGGAGTTTGTTTTTGCCTTCACATGCTTGCCTTTAGCTGAGCCTGAAATATAAAAATGCAGAAAAGTTAGAGTGAGCAAGCACAGCTTCATTGTGCAATAAACTAGTCATGTTGCTTACTAATTAAACCATAATATTTTCCTTAGGTAAACATCATTAAAGGAAAAATGTAGGTTGCACAATCAATTGTGTTTAATTAGAAAAAGTATCCTCATTAAAGATTAAAGTTGCACAATGAATTGTGTTTTAACAACTTAAGCGCATACAACACACACACTCACATTACTTTAGATGGTTACTGTTAGGACCTAACTATGTAAACCACATAGTTATACAGGGTTTTCACAAAGAAATATATCCTATCCAAAGTTATCTGACAGCCAAGATAACTTTGGATATTGGACAGCTATCACTAGAAACATACTACAAAATACATACAAAGCTTAGATATTTGATATTTCTAAGTATTGAGGTTGACCAAACTGACGCTATGAAAAACCAACCTCTGAAGTATTTGCTGTTTTCTCATGATTTACAGCCCCAACATCAGTCTCTATGCAACCTTCAATCAAAAAAATAAATTTCATAATGAAATTGGGCTAACATACAGATTAAAATAATGCTTCTTTAGAATATTGAAATAGGCAGAACAATGAAAAAGAAATTATCCCCTAAGAACCCATTGCTAGCATACAAATTTGGATTCATTTCCATTAATTAGTTCTTACTCTATATTGGGAAGAATGTATAAGCAACAGGTGTAACGAATTTATAGTTTCATGGAATTAAATGGTCATTTTTTTACAAACAACGAACTTATTAGGGATTAAGTAATAGAGAATACAAGTTATACTGTAACGAATATCACCTGATTAATGAGGAGAAACTACACTTTGGTCGTTGATCTGAATCACAGTTGAAATTTTGCTGCTTGAATCCAGGAAACCTATTAAAACAATAAAATAATGCATGATTGTTAATGTAACACCCCTAATTTTCCATACATAAATGACCATTCAATGGCATTAAATATAACTTCAAAATATTAGGGTTTCCACCCCCAAAACCCTATTACATCATAAATGTCATTAAATACCATAAATACTTAATAAATGCGGAAGCGAAAATAAATACTTATTGTCTCAGCTAGTAAAACCACACTAGCCATTAATGTACTTACAACCAAATGAAATAACTAATTGTTCAATAATCCTAATTATTCTCCAAGTATCGCCCTTCTCGCGACCAATCCAATTCCCTTCTACTTAGAACCTGAAAAGAAAAAATTTAAGGGAGAAAGGGTGAGCGAATGAATGCTCAGTAAGTTCATACGATGTCTCTTCGGGTACTAAGAAGAGACGACCAGAATGAACACTTCAATAATATAGTACAAGGATAGGTTAATTTAGCTTTTATAATAGACTGCGGTACAATACAGTCAAGACACCATTTAAAATATTCTTCAAAGAATTATGGCACTACGATTCAAAGGGATTCATACAAATTCCGTCAATTCCAACGTGCATTATAACCTCAATGCCAAAGGTACAATTAATACACCTAGCTTCATCAAGCCATTAGTGTGGGTCGAAACATATATGGTACTGTCACACATATATGCTCGGGGTCTAGAATTGCCCTTGTAATCAGACAATTCCTGAGAGAAGGCATGTGATCACTCATGCAATCCCTAATAAGAACAAGTCCTTAGACAAGTTCTGACAATGCCTTTTCTAACTGGGCATGTCCATTCTAAGCAAGTAAGTGATTCCACAAACATGCTAGAACGAGAAAGCATACAGAGGTACAGGTATGTATATGACAAGTTTCAAACTTCAGATATTCTGTGAACAATAACATTATCACAAAATATAGATATTTCCAAATGACGTTTAAATATACGCAGGTTATTCACAAATAACTATCATGCCATTTGATAGTTCAATTATATCAAGAAGGTATAGGATTTCCAATGAAAAAGAATTCAAATACAGTAAAGGAACGTAATCCCTTACCTTAGCTTTGCTTTCCGTCCTTAAGCAACGCCTTTACGCGAAATCTACAATCACGTAATAACATAACTTAGGCACAAGTAATCGCTTATTACTTCTTATGTACCTAAACTTCCCTTCTTTAGTTAACCTATGAGTTACTCTTATACTCACCTTAACTGGTTAACTAACTTTCTATTTTTAGGAACTTTCCTAATTTAACAGTTTCTTAATTTTAGAAACTTCTTCTTATAGATCTTTTCTCAAGAGGACACTTTGGTTCATTCCTTTCAATGGAAGTCTAATTCCTTGATAGCTTCCTAATTACGGTCCCTCTTCTCTTTTTGGGTAACCTTCTTTATTAGGAAAGTTTCCTTCTTCGGAAGCTTTCAATTTCGAACCCTACTATTTTAGGAACTTAAGTCTTTTAATATTCTTTTTAATATAAAAGTGTTATTTTTCTTCTTTTCCTTTGATATAACTCCTTTAAAGTCTTTGGGCTTCTCCTTAATTTCAAAAGGTTCCTTTAGGTATCTTAATTTCAACAAAGTCCTTTAACTTTATAAAATTTACAAAGAAGTCCTTCAACTTTTGAAAAATTATAAAACAGCCCCTCAACTTTTGAAAAATTGGAAAACAGTCCCTCAACTTTTGAAAAATTGCAAAACAGTCCCTCAACTTTTGAAAAATTGCAAAACAGTCCCTCAACTTTTGAAAAATTGCAAAACAGTCCCTCAACTTTTAAAATTTACAGAACAGTCCCTAAGAAACTTTGAACTTTTCAGTTCAGTCCCTTAGTTAACTGTTCAGTGAATAACTTAACTGGAAATCAGAATTTAATCCCTTCAGCTTTGTAAACATTGCAGTTTGGTCCCTTTTTCCGTTTGAAAACTAACTATTTTTATACAAAATAGACCAAAAGCCTAACACCTAAATAGAGACACACCCCAAATCCATCTAGGCCAATCGGCCAAACCCTAGGTGATTCAAAAACCTTGTTTTTGTTCTTCTTTTTATTTCCCAAACATTAAACAACTCATTTAATTCACATATTCTTTAATCAAACACTTTTAATCATATATTAATTGTGTTATGATTACTTCATTATAACCTAAATCAAGATGAACTAGGGTTATGATTACTAGGGTTATGATTACTTCATTATAACCTTCAATTTCCCATTATTCAAACCCTTAATTTATTCATTAACTCTAAAGATTAAACCATTAAAAATCTAAGAATGACCAAACCTAGAATTAAAAATAGTTTTAGAATTTCAAAAATTCATAACTAATTCAATTTAATTCCGAATTGAATGAAATAAAAACTAGGGTTTAGGGTATCATCTTACCTTGATTATGATGAAGAAATATTGGCCAAAGAAGACCAAAATCCGGTTGTCACCCCCCCTCCAAGTGCTCGGCCGCCGCCCCCCTCTCCCTAGGGTTTTAATTTTTTTTTCTTTTTCTTTGATTAATGAAGGATTATGAAAAAAATAATGAGGAGGTTTATTAATTATAGTTAGGATTTAACCTCCTTGGGCCCTCTAACCTCATTAGCCCATAACCTAGCCCACTTGATTAATAAGTGATTTGGTCCACTCAAATAAAGCCAAGTCCAACTAAATAAGGACTATTATTTTATTTATTATACTAAAAAAAAAATCAAAATTTTCGGGTCTTTACATTCTTACCCCCTTAAAAGAGTTTGGTCTTCCAAACTAAACGTACCTTAATTTTCGAAGAGATCGGGATACATTTCCCGCATTTCGCTTTCGAGCTCCCATGTTGCTTCTCTTTCGGTATGGTTGCTCCACTGTACTTTCACATAAGGAACCAACCGTTTCCTCACATTCTCGTCTTTTCTGTCGACGATCCTGATCGGCCTTTCATCATAAGTCAGATCAGCCTGAGACTCTTGTTTGTTTGTACTCGATCACGTGACTTGGATGCGTGAATATACTTCCTTTTCCTCGCCGTAGGGCCGCGATAATTGTCCGACTCCTTTTCCACGATTTTGGCCCTATCTAATCTTTGCAGTATGTTGTCAAAGCTAATGGAGTAATTACATGCCGGATCCGATCACTCAATCCACCGCCGAATTTCCTCGCTTTACGCTCTTCGGTATCGAAAAACCATGGAGCAAATTCCGGCGGATCAGTGAACTTCTCACCCATATTCCGCCCGCGTCATGTTTCCTTGTACTAGAGTTAAGAATTCTGCTACCTTAGCATTCCTCACACTGGCAGGGTAGTACTTCTCATTAAACACATTCTTGAAAGCGGTCCAAGCCATTGTCGCATCACCACGAGCCACAGCAGCTCGTTTTTCTGCCTCCCACCACGACTGTGCCTTTCCCCTTAGCATGAAAGTCGCAAATACCACCTTTTGTTCATCTGTGCAAGTTAATGTCCCAAAAATTCTCTCTGTGCTCTTAATCCAGTCCTCTGTCTTTTCTTTTACGTGCACGAGAACGTGTCGGGGTTTCTTCTGCTGGAGCAAACTACAGCAGGTCACGTAAGCATCTTGGTGGTGGTACTTGAGCCAATCCAGCTGACTTGACCTATCCCGGCCACCGTCTGTGTCAAAGTTCGAAGAAGGTTGGCCATATTCGGGTCATTGTCCTCCTCCATTCCCGTTCACAGCTTCTATTGTTGTTACTACCATTTAGTCGTTGGCATTACGTCACGATCTTGTGCGCGTCGACATCTGTGAATGGCCATGTTTCAGTTATCCGAATTCATCTCATTGACACGTACGATGATTATGGTACAACAATACATTTACATGCGTATCTATTATATTGAATTCCTACACTTTGGGCTAGCTTTTTACTCGCTAGTTTTGCCTTTCACTCGTTAGTCATTTTACTAGACTACGATTTGGTTCACGTCTTCTCTAGAAGAAAGTTTTATTCATTGGCCTTTGGTACTAGACCATTAACTTAATGTTTGTTGGATGGTTCTTAACTTTGAGATTCTTCGTCTCGGAAAACTTTAACTTTTATTACCTTACTAACCTTTTACTTGGTCAGTTACATATTTTTTTTTGTCTCCAAAGAATTTACAATTTACTTTTCAACTAACATTTTTCTTAGTTAGTTTGACTTTATCTTACTAGTCGTTGTACTTGACTAGTTCACTTTTTATTTCCGTGGTCATCTTTCTTCGATTCATGGCTTCACAAGCCGTTTCACTTGGCTAGTTTCACTTTTATCCCCATGGTCGTCTTACTTCGCCCTATGGTTTCATAGGCCGTTTTACTTGGTCTATGCCTTTTCTTGTTGTTTCTCAACAAGTTAAACTTCTGGCTTTTCTTTATAAGGGATTGTTAATTATTTTACCTGGTTCTAGTAATAATAAAATTAACTAAAACCTTTTATTCATACTAAATTGATAAAAAAAACATGACTGTCTAAAATCCTTTCTGCTAGAATAAAAATTTTAATCTCGACTAGAAAAACAAAAATTTTACTAGACTAATCTGAATTAACTTAGATAAAATAACCCTATGGTCTTCTAATTGTCCATCAGTTCGTCCTCTCTGTTCCTTCACTTGGCCTCTAGATTCCACACCGTTCATGTTTGTCTACTAACTCATCATACTTAGCTTGAATCTCTAGCTTCTCTGCATGCAATTGGCAGCTTGACTCCAGTTCACGTCGTTCTTGTTCATCTAGTTGCTTCTCGAGATTAAACACTCGCCTTTGCTCGTCCAGTACTTGCATGCTTAGTTTATTCCATTTTTCTAGCAATCAAGAATACGGATTCGTTAGAAAAGTTGGCCAAACTGTAGGGTTCGAAATTGAAAGCTTCCGAAGAAGGAAACTTTCCAAATAAAGAAGGTTACCCAATATACAGTTTGGCCAGCTTTTCTAATGAATCCGTCTTCTTGATTGCTAGAAAATGGAATAAACTAAGCGTGCAAGTACTGGACGAGCAAAGGCGAGTGTTTAATCTCGAGAAGCAACTAGATGAACAAGAACGACATGAACTGGAGTCAAGCCGCCACCGTATGCAGAAGCTAGAGATTCAAGCTAAGTATGATGAGTTAGCAGCCAAACATGAACGGTGTGGAATCTAGAGGCCAAGTGAAGGAACAGAGAGGACGAACTGATGGACAATTAGAAGTCCTGAGGGTTATTTTATCTAAGTTAATTCAGATTAGTCTAGTAAAATTTTTGTTTTTCTAGTCGAGATTAAAATTTTTATTCTAATAGAAAGAATTTTAGACAGTCATGTTTTTTTTATCAATTTAGTATGAATAAAAGGTTTTAGTTAACTTTATTATTACTAGAACCAGGTAAAATATTTAACTATCCCTTATAAAGAAAAGCCAGAAGTTTAACTTGTTGAGAAACAACAAGAAAAAGCACAGACCAAGTAAAACGGCCTATGAAACCATGGGGCGAAGTAAGACGACCATGGGGATAAAAGTGAAACTAGCCAAGTGAAACGGCTTGTGAAGCCATGGGTCGAAGAAAGATGACCTTGGAAATAAAAAGTGAACTAGTCAAGTACAACGACTAGTAAGATAAAGTCAAACTAACTAAGAAAAACGTTTGTTGAAAAGTAAATTGTAAAACCTTTGGAGACAAAAAAAAAAAATTATGTAACTGACCGAGTAAAAGGTTAGTAAGGTAATAAAAGTTAAAGTTTTCCGAGACAAAAAATCTCAAAGTTAAGAACCATCCAACAAACATTAAGTAATGGTCTAGTACTAAAGGCCAATGAATAAAACTTTCGTCTAGAGAAGACGTGAACCAAATCGTAGTCTAGTAAAATGACTAACGAGTGAAAGGCAAAACTAGCGAGTAAAAAAGTTAGCCCAAAGTGTAGGAATTCAATATAATAGACACGAATGAAATGTATTGTTGTACCATAATCATCGTACGTGTCCATGAGATGAATTCGTATAACTGAAACATGGCCACTCACAGATGTCGACGCGCACAAGATCAGGACAGAATGCCAACGACGGAAATGGTAGTAACAACAACAGCAGTGGGAACGGGAATGGAGGAGGACCATTGGACCCGAATATGGCCAACCTTCTTCAAACTTTGACACAGACGGTGGCCAGGATAGGTCAAGCTGTAGCTGGATTGGCTCAAGCACCACCACCAGTACAGTTGCGTGACCTGTTAGAGTTGTTCCAGAGAAGAAACCCTGACACGTTCTCAGGTACAGAAAAAGAAAAGCCAAAGGACTGGATTAAGAGCACAGAGAGAATTTTCGGGACATTAACTTGCACAGAGGAACAGAAGGTGGTATTTGCGACTTTCATACTAAGGGGAAAGGCACAGTCGTGGTGGGAGGCAGAAAAACGAGCTGATGTGGCTCGTGGTGATGCGGCAATGACTTGGACCGCTTTCAAGAATGTGTTTAATGAGAAGTACTACCCTGCCAGCGTGAGGAATGCCAAGGTAGCTGAATTCTTAACTCTAGTACAAGGAAACATGACGGTGGCGGAATATGGTGAGAAGTTCACTGATCTGCTGGAATTTGCTCCAAGGTTTTTCGATACCGAAGAGCAGAAAGCGAGGAAATTCGAAGCAGGACTGAGTGATCGGATCCGGTACAGAATTACTCCATTAGCTTTGACAACATACTCTGCAGTATTAGATAGGGCCAAAATCGTGGAAAATGAGTCGGACAATTATCGCAGCCGGCGTGAGGAAAAAGGGAAGACTGTGTCCAAGGGATCATATGGAGACAAAGGGTCAAACGGTAATGGGGACAAGGACCGTCACAACAACAAGAGAAAGGCGGTAGACGATAATATTGATAAAGGCAGTTATGGGAACAAGCATGCCAACAACAACAACAACAATAAGAATGTCGGTGGCAACAGGAGGGAGTGGAAGAAGGGCGGGGCCCGAGGTTTCACGAGTTACGATAAGTGCACTATCTGTGATGGAGCTCATAAGACGGAGATCTGTTTCTACAAGGAGCGGAAATGCCACAACTGTGACAAGGTTGGACATCCAAAGTGGAAATGTCCTGAACCCAAGAAAGATGAACCAGCCTCGGGAGCCAGAGGAAATAACGGAGGAAATGGTGGAGGTCGTGGACGAGTGTTCACGATGACAGCAAAAGCGGCAAATGTAAACAATGATCTTGTGGCATGTACACTTCAGTTAAATTCCCGCAATGTTTATGTGTTAATAGATACTGGAGCTACACATTCAGTGGTTAGTAAATGCGTAGCTAAGAAGTTGAAATTGCGACCCGAAGCATTACAAGTACCTCTAGTGATAGATACACCTGCAAAAGAAGCTATACCTATCACCACAGTTTATAAGAATTGCACCTTGGGAGTAGGAGGCACTGAATTGAAAATTGAACTTATTGAATTAGACATGTCAGAGTTCGATGTGATCTTAGGAATGGATTGGTTAGCCATGAACCGTGCTAACGTTAATTGTTACGAGAAGATAATGACCTTTGTAGGGAAAGACAGCGAAGAGTGTAAATTCTTAGGTTCGAAACCAAGGAGCCAAGTAGGGTTGATAACTGCAATGAAGGCGCGAAAATTGTTAAGGAAAGGATGTGTGGGATTTCTAGCACATATTGGTGAGACCGAAGGAAAAGAAGTAACTATAGATTCCTTAGAAGTTGTTAAAGAATTTCGCGATGTATTTCCAGAAGATTTGCCGGGGATACCACCAGTGAGAGATGTTGAGTTCACAATAGACCTAGTGCCGGAAACGACACCCATTTCAAGGGCACCATATAGGATGGCTCCGACGGAATTAAAGGAGCTGAAGGAGCAATTACAAGAGTTGTTGGATAAGGGGTTGATTAGACCGAGCGTGTCGCCGTAGAGTGCGCCGGTCTTTGTTTGTAAAGAAGAAGGATGGGTCTATGAGGTTGTGTATCGATTATAGGGAATTGAATAAAGTGACGGTAAGGAACCAGTATCCCTTACCAAGGATTGATGATTAGTTTGATCAACTGAAGGGGGCTTGTTACTTTTCAAAGATAGATCTTAGATCTGGTTACCATCAGTTGAAGGTGAAGGATGAGGATGTGGCAAAGACAACATTCATAACACGATATGGGCATTACGTGTTTGTGGTTATGCCGTTTGGGTTGACTAATGCACCAGCTGCATTCATGGAATTGATGAATAGAATATTTCAAGAGTACCTAGATAGATGTGTGATAGTGTTTATTGATGATATTTTGGTGTACTCTAAAACCAAAGAAGAACATGCAGAACATTTGAAGTTAGTACTGGAAATTTTGAGAGGACAGAAATTATACGCCATGTTTAAGAAGTGTGAATTTTGATTAGAGAAGGTGACATTCTTGGGACATGTAGTGTCTAAGGAAGGAATTTTTGTAGATCCAACCAAGATAGAGGCAATAATGGATTGAGAAAGACCGACTACAGTGACCGAGATAAGAAGTTTTCTGGGTTTAGCTGGTTACTATAGAAGATTCGTAGAAGGATTTTCTAAGTTATCTGGACCGTTGACGAGGTTAACTCAAAAGGGAGTAAAGTTTATTTGGTCGGAGGATTGCGAGAAAAGTTTTCAAGAATTGAAGAATAGGCTAGTGACTGCACCGATATTGACATTACCGACAGGAACTGAAGGGTTTGTCATTTACAGTGACGCTTCACTGAAGGGATTAGGTTGTGTCCTGATGCAAAATGAGAAGGTTATAGCATATGCGTCTAGACAATTGAAGGTACATGAACGGAACTACCCTACCCATGATCTGGAGTTAGCTGCGGTAGTATTTGCATTAAAGATTTGGAGACACTACTTATATGGCGTGAAGTGCCAAATTTTTACCGACCATAAAAGCCTTAATTACATCTTTACCCAGAAAGAACTTAATATGAGACAAAGGAGGTGGCTAGAGTTACTAAAAGATTATGACTGTGTGATTTTGTATCATCCTGGGAAGGCTAATAAAGTGGCCGATGCGTTAAGTAGAAAGAACCACGGAATGTTAGCAACATTGATCTCTATGGGGGTAAGAGCATGGAAAGACATGAAGGATATAAGTCTAAGAGTGAGAGTTAGTGGGTATCTGGCTAAATTAACCCTACAACCTACGCTTTTGGGAAGGATAAAAGAAGCACAAGAGTTAGATGGGGAAAGAGAGGCCCTAGTCGGAAAAGGGCAAGGAAAAGATCTTCGCATTAGGGAAGATGGAATCTTGAGATACCAGGAAAGAATATGGGTGCCAAACAATGATGAGATTAAGAGAGAAATACTGAGAGAAGCTCACTGCTCAAAATTCTCCGTACATCCGGGAAGTACTAAAATGTATAGAGACTTGAGAGGATCGTTCTGGTGGAATAACATGAAGAATGATGTGGCAGAGTACGTGGCACGATGCTTGACCTGTCAGCAAGTGAAAAGTGAACATCAGAAACCGGCAGGCTTACTACAATCATTACCAATTCCGGAGTGGAAGTGTGAGAACATTGCTATGGACTTCGTGAGTGGGTTACCAAAAACACAAGGGAAGCAAGATGCTATATGGGTCATTGTAGATAGATTGACGAAGTCGGCACATTTTCTAGCAATCAAGAAGACGGATTCGTTAGAAAAGCTGGCCAAACTGTATATTGATGAGATAGTAAGGTTACATGGAATACCAGTCTCAATAGTGTCAGATAGAGATGCGCGGTTTACCTCAAAGTTTTGGAACAGTCTACAAGGGGCACTTGGGACAGAACTGACGATGAGTACGGCGTTTCACCCACAAACAGATAGGCAGTCGGAAAGGACCATCCAGACATTGGAGGACATGTTGAGGGCTACATCGTTAGATTGGCCAGGCTCGTGGGATGAACACTTATCGTTAGTGGAGTTTGCGTACAACAACAGTTTTCACGCAAGCATTGGAATGGCTCCATACAAAGCATTATATGGAAGAAAATGTAGGTCGCCAGCTTGTTGGGACGAGGTTTGTGAGAGAAAGTTAAGTGGACTGGAATTAGTACAAGCTACTGCAGATAAAGTACAAAAGATCCGCAAGTGGCTACAAACTGCACAAAGCACACAGAAATCCTACGCAGACAACCGAAGGAGAGAATTGGAGTTTCAGTTGGGTGATCGAGTGTTCTTAAAGATCTCGCCAACAAAGGGAATCATGAGGTTCGGAATCAAAGGAAAGTTAAGTCCGCGATACGTGGGACCATTTGAAATTCTTGACAAGATTGGGGAAGTGGCTTATAGATTGGCTTTACCACCGGTTTTAGCTGGAGTACATGACGTGTTCCACATCTCCATGCTAAGGAAGTATATTCACGATCCAAGTCACGTGATCGAGTACAAACAGCTAAGAGTCCGTGCTGATCTGACTTATGATGAAATGCCGATCAGGATCGTCGACAGAAAAGACGAAAATGTGAGGAAACGGTTGGTTCCTTATGTGAAAGTACAGTGGAGCAACCATATCGAAAGAGAAGCAACATGGGAGCTCGAAAGCGAAATGCGGGAAATGTATCCCGATCTCTTCGAAAATTAAGGTACGTTTAGTTTGGAGGACCAAACTCTTTTAAGGGGGTAAGAATGTAAAGACCCGAAAATTTTGATTTTTTTTTAGTATAATAAATAAAATAATACTCCTTATTTAGTTGGACTTAGCTTTATTTGAGTAGACCAAATCACTTATTAATCAAGTGGGCTAGGTTATGGGCTAATGAGGTTAGAGGGCCCAAGGAGGTTAAAGCCTAACTATAAATAATAAACCTCCTCATTATTTTTTTCATAATCCTTCATTAATCAAAGAAAAAGAAAAAAAATTAAAACCCTAGGGAGAGGGGGGCGGCGGCCGAGCACTTGGAGGGGGGGGTGACAGCCGGATTTTGGTCTTCTTTGGCCAATATTTCTTCATCATAATCTTTACAGTTAACTAAGGGACTGAACTGAAAAGTTCAAAGTTTCTTAGGGACTGTTCTGTAAATTTTAAAAGTTGAGGGACTGTTTTGCAATTTTTCAAAAGTTGAGGGACTGTTTTGCAATTTTTCAAAAGTTGAGGGACTGTTTTGCAATTTTTCAAAAGTTGAGGGACTGTTTTGCAATTTTTCAAAAGTTGAGGGACTGTTTTGCAATTTTTCAAAAGTTGAGGGGCTGTTTTGTAATTTTTCAAAAATTGAGGGACTTCTTTGTAAATTTTATAAAGTTAAAGGACTTTGTTGAAATTAAGATACCTAAAGAAACCTTTTGAAATTAAGGAGAAGCCCAAAGACTTTAAAGGAGTTATATCAAAGGGAAAGAAGAAAAATAACACTTTAATATTAAAAAGAATATTAAAAGACTTAAGTTCCTAAAATAGTAGGGTTCGAAATTGAAAGCTTCCGAAGAAGGAAACTTTCCAAATAAAGAAGGTTACCCAAAAAGAGAAGAGGGACCGTAATTAGGAAGCTATCAAGGAATTAGACTTCCATTGAAAGGAATGAACCTAAGTGTCCTCTTGAGGAAAGATCTATAAGAAGAAGTTTCTAAAATTAAGAAACTGCTAAATTAGGAAAGTTCCTAAAAATAGAAAATTAGTTAACCAGTTAAGGTGAGTATAAGAGTAACTCATAGGTTAACTAAAGAAGGGAAGTTTAAGTACAAAAGAAGTAATAAGCGATTACTTGTGCCTAAGTTTTGTTATTACGTGATTGTAGATTTCGCGTAAAGGCGTTGCTTAAGGACGGAAAGCAAAGCTAAGGTAAGGGATTACGTTCCTTTACTGTATTTGAATTCTTTTCCATTGGAAATCCTATACCTTCTTGATATAATTGAACTATCAAATGGCATGATAGTTATTTATGAATAATCTGCGTATATTTAAACGTCACTTGGAAATATCTATATTTTGTGATAATGTTATTGTTCACAGAATATCTGAAGTTTGAAACTTGTCATATGCATACCTGTACCTCTGTATGCTTTCTCGTTCTAGCATGTTTATGGAATCACTTACTTGCTTAGAATGGACATGCCCAGTTAGAAAAGGCATTGTCAGAACTTGTCTAAGAACTTGTTCTTATTAGGGATTGCATGAGTGATCGCATGCCTTCTCTCAGGAATTGTCTGATTACAAGGGCAATTCTAGACCCCGAGCATATATGTGTGACAGTACCATATATGTTTCGACCCACACTAATGGCTTGATGAAGCTAGGTGTATTAATTGTACCTTTGGCATTGAGGTTATAATGTACGTTGGAATTGACGAAATTTGTATGAATCCCTTTGAATCGTAGTGCCATAATTCTTTGAAGAATATTTTAAATGGTGTCTTGACTGTATTGTACCGCAGTCTATTATAAAGCTAAATTAACCTATCCTTGTACTATATTATTGAAGTGTTCATTCTGGTCGTCTCTTCTTAGTACCCGAAGAGACATCGTATGAACTTACTGAGCATTCATTCGCTCACCCTTTCTCCCTTAAATTTTTTTTTTCCAGGTTCTAAATAGAAGGGAATTGGATTGGTCGCGAGAAGGGCGATGCTTGGAGAATAATTAGGATTATTGAACAATTAGTTATTTCATTTTGTTGTAAGTACATTAATGGCTAGTGTGGTTTTACTAGCTGAGGCAATAAGTATTTATTTTTGCTTTCGCATTTATTAAGTATTTATGGTATTTAATGACATTTATAATGTAATAGGGTTTTGGGGGTGAAAACCCTAATATTTTGAAGTTATATTTAATGCCATTGAATGCTCATTTATGTATGAAAAATTAGGGGTGTTACAGTTGGTATCAATTTGTAACGACCCGAGCCCGAAGTCCGACCCGCTACGTAGGCACCACACACTGGCCCACTAAGCATCTCCTCATTTGGGTTAACCACAGCCCATCACAGGCCTCCAAAAGTCCAATGGATGATTTGATGCTTAATAGTAGTGTATGGGCATTCTATATATCACACTAAACTTCCACATATTTCCGATGTGGGATGGGGATATCACAATCTCCCCCACTCAAACCCTTGCCGTCCCTGGCAAGGTCAATCAATACCCAGATCGTACCCCCGGGCTAGCTCGCAAGCCTTAAGGCCGGGGTTCTGCTCTGATACCATTTGTAACGATCCGAGCCCGAAGCCCGACCCGCTACGTAGGCACCACACACTGGCCCACTAAGCATCTCCTCATTTGGGTTAACCACAGCCCATCACAGGCCTCCAAAAGTCCAATGGATGATTTAATGCTTAATAGTAGTGTATGGACCTTCTATATATCACATTAAACTTCCACATATTTCCGATGTGGGATGGGGATATCACAGTTAAGAAAAAAAATCCTAGGTTAACAAAAGCTAAATTAAAGCGATAATATAATCAGATTAGGAATCACTCAGCCATGAGGATGTGCATAACATCAAGAATTATGAAATATAAGCTTGATGAAAGATCCCAAAAATACACGACTAATTTCAATGAATAATTATTTCACCACAGACTTAGTAAACACAGTATGTTTGGTTTATATGGAACTAACAGAATTAAAATGTATAAAATGTATTTGAAAGAGTAGAAGTTCATAATATGAAAATTATGTGCACTTTAATTATAAAATGAGAAAATAAGTACAAATATACAATCAAACCAACCAACTGCCTCAGCACTCATAATACATGACCGCTTCAACCAAAAAAATAATCTAGAATAGGTGGCAATTACTCGATCAAATTTGTTTTGAATTAGCATGTATGGATCTAGTAGAAAATCAAGCAAAATTACCAATTTAGCAAATACATCAGCAATTAATAAAACATACTCCTCCGTCCCATAAAACATTACTCATTTTACTATTTTGGGCGTCCCACTTTAAAGTCCCACTTTCTTAAAAAGGAAATTTTTTAATATTCTTTATTCATGGGACCCACTTGTCATACTCACAACACTTTTCAAATTTACTATTCTCTCCACTCATTCTCTCTCCTCCCACTCACAACACCTACTTTAATAACATTATTCTTTATTTTCCGTTCTCAACAGTAAAGGGGTAATATTTTGTGGGACGGAGGGAGAATGGGACACAGTATCTGCCTCGATAATGGCAGGCTATTTTAACAATGACATAACAATGAGAGACGAAACATACTTTTATGATCTTACCGAGAAAATAATTAGTAAATTGATTTTCAGATATATATAAACTATACAGACCAAGCTGATTTAGGCTTATAAAAAGTTCAAAAAATACTTATATGAACTTTCCAAGAAAATGATCCAAGAAAGATCCGCGGACATTGACAAGAATAATCCAACTAAAAAATAATAAAAAAATTATTCAATAAAAGATCAGTGAAAAACCTAACAAATGGAGCAATAACCAAGGTTAGATCAAGATTTGCAGATTATACCTGAAATCTTTCAATTTCCACAGATGGACAGCCAGGGGAGAGCTCCTCCATCTTCAAACCCTTCAAAGGATTAAAACCCAAACTCTCATTGATAAAGAAAATAACTGATAGAAGACACAAAAAAATATTAGGGTCTGCGCTAGTGCTATTTAGACGAGAAAGTGTGGTATATATAGGGCGACATCTGGAATTATTAGGGTTGATCCAAATCAAACAAGCCCAATTAAGCATTAATTATGGGTTTCCAATTGATAATTCAAGAAAGGCAGGCCCAATGAATGAACGAAAGTTTAATTGTAGTAATTCTATTAATTTATGCATTTTTTTCCCTATAGTTCTTTTGGCCCTTTTTCATATGTCAGGCTGATTTCATGCTTCTTTTTTTTTTAATGGATTTTTTATTTTATTAATGAAAGATAAAATGTCACTTAGGCTACATCAATTAACCTATAAATAGGGGAGCAGGTCTAGGGAGAAATTTCTCCATAAGTTATGAAGAAACGGGTTTCTGGATATCCAGAAGCTTTAAGATTGATATCCAGAAACTTTGGGACGAATATCCAGAAAAAAGATTTGAGACCAAATCCAAGGCCAAGACCAAATTTCTGATTCTGGATATCACTTTCACAAGGTTCTGGATATCCAGAACATTGAATATGGATATCCAGAAGCCTTAAAACTTATATCCAGAAGCCAATTCTAAATTTCTGGATATCACTTACATAAGGTTCTGGATATCCTTTCAAAGAGTTCTGGATATCCAGAAACCCGTTTCTTCATAACTTGTGAAGAAACGTGTTTCTCCCTAGATTTTGGCTAAATAGGGTGACCTATAAATAGGGTAATAGATGTAATTCACAGGATTCAAACTCTCTACCTCTAATGTAAAGCTAACATCGGATACAACTATTTTATATATTTTTCGCAAACTTTTTTAATATCTCCAGGTTTATTTAGTGTGTCATCTAATTTATAGCCATTACATGATTGTAACTGAACATACCAAAAATGTCGAGTTGGGCCAAACGAGTAAAGCCCAATCACAGGCCGCATTGACTGTCACATTCTCAATAGGGCTGGCCCGATCAGAACAAGGCCCAAAGCCCATCTCAAGCATCAGTCGACTAAGCCCATGGTCCGACCTACCAAGTCCCGACCTAACTTAGTCCGACCTCATGATCCATACTACAATTCGGGTACGAACCATGCTCTACCCGACAGTCAGGTCGACCATTCCACAAGTGGCGACCTCGACCTAAATTAGCAAATGACGACCTGACACTTGCCGGCTTATTTGGTTAATCAATGCTCACAACCACATCCCTACAAATCAGAGACCGTTATAGACACGTGCCCACGACCAAGTAACTGCCGCTACAATCTCGGAGGACATGTTGCCTCCCCAAAAATACATCACTTTTTCCTATAAATACTTCATCACTACCAAACTAAGTGAGGGGTAACGCCATTTTGTATTCGAATTCATTATTCAATACATTTTGAGCTTTATTCAACGGTATTCTTACTCACGCCCGAGGCGTCTTCGCCGGAGACACATCCGGCTAGTCGTGGGTTCCGATTTCGGTGTCAAGGAGCTAGGTGATTAATCTTGCCACGTGGAGGATTATTGATAAGCACAATTCTGCGGCATCGGTTTGGTTCCATTGCGGAATCGTGCTTTAAACTTGACCTCGAAAACTCTATCAATCTGCAACAATGGTGACTTCGTAGGGACACGTATCCGAGGCTTCACTTGGGCATGAAGAAGTGAACAACAACAACACGAATACAAACGCAAATGCCGAAAACTTGAACTTGCCTCCTCCCCCACCCAATCGTCCTCACTGGTAGAGCCCACACGCTCTACCACGGTGTCGCTGATGGCGAGGATTGCCCGACACAAGGAGAGGGAAAAGGCATATGGATGGGCAAGGAGTTCCACCTCCTCCAAAGCGTCCAACTCGCCAGTGAATGTTGGAAACAGGCGGGCCCTCCACCAACCCCATGAGCAAGAAGGAGATGATGTTGGAGCGAGCCCGCATTCCGGCCGACTTGATAGCCATGGAGGAGGCGAACGGGCCGACATACGCTACGAGAGAGTGGCCCCTACTCGGGTTTCTAATGGGCAACGGGCTAGGAGTTTGAGGCCAAATGAAGGTGTGGGCCGGAATGGTGAAAACAGGATAGTTCAACGAGCTCCTACGGTCGTTCATGTGCCCAGTAACGACCTAAGGGCTAGCCTCAACAGAAACAGGGAGCAAGAGGCTCAGTCTGACTTAAGGACGCGCTTAACAGCCAATAGAAACAGACAGGTTTCGCCAGCCAGGACGCAGAGGTCAGGGTCCCATAGAGACAGGAATGGGCGCAGGTCGCCCGTAAGAGAGGAGAGGCGCAGTCGCCATTCGGAGATTATAGGCGCAGTCGCCACAAGGAAGTGACAGGCGAGATCTCCAGTTCGATCAGAGAGGGCTCATTCTCACAGGGACAGAAGGAGTAGGCAGGTGACTCCCCCTAGAAGTGAAGGCCAGAAGTCAAATGCTGCGCCCCCTCCAAGAGATGAAAGACCCGATGCTAGGGAATGGTTGTTGATGAAAAAGAAGTTTGAGCAATGGGAGGAGGAGAAGAAAAAGGATGCTGGAAAGGTCGAACGAATTGACTTTGCTCTTTAACCTCTTTCCAAAGAACTGAGAGATAGTCGACCTCCCCCTAGTTTCAGGTTGCCCCTTCTAGAGAAGTATTCTGGTTCCACCAATGCAAGAAGCCACATAGCACACCTGGAGGCCACGATGTGTTTTGTCGCCAATGAAGACGACAATATGTGCAAAGCCCTCGTAAGTACCCTCACAGAGCACTTTGACGTGGTTTAATGGTTTGGCGGTGGTAGCATAACCACTTGGACATGCTTCGAGGACCAAGTTCCTAGATCGCTTCTCGGCTGGAGCTCGGAAAGTGACGGTGGATCGATTTAAACAATTTGGTGCGAGCCAAAACGAAAGCTCCATGAGCTACTTCACCAAGTTCAAAGAAATGGTCGACAAGATTGAAGAGGACATCACGAGACGGGGAGGTGATCAATTGCTTAGAAGTGGTATTTCCTCGGAAGACATGGACTACGAGCTCACAAATCGAGCAGTCACAACTCGACAGGAGTTGTTTGAAAAGGTGTATAATGTTGCGCTAGCTGAAGAAAGGAAAGAAAAGAAGAATGGTAAGAGTCCTAAGGTTGAGGTCTCCGATGATAAGAAAGACTCCAACAAGAATGGAAGAAATAATAAAAATGGAAAGAACAGGACAAGGGCTACAGAAAAGGTACCTGAGGCTTTCACTCCCCTTACAGTGATCCGAACAGAAATTATGAATGCCGTCGAGCTGGCTCCTCCAGTCCCGATGAACCCAGGCAACAAGTTTAGGAGGGACAATGAGCAAGCATCTTGTGACTACCACAAAGACACCGGTCATCTCACGTAAGATTGTTTGGGTTTGAAGCGCATTATACAAAGAATGGTCGACTGGGGAGGCTCGACGCTTATGTGAAAAGGCCTCAAGCCGGTGGAGGCGAGCGGCCGACGGGTGGACAGCGGGGACCGAGGCAGCCTAGATTGAACACAGGGGTCATTACAGAGCAAGCAAGCAACACGGCCATCAAGCACAAGATCTTCCAACTCAATAAAGCCCCACATGTGCCTCCAAGAAGAGAAGTCAGAGATGAGGCGATCAGCTTCTACCCCCATGAATTGGCTACTAACATGGCGGCTAGAGAGCAAGTTCTCGTCATCCCAGGTCTCATAGACGGATGTACGACGAGCAGACTCTTAGTCGACACGGGGGCCTGCAAGGATATTTTGTTCTATAAAACTTTTAAAGAAATGGGTCTTAATGATGAGCAGTTGGAGAGATATGATGGTAGGTTGGAGGGCTTCACCAACCATCTAGTTGATGCAAAAGGCAAGATAGAGCTCGACGTCGACCTAGGCCAACACCCCCTCAGGATCGTATCGAAGGTACAATTTATAGTGATTGATGTAAATAGTGACTATGCCGGTATACTTGGTATTCCAGGTCAGGTCTTTCTTGGAATGGTGGCATCGATCCCTCATCAGCGAGTCAAGTTCCCTACACCCGCTGGAGTAGGATGTGTACAAGGCACAGCTCGAGCCTACCTTGATCATGTTCTCAGAGAAAGAAAGAAAAGGGAGTTGGAAATTGAGACTGCAGATGGTTACTTGAAGCTGTCCCAGTCAGTCACCAAAACTACTCGACTGTCAACAATCACCAATGTGGAAGAGTCGACCTATCGCTCAAATGACGAGGTCATGATTGAGTCGACATGTCACTCTGAAACCACAGAGGTCGATCCAGATGTAGTTATGGTCGACCAAGTCACCATAGGCAACCTATGCCTCCAACTCGACAATAACTCGGGGGCCACCACCACCACCAGCGAGGTTGCAGACAAGTTAGATGATATGATAGCAGAAGAAGCTCCACACCTGAGGGCCGAGGAGAGACAAAGGGTCAAGGAGATAATCATTGAGACTCTACAATTCAGGGATGGACTAGAGCTAGAAGTTGTGGATGAGTTAGAGTCAGTAATCACCAACCTTTCCTACCCCGACCAAAAAATTCAGATTGGGAAGCAGCTATCAGTTGAGGAGCGAGCAGAAATCATCGAGCTACTCAAGGAAAGTAATGATGTCTTCGCATGGAGGGTAGAAGACATGAGGGGAATCAAGGAAGAGGTCGCTGTTCACAGACTTGAAGTCAACCCGACCATAAAGCCTAGACCCCAAAAGTTGAGAAGTTTTGCTCGTGACAAGGAAGAGGCTATCAAAGCTGAGGTACAAAAACTTTTGAGTGCAGGGATAATCAAAGAGGCCACTCATACAACGTGGTTAGCCAACGTGGTCATGGTGAAGAAATTGAATGGCAAATGGCGGATGTGTGTCGACTTCACTACTCTCAATCTAGCTTGCCCAAAGGACAGCTATCCCCTTCCTAGAATCGACAAGCTAGTCGATTCCATTGCTGGCCACTCAACCCTCAGCTTCCTCGACGCTTATTCAGGTTACCACCAGATTAAGATGCATGAGGACGACATAATCAAGACGGCATTTCAAGCGGTTTGGAGGCATCTCTTGCTACAACATGATGCCATTTGGATTGAAGAATGCGGGCAACTTATCAAAGGATGGTGAACAAAGTCTTTGCTTCTCAAATTGGCCGAAACATGGAGGCCTACGTCGACGATATGGTCATCAAAACAAGGATCGGACGTCACGTGGTCGACCTTAAGGAAACGTTCGCCAATTTGAGAGCAAACGACATGAAGCTCAACCCCGGCAAGTGTGTATTTGGTGTAGCCGCTTGGAAAATTCCTTGGATTTATGGTATCTTAACGGGCATAGAGGCTAATCCGGAGAAAATCAAGGCCACAGTCGACATGAAAGCCCCCACCGGTATCAAAGAAATGCGGCGACTTAACGGTAGAGTAGCGGCTCTTGGTCGCTTCATATCTAAGTCGGCGAGAGAGATCTCTCCCCTTCTTCAAAGCTACGGAGGGGACGAAAAGCTTTGAATGGATGACCGAATGTCATTCGTCGTTTCAACAATTGAACGATTACCTCGCTACTCCACCTCTGCTAAGTAGCCCGACCACTGGAGAGACCTTGTTTGTATATCTCCGGTGGGAGACAAGTCGGTTGCAGCAGTGTTGATTAGAGAGGATGAAGGGCTTCAAAAACCAGTATACTACATCAGCAAGGCCTTATCAGATGTGGAGAGCGAGATACTACAATGCTTTGAGAAGGTCGCTTATGCCCTAGTCGTGGCTTGAGGAAGGCTGCGAGCTTATTTTCTGGCTCATCCAATTGTGGTTCTTACAAATGCCCCCCTTAGAAAAATTCTTCACAAGCCGGAGAGTTCAGGTCGACTTCTCAATTGGTCAATTGCCCTCACTGAATTTGACATTGAGTATCGACCTCGAAAGGCGTTGAAGGCTCAAGCTCTAGCTGACTTCTTGGTCGAGCTTACGTTCACCAAGGAAGACGACGAGCAGCGAGCTCCAAAAGAAAAGGCTAAAGGGAAGGAGTCGAGTCCCGGGTTGCCATCGGTCTGCAGACGATTGTTGGAAGGTCTATTCGGACGGATCGGCGACCAAGAATAGCGGTGGGTGGGATAGTGCTAATTGAACCAGAATGCAGGACGGTGTACGAGGAGTCATTAAGGTTCAAGTTCGATGCTTCCAATAACCAGGCCGAATACGAAGCCTTGATAGCAGCTATAGAGTACGCCAAGTGTTTTGGAGCAACTAAGATCATGGCTTACTGTGATTCACAATTGATAGTTAACCAGGTCAGAGGCGAGTACGAGGTGCTTAGTGCCACGGCGATCAAATGCATGACCTGGTGAAGGAGCTGATAAAAGATTTGGAATTACAGGAGATTCAAAGAATTGGACGAGAAGACAATGAGCTAGCTGACCTCCTCTCGAAATTAGCCACTTCGGATGAACCACATGATGAACCTAGCTCCTTCCTCGAAAGTCCAGCCTATGAAAGAGTAAAAATTCAATGCATAGATGATTCCTCAAGAAATTGGACTCAGGAGAAGTGTTGGATCGAGGAAATGAAGGCATACTTAGAAAGTGGTGAGTTGCCCAGATGACGAGAAGAAGGCTCGAGCTATCAAAAAGAAAGCTCCAAGGTATGTCATTCAAGGAGGCGACTGTTCGTAAGATCTTATACTCGACCATTACTAAAGTGCATCCACCCTCAAGAGGTCGCCCTATTGATACACGAAGTGCATAGTGGAATTTGTGGTGGACACCCGAGGGGCAGGACTCTTGCGACAAGTTAATCACTTTGGGGTACTACGGCCACACATGAGAGGCGACACTCACAACTTTGTTCGGCAATGTGATCAATGCCAAAGGTTTGCCAACCTTCCCATGTGCCTACAACAGAGCGAGACTCACTGTGATCGCGGCTTGGCCATTTGACATGTGGGGCGTCGACCTGATTGGACCCTTCCCTCCCGCCCGAGGGAACTGCAAGTATGTGATAGTTGCCATAGACTACTTCACCAAATGGGTTGAGGCCAAACCACTAGCTCGCATCACAGAGGAGAATGCTATCAACTTCATCCACGACTTCATTTGGTGTCGATTTGGTTTTCCTCGTGCTATAGTGTCCGACAATGGTTTACAGTTCTCCCAAACCTTCGAAACAGAAATGAATCGAGTAGGGATCAAACATTGGAAATCGTCTGTCGCCTATCCTCAAGGAAATGGACAAGCTGAAGCAGCAAATAAACTTGTTCTATCTTCGCTCAAGACCGGGCTCGTAGGTCGACGAAACAATTGGTTGGACGAACTTCCCCTTGCTCTTTGGGCAGTTCGTACAACCACTCGGGGGCCTACGGGGGAAACCCCTTTCGCTCTCACTTACGGATCAGAGGCCATGGCACCTGCTGAGCTCAGATTCCCCACTGCTAGAGTGACTTTCTTCAATCAGGAGCAAAATGATACCAACAGATTGATCGACCTGGATCTGATCGAGGAGAAGCGAGAAACAGCCTACCTCCGAATGGTCAACTACAAACAGCGAACTAAAAGTTACCACGACAAGAAGGTCAAGGCAAGGTCATTCCAAGTTGGAGATTATGTATTAAGAAAGATCGAAGCAACGGGTAGAAGGACCCAGCAGAACAAGCTATCTCCTAACTGGGAAGGTCCATATGTAGTCACTCGAGTCGTCAAGGAAGGAACCTACATGATAGCTCATCCCGGAGGTGACGAGTTGAAACATCCTTGGCATGCTACTCATCTCATCAAATACTACTTCTAGCTTTTAGTTTCAAAGTTCAAGCTCGTGTTAGTTCTAGTTTCAAGTTGATGTAAGCATGTTCCCTACTTCAATAAAAAGCGCAGTTTATTCGATCAAACATAGTGTTACACTAACCCCAACAAGCTCGACTCTTAGTCAGCTTCGTTTTAACAAGCTCGATTCTTAATCAGCTTTGTTCATTTAACAAGTCCGACTCTTAGTCGACTTCGTTCTAACAAACTCGACTCCTAGTCAGTTTGTTCTAATTAGCTCGATTCTTAATCAGCTTGGTTCATTTAACAAGTCCGACTCTTAGTCGACTTCGTTCTAACAAACTCGACTCTTAGTCAGTTTGTTCTAATTAGCTCGATTCTTAATCAGCTTTATCCATTTAACAAGTCCGACTCTTAGTCGACTTCGTTCTAACAAACTCGACTCTTAGTCAGTTTGTTCTAATTAGCTCGATTCTTAATCAGCTTTATCCATTTAACGAGTCCGACTCTTAGTCGACTTCGTTCTAACAAACCCGACTCTTAGTCAGTTTGTTCTAATTAGCTAGACCCTAGGTCAGCTTCAATAGTGTGAGCAGGTTCGACTCATAGTCAATCTCATTCACAAAAAAGTTAACCAAGTCTGAGGTCGACTAAATAAATAAAGATCAAGTCACCTCTAGGCTCAAGTTTATTCATTCATCCTATCTATATCTAGCTCGACGCTTACATCAAAAGCCTACAACATACAATAAATAAAGTCAGCTATGATAGAGATAAGTCTCCCAAAAGGGCTAAGACTTAGACAAAACAAACTTACAAAAGTATCTTGCCTCCCAAAAAATTGGGCCAAGGCATCCAAATATTCAAGAAATCAAAAGAACAAAAGTGTTTTGGGGCTTGTTTCATTACACAGAGTTAATCAAAAAATCAAACAGCTTGATCGGAGATATTGCGGTCGTCGGTAGCAGCTCGCTCTTCATTCATGGGTTCGGTGCATTTGAGGGCTCAAGGGTTTGCCCGACTCCGAGAAGACCTGATGGTCGAACTCACCCTCCGCCTCCATCTCATCCTGCTCCTCCATATCTGCTAGCTCTTGTAAGGCCACATCAAAAGTCCTGGGGGCCAACTCTGGAGCTACCCAAGGCTCACAATGCTCTTCTTGATCTTCTTGAGCAATATGGGCTAGATCATTTTCATTGTAAGGCACCAATGAATGACCCCCTCTAGCCGCCATGTCATATTGAGGGGCATAGGCCCATTGAGCAAGCTGGTCGAGGAGACTCAGAATCGGGGGTCGACTAAAGCCCGACGGGCCATATGACGCTTACCCAACTCTAGGAAGCCTCTGGCTTTGGCAATAACAGCATCGAAGTACTCATCCCCGTCCTTAAACTTTTCAACGGCGTCCTTAGCTGCAGCAGTAACAGCGGCCTGAAGGTCTTCTTGCCATTTCGCCCGCTCAAGTCGACGTTCTTCATGCTGCTCAACTAGGAAGGCGTCCTTCTCCTTCAGAAGTTTGGAAGCTGTTGCCAACTCAATCTTGGTCTTCTCCAGCTCCTTCTCATTAGCTTCCTTCTCTGCCTCCACCTCCTTAAGCTTGGATTCTGCAGCCTCAAGGTCGGACAGAGCCTTGGTCTTTACTGCCTCGTTGGCTTCGAATGAGTTGTCCAAGTCGTTGTACTTCTCCCTCCATTCCGCAAGCTCTTGAGCCTTTTTGGAATAATCTTTGAGGGCCTGCCTCTCCCTCTCAATGGAGGCCCTCCAAGAACTTTTAGCTTGTTCAATCATGGTGAGATTCTGCATACGCAAAAAGTCAGACAAGGATTAGCTCGGAAGATCGATCTAACAAACTAAAAGGAACAAGCGACAAAACAAAGAGGGAAATTGAAGAGTTACCTCGCAGTGTGCCATCCCAGATCGAGCTGAGAACTCCTCAGGGGTCATCCCCTTATCAGCAAAGTGGGCTAGGAGGTCGACGTCAATAGCCCTCCTAACCACGACCTGACCCAAGCTCATGTCGGGGTAACGACGACTCAAACTGTTCAACCCATCCAGAGGAGGCACATCACTCAGCCTGCTGATCTTATCCTCCAAGGATTCGGGACAAATAGGGGATGGAATCTGAGGAGGAAGGTGGCTAGAAGGAATGGACTTTCCTTTCTCTGTCCTTGAACTTTTCCTAGTGTTCAGGGGTTGGTCATCCTCCTTGATCATTTCTTCATCTTCATCAATATCAACAATCTCCAGAGGGTTAGCGTCAATTGTTCCCACACCAGAAGTCCCTACATTAGCTTCAAGAATTGGGTCGGAGCTCAGCTGGGCCTATTGGATTTGTTGGATTCATCACCCTCTTCGATCGCATCCTTGGTATGGCGCTACTCAACAAAGGATCCTCGAGATTCATCCACCTCCATGGGAATCATACCAACATTGTCCTTTGACGAGGTCGGTCCTTCTCACAGCTTCCCTCTCTCTGTTAGCTAGAGCGTTGGCGGCACCATGAGCTTTCTTGGCTCTCTTCCTGTCTGACACTACCAATATACGACCCATATTCGCCTCTTGCTCGGGGGTCAGAACTGCACAAAAAGTCAGGGTGACAAGTATGAGGTCGACGTATACGAGCTAGCTCATATATATGCAAGTTGATAAATTAATGAGCTGAAAGTTGTATTCACAACTCAAAATGTTCTCTACATATAAGCCACGAGCTAACCAGGAGAAAGCAGAGTATTCTACATGCCATGTTCTACATACGAGCTATGGTTCTATGTACGAGCTAGTCATATACGAATCATAAAATCGAGTGCATGAGTATCACAGCCAAATCAAACTATTCATACAAGGTTAATGGATGGTAGACGAGTAAAGAAAGACAAAACAAGGATATCTTACCACCCGCATGCTCTCCATTCTCTTTGCAATAGTTGGCAGTTTTCTTACAACGTTGGCACGTGTCCTCAAACTTGGCCAATGCGTGGGTAACCCAGTCGGGATAAATTGTGCCCCTACCAACGACTACCAAGGGTTGCACTTCACCCTCTCCAGCCATCATCCCATCCTGGATGAAGTTATACTTAGTTGTAAGTAAACTCTCCCAACTAAAGGCGCCCTTATCTGCTAGCCGACACAACCTCTTATACAATTCAAAGTGCCAGACAGGCTCCCAATAGTTCCTCTCATCTAAGGGCTCAGAATCCTCAGCTGGCAAAGGAAATTCCCACCCAAATCTACTCTCTACTACAACTACATGAGTATTCCAGCCACTATGTTTACTGGGAAGGTTTGTGAAAAGCTTACGCGAATTGGGCTTGGAGGGGTGCGATGGTTTTCTCCTCTCCACTATACTTGATGAAGAAGAATTCCTTAAACACTCTCATGCAAGGTTCATATCCTAAAAACCTACAAACCATAGCAAAACATACCAAAACCCTACAGGTGTTAGCTCCGAGCTGAAGAGGTAAGGCATTGGCACACTCCAGGAACTCATTGATAAAAGGGTCGAGTGGCAACCTAAGGCCGGCCACAAATTGGCCATAGTAAAAAGCTACCCTGGTGGCATCCCCGGCATCGAATTTGGCCCTAAAATCCTGCTTGGTATAAATGGTCACCCTATAATCCTCCTTTTTTACCTCACAAAACCCATGGATCACATCGTACCTAGAGGGCAAGTTCTTCCTTCCGCGCAATGGTCCTGGGGGAACGTAACCTCTTTCATTTTTCCCAGGCACAACTGAATCATCGAAGGCGTCCACAATTCGGGGCACGAAGAGGTCGACGACATTCCCTTCTTGAGTTGTCATATGCGTACGAAGAAGGAGAAACGGGGAGTCGGTCCTAAGATCATACGCGATCAACCTACCTAAGGGTGACCTAAACTCCCCTGGAAAACCTATTCTGTTCCTAAGGAAAGAGGGTTTGTGGACATCCCTAACATAAAACAAAGTGATATGATCGAGCAATTCATGAAATAGATGAAAAGCGACAACATTTGAGTCGTCAATCACCACATTTTCAATTTCTCCTGCAACTGGCAACCCTATTTCACTAAAGTTCAACTCCCACCTGGTCAAGATAGAGGCACACTCGCTCAATGACATCTCTCTCCACCCACCGTTTATGTGCTTACATACTCTACGGTTAACAGTGCAATACCCGTACCAAGCTCCTGGTTCACTACTAAAGGTCCTAGCCATGGCGGAATTAAACACAAATCAGAAATCAAAGCCCTAAAGCAAATATACAAGGGAAATACCTTAATGGATTGCAGAAAGGGAGTTCGTTGCTGAAGCCGAGAACTGGGTTTAAGTTTTGCTGCAATTCCGTGATTTTCGCCGGAGAAAAAGAGTTTGGAAACAGTAAGAATTCGAATTTGAGAAGAGGACTGAGTATTTCTATTTTCCTAAATTTGGAAGGGGAAAAGAAAATAGAAATTAATTTTCCAAAATTAAAAGCTGAAGCGGTTTTCGAGAAGGAGTTCCAAGCGTCAGAATTGCAATCATTACTAAAATCGGCGCTCCTTCATCTCCTACCGTTCATCGCCAACGACCAGGATGGTGCCACGTCATCAAAAGTCGACTATACCTCAGAACGAGTATCGACCTGCGAGTAAAATAGTTCTCATCAGAGATCTTCTTAACTTCCAAGTCGACGGAGTCAACTCGAAAGTTGGGGGCCACTGAACATACCAAAAATGTCGAGTTGGGCCAAACGAGTAAAGCCCAATCACAGGCCGCATTGACTGTCACATTCTCAATAGGGCTGGCCCGATCAGAACAAGGCCCAAAGCCCATCTCAAGCATCAGTCGACTAAGCCCATGGTCCGACCTACCAAGTCCCGACCTAACTTAGTCCGACCTCATGATCCATACTACAATTCGGGTACGAACCATGCTCTACCCGACAGTCAGGTCGACCATTCCACAAGTGGCGACCTCGACCTAAATTAGCAAATGACGACCTGACACTTGCCGGCTTATTTGGTTAATCAATGCTCACAACCACATCCCTACAAATCAGGGACCGTTATAGACACGTGCCCACGACCAAGTAACTGCCGCTACAATCTCGGAGGACATGTTGCCTCCCCAAAAATACATCACTTTTTCCTATAAATACTTCATCACTACCAAACGGTGAGGGGTAACTGCCATTTTGTATTCTGAATTCATTATTCAATACATTTTGAGCTTTATTCAACGGTATTCTTACTCTCACGCCCGAGCGTCTTCGCCGGAGACACATCCGGCTAGTCGTGGGTTCTGATTTCAGGTCAAGGAGCTAGGTGATTAATCTTGCCACGTGGAGGATTATTGATAAGCACAATTCCTGCAGCATCAGTAACCATAACATTCATTGTATAATAGTGCAATATTATATGGCTCAGCATCCAAGACCGAAAATTTCGCAGTAATTAGCCAAAGACCGAATAAAAATCTATGTTGCAAACGGATATTTCTATATTCTAAAACTATGAGTAAGCTCGTCAAGCCAAACACAAAAACTAAAAGAAACCATAGACAAACTTCAAGCATTAACTCCACCACAAATATTTTCTCCCTATTATGAAAATTGATTTTGCAGACTAAAATTTTTGTCATTATTGCCCAATTTTCATCGAAACTAGGGTGTTGCCCGTGCTACGCACGGGCTACTTTGATGTTTTTGATAATCATAAGTAAGTTTGTCCATTAAAAAATAATATGTACTACAGTTTGAAATTAATTTATTAATATAAAATATTATGAGGATGAATTATAAATATTATGGTCATGGGAAAAAATATGAGTGAGGTCACAAAATTGTAAAAGGCTAATCATGAAATTCATTTGTTATGTCATGTGATGATGGGATAGATGGAGTCTTGAAAGAGGTATTTAGAGTTAGGGTTATGACACAATATTTTTCTCCATAATCTGTTAATATTTTTGTGGTTTGTTTTCTCATTATTCCCTCAAGACTTCTAGATCATTAATGTTTGTACAATATGAAAAAATAAATATATAAATCAATATAAAAGATAAAAGTAAGATTAACAAACATTGTAGTTTGCATTAATGAAATAATGCACCGCCATTCTAAAGCATTGTTGCATTTGATGCATTTTATGCGTTATATTTGTTCAAAAATGTAGTAGTGAAAGGGTAGTATGTCCCTCTTTTCTTTTATATACTTTCATTTGTTTAGTTTTTTTTTTTTATCATTTTTATATACATGTTTTTAAAAAAAAATCAGCAATAAAAAAGGTTTAAAATATTATTTTCTAGTCAATAAAAATTAAAAATAAATAAAGGGTAGTCCGTCTCTCTTTTCTTTTATATTCTTTTATTTTTTTTAATTTTTTTCTATCTTTTTTTAAATACCTTTTTGTAAAAAAAAATCACTAATAAAAAAATCTAATGTTGATAAAACATATTAGTTAGCAACAAAATTAGCAACCGACTAAATTATTTAAATTTAGCTACCACATAGCCACTAATAATTTTTAATAATATTCTATTAGTTTTTTAATTATATTTAGCGACCGGTTAGCAATAAATCTAGCAACTGGCATGCAACTAAGATAGTTCTGTTACAATTTAGATGCAAAATTAGCTACTTAATGAAATTGGTTGCGAATTTGTTGCCAATGTTGATACGGAAAATGTTCTGTTGCAATTCAGTAGCCAAATTAACAACTACAAATTATCAGTCAAAAATTGGTTAATTATTTAGCAATTGAAATTTTTCAGTGGCGAATACTAGTGGCTAAAACATGTTTTTCTAGAGTGACACAAAAACAAACACACCCAAATTCAATAGACAAAAATTAACACACCCAGATTCAAACCAACCAGATCTATACAGATCTGGTGGATCTACACACGAACATAAAAACCAATTCTACATCGATTTGAGTTTGAAAACCCACACACAACATAATACACACAAACAGAAATATAAACATATCACAAATCAAAAGTTCGAACGAGAGAAGTATGGAGAAAGAGATAGAAAAAGAGGGAGAGAAAGAGAGATAGGTAGACTTATCTGAAGTTGAAGGCGGCGACAACGATGGCAAAGTTAGCTATGTGGGCGGCGACGGTAAAGAGGAAGTGGGACGGGGTGCTAGGAAGGGAAAGTGGTTCTGGGAAGCAAAAGGGATGATGGGTGAACGGTGGGAGGGTGGCGGTGGGAGGGGTGGCGGCAGGGAGGGTGGGGATGAGAGAAATGAAGAAGGAAAATATCAAGGGTTTCATGAAGAGGGGATGAAATAAAATGGGGGAGAGATGAATTACAGTTATCTTGTAGGAATTGGGTTTAGTGGGTTGGGCCTAGATGAGGGTTAAGGGTAGTAAATTAGGAAAAATTAAGTGTGTTGTGGTTTAATTTAGGATCATTAGTGTAAATTGGGAGGGGTAGATCCATTAAGAAATTATTGGTTTTGTTTAGAAGAATTGTGGACCGTTGAATTGAATGTGTGAATGATTGGATTTGGTTTAGCTCATGATTCGCGTGATTATTTGAGACCCAATAAAACAATGCCACATGGCATTGTCTTATTGGGTCTCAAATAACCACATGGATCAAAATAGTAATAATAACTAGTAATAATACATAATATCAAAAAAGTAAATGTTTTTATATTATATACTTTTATTTCTTTAAAAATTATTAGTAAAAATACTTAATAATAATACTAATAATGATGATATAGGGTATAGGAAATAGGGTATACCCTATAGGCCCTATAGGGTATACCCCACACACTATACCCTATATCCTATAGGGTATAGGGTATATCCTATAGGGTATAGGGTATACCCTATACCCTATACCCTAAACCCTATTGGGTATTGGGTATAGGGTATACCCTATAGGATATTGGGTATAGGGTATAGGGTACAGGATATTGGGTATAGGGAATAGGGTATACCCTATAGGCCCTATAGGGTATACCCTATACCCTATATCCTATAGGGCATACCCTATAGGGTATAGGGTATACCCTATAGGGTATTGGGTATAGGGTATATGGTATAGGGTATAGGATATTGGGTATAGGGAATGGGTATACCTTATAGGCCCTATAGGGTATATCATATACCCTATACCCTATAGGGTATAGGGTATACCCTATACCTTATACCCAATACCCTATACCATATATCATATACCCTATACCCTATAGGGTATACCCTATAGGGTATAGGGTATACCCTATAGGGTATTGGGTATAGGATATACCCTATAGGATATAGGTTATACCCTATAGGATATACCCTATAGGGTATTGGGTATAGGATATAGGGTAGAGGGTATAGGGTATTGGGTATTGGGTATACCCTATAGGGTATATGGTATACCCTATACCCTATAGGGTATAGGGTATAGGGTATTGGGTATAGGGTATACCCTATACCCTATAGGGTATAGGGTATTGGGTATAGGGTATACCCTATATCCTATAGGGTATACCCTATAGGGTATACCCTATAGGGTATTGGGTATAGGGTATTGGGTATAGGGTATACCCTATAGGGTATAGTTTATAAAGTATAGGGTATATGATAAAGGATATAGGGTATAGGGTATAGGGTATACCCTATAGAGTATTGGGTATAGGGTATACCCTATTGGGTTTACCCTATTTGGTATTGGGTATAGGGTATAGGGTATAGGATATAGGGTATTGGGTATAGGGTATACCCTATAGGGTATAAGGTATACCCTATAGGATATAGGATATAGGGTATTGGGTATAGGGTATAAGGTATAGGGTATAAGGTATAGGGTATTGGGTATACGGTATAGGGTATACCCTATAGGGTATTGGGTATAGGGTATAGGATATTGGGTATAGGGTATAACCTATACCCAATACCCAATACCCTGTGGGGTATACCCTAAACCCTATAGGGTACAGCCTATAGGGTATAGGGTATAGGGTATTGGGTATAGGGTATAAGGTATAGGGTATATGATATAGAGTATAGGGTATAAGGTATAGTATATAGGGTATAGGGGATATTGGGCATAGGGTATAGGGTATAGAGTATAGGGTATATGGTATAGGGTATAAGGTATTGGGTATAGGGTATAGGGTATAGGGTATAGGGTATAAGGTATGGGTATTGGGTATACGGTATAGGGTATACCCTATAGGGTATAGGGTATAGGGTATAGGGTATACCCTATACCCAATACCCTATAACCAATACCCTATACCCAATACCCAATACCCTATAGGGTATACCGTAAACCATATAGGGTATAGCCTATAGGGTATAGGGTATAGGTTATTGGGTATAGGGTATAGGGTATAGGATATAGAGTATAGGGTATAAGGTATAGGATATAGGGTATAGGGGGGTATAGGGTATTGGGTATAGAGTATAGAGTATATAGTATAGCGTATAGGGTATTGGGTATAGGGTATAGGGTATGAGGTATAGGGTATTGGGTATACTGTATAGGGTATACCCTATAGGGAATTGGGTATAGGGTATAGGATATTGGGTATAGGGAATACCCTATACCCAATACCCTATAGGGTATACCCTAAACCCTATAGGGTATAGGGTATTGGGTATAAGGTATATGGTATAGGGTATAAGATATAGAGTATAGGGTATAAGGTATAGGATATAGGGTATAGAGGGTATTGGGTATAGGGTATAGGGTATAGAGTATAGGATATAGGGTATAGGGTATAGGATATAGGGTATAGGGTATAGTATATAGGGTATAGTGTATAAAGTATAGTGTATATGGTATAGGGTATAGGGTATAGGGTTTAGGGTATAGGATATAGAGTATAGAGACTGGTAAAATTCTTTAATTTTTATTTATAAATGTATAGTTTTTTTATTTTTTATGAATATAAATAAGTATTTTGGACATTTATTAGTATTGAAGTTTTTTTTTCAAAAAGTTATATAAAAAAGTTAGAAAAAAAAAATAAACAAATGAAAGTATAATAAAGAAATCAGGATAAAATTCTTTAATTTTTATTTATAAATGTATAGTTTTTTTATTTTTTATGAATATAAATAAATATTTTGAACATTTTTTAGTACTGAAGTTTTTTTCAAAAAGTTATATAAGTTAGAAAAAAAATAAACAAACAAAAGTATAATAAAGAAATCAGGGACGGGTAAATTTCTTTAATTTTTATTTATAAATGTATGTTTTTTTTATTTTTTATGAATATAAATAAATATTTTGGATCCTTTTTTGTATTGAAGTTTTTTTTCAAAAAGTTATGTAAAAAAAGTTAGAAAAAAAAATAAACAAATGAAAGTAAAATAAAGAAATTAGGGACGGTTAAAATTCTTTAATTTTTATTTATAAATGTATAGTTTTTTTTTATTATTTTTTATGAATATAAATAAATATTTTGAACATTTTTTAGTATTGAATTTTTTTTTCAAAAAGTTACATAAAAAAATTTAGAAAAAAAGTTAATTATTTTTTAAAAAACAATTTCCGTCGCTAAATCCGTCGGTAATTTATTTTTGTAAAATCCGTCGCTAAATTCGTCGGTATTTTAAAATAAATTTTTTTTTTATTTTTTATTATTTAGCGACAGAATAATTCCGTCGGTAATTTATTTTTGTTAAATCTGTCGCTAAATCCGTCGCTAATTTTAAAAAGAAAAAATACTTATTTATTTTTTGTTTATTTAGCGACAGAAAAAATCTGTCGTTAAAAAATTTTGTAATCTGTCGTTATTCTGTCGCTAAATCCGTCGCTAAAATGGGCGGCATTTTTGGTGCCACTATTGCAACGGATTAGTGACAGATTCATGTCTGTCGCTAAAATCCGTCGCTTATCCGTCGCTAAATCCGTCGATAACTGTATTTTTCGTTTTATTTTGCTTTCGTCGTTAATCCGTCGCTATTTCGTCGCTAATAGCGACATAATTTGGTCCGTCGCTATTTGACAGTTTTCTTGTAGTGGACAATGCTAGGAAACTCAGTAAATCTGTTAGTGAAGCACCCGACCCTGCATCAATTGATACTGATGATGTGTTCTAAAAAACCAATCCTCCTTCTTCTATCCCTGAAAATATTGAAACCGATGAACCTCAAATGGACACTGATCCTATCTCTAATAGTGATCCTCTCCCAGCCTTTGAGCCTTGGATTCTTGACTGTGACATTGATTTTTTCCTTTCAATCAGTCATGAATGCCCACCTAAAAATTCAAAGAGATCACTCATTTCCCTGAGATTGCCAATCCCAACCTCATATAAAATTCTTGGCTGTTGACTAAGAATGTCATGATCATATACATGCAAGAAATTTGAGTGGCCTCATTATGTTTGGGTATGAAGAATGGAAGAAATATAGAGCAGCTCTCCCCTCATCCTTCTTCCATACAGCTCCAAGATTGCCCAGTTTCATGAATCTGTCAACTATCATTGATTGGGAAGTTATGTTCTCACAATGTCTGTCCATCAACATAAATGAATGTATCTACATACCCTCCACTCTTGTGTATGCTCTTTGTGTAGACTTGTCCAAAGAGATATATTGGAGAATCTGCAGCAACAAAGCAACAATCATGGCTGTCATTACCAAGACTAACCTGACAGCAATATTTCCCTCAACCAATCCTGGACCACCTCCCATTGTTCCCACCAACTCAAGATTTCAACAACTCAACTTTCCATCCAACTTCAACCCATCAGAATATGTTCCTCCCTACTATGTGACCATCACTGATATGCAGAAATTCACAAGAACAATGATCACCAAAATGAGGCACATGATGGAAGTTTCAGCTGCTGCAAAGTCAAAAGAGAAGACTGACAAAGGAAAGTCCACAGAGTCTGATGAGGAAGCAATCAACCTTGGGAAGAGAGCTTCTAAATCTACTGCAAATGTCATTTTGTCCAGTGATGAAGAAGATGATCAACCTGAGAAGCAAGTGCCACCATCCACCACCTCAACAGTCCACAATGTCACTACTTAGATTCCCCTCCATCCATCTCAACCAACCTTCACCATGCAATCAAATCCGTTTTTCTCTAACCTTTTTTTTCAGGAACAAAAAGTCAAATCTCAAAAGGAAAAAGAGCATCCAAATGAGGGACTTTAAGGCTCCTTGATGACCAAGAACCTCTGTACAAGGCTGTGCTCAAAGCAAGGGAGGATGATACCTTCAAATATGATGATGAAATGAGCAGGGAATGGAACAATGTGATGTACTTCAAGGGAGTGGAACCAAAGATTTGAAAGGAGCTGGAATCTGAGAGAAAACAACACCTTGATGCAAGAAAAGAAAGAGAAGAAGATTCTGACTAGAGTCTTATGGTTAAGTATTTTGTCTTAATATCCTAAAATCTCTTTGTTTAAACATTTTTTATGGATAATGTTTTGTGTTTATGTACTTTTGATTGAATCAAGAAGATGTGACTTCTCTTCATTGGTACATTCAAATCATAAGTATTCCTGCAAATCATAAGTATTCCTGCAGGTCATATCTTCATAGATATATTCCTTTACCAAAAAGGGGGAAATTGTTAGGACCTAACTATGTCCCTACATAGTTAAGTCTGGTTTTGACAAAGGAACATATCTAAAATATGGTTTATACACAAAAGACCTCAGACAGCCAAGATCTGACAGTAATGATAAAATAAGCTGTGACAGTAATGATCATGTAACACTAGAGAATCAATCCAATAAATCAAGTGTTATTTCATTACAAGAGATCATTACATATCACCAGACTCAAACCATGTCCTCTACTCAATCCAGATCTAATAGCTAAGATTGCATTGATCTATGAGCTAAGAACTCAACAACAGAGATTCATCTCTTTGACAGCTAAGATCTTCAGTACCGACAACAATGAACTAATCCATTGATGACAAGGATGTGCTATACTTAAATCTCTCAACAACATTGCCATGTCATCTCTCCATGAAGATCTTCTGAACTTGGGTTCTAAATTCCAGCCTGTAAATATCCAGTTAACAATGCACTAAATACAAACACTATTCCAACCACACCATTTACTTCCTTGTCTCCTCCAACGGCTATTTCTTAGTCTATAAAAGGAAGACTCAATGACTGGATTTCTTGCCTCTCCACACACAACCTTTTACAACCCTTCTCAAACCCTTACATACCTGCAAACCTGTGAATCAACATCAAAAACAAACTGCAGACACTTAAGACTGTATTTCAAGTGTATAATCAAACTTGTAAACACTTTAGACTGTACTTTAAGTGTGTACTCTGTAACTTGCTTTTTAACAAGCAAATCCCTAATTGACCGTACTAATTAGGAAGAGGAAGTTCAAGGAACTTGCCTGATCAATCATTGTAAATCTTAAAGCAACCTAGATTATAGTTGATTGAGCTCACTTGTCAAGATTGACAGTGACGGCGGACGTAGGAGGAGTGAACTCTGAACCACCTTAAAATTCTTGTGTCCTTGTTGGTATTATCACACACAAACACACACTCACCCTCACACACTTACACTAATCACTTTTTTTTTACATTATTTCACTCTATTTATTCCGCTGCACTTTATTCTTTTGTTATTTAATCAGTTAATATCTGACAGCTAAGATTCAACCTCAGCTGTCAAAGATTAACTACCTGATCTTCATTTAACTGATAAAGTAAACAGGGCCTATCACATACCAATGTGTGTGGACCAATGAGCAGCATTGCTAGGGAATGATTTCGATATTTCATTACATTCACCGATGACTTATCAGATATGGCTATGTCTATCTAATGAAGTTCAAAAGTGAATCGTTTGAGATGTTTAGAACAATTCAAAATGAACTACAAAATCAACTTGACAAAACTATCAAAGCACTTCGATCCGATCGTGGTGGTGAATATGTGTGTGGACCAATGAGCAGAATTGTTCACATGCTTATGATTATTTCCCTTTTCACCTTAATCTTACTACATTTGTCTAGTTTGTAGAGATAAAATTATTAATATCTTTTCAAGATTTCTTGAAAAATAATTACCCTTATAAAATTCTATCATTTTTCTTAAACGAACTCATATAAAATTCTTAAAATTATCATTTGACTCATGAAAATTTTCTCAGAATGTGTATTAAATAAAAAATAGATATTCATTGGTACATGTGAACTTTTTGTTAAAATCTAATAAAATTCTTGTCTAGGCCCAAATTGATACAATAATGAGTTTGAGCCCTAAAAAGTGAGAAAAATGTAACTATAGGCTCCCAAAGATACACCATGTAAACCTTGGGGGTAGTAAAGTAAGATTAATTTTAAATGTTTTTTTAATGATGTCCTAATAATAAGCATGCTAAGGGATCATAATAATGAGTTTACTGTAGCATCATTCTCTATATCCCAGAAAGGGCCATCTTGTGAAGGAGAAAAAGTTCCTTGTATGAGTCTCAATTATATACATAATGTACCTCTGAAACTAGATCATCTTGTCTCTCTACAAATTCTTTGCCGAGAACAGTTTTACATATAAATTTGAGTGATCAAGTTAGTGCAATGGAACGTACAAGTAAGAGACAAATCAAAATCACTGCAGAAAATTTATCGAGAATGATCCAAAAATGGTTTTGCTCGCTGTTTTTTCATCAAGATATTCATAAACGTTTTACTCTCATCCCCATCTTCTTTTTCACATTCCTTTAGATTTATTAAATTTAATTACTATATGTCTGTGGCACTGTCAACAAAAGTTATCCGAAGGATGAAATATTGTTTTATGAGAAAAATGCATTACACATATAATCAATCAGTTTAGCGAAGTCCAAAAATAGCATGTTCACCGTATCCACTGAAATTTAGAGTATTAATGAACCGGTGAGCCTAAATCGACCTTTACGTAAGACCAATGAGGCTGATTTAACTACAACCATGTTTGTGAAGATATGAAACAAGATTGAAAGTGGCTAAATGTGTCAAATTGTGGACAAAATCAAAGGCACGTTCCTATGTATACACCAATGGGTCATATATTTCTTCAATAAAATGACAAATGCAAAAAAGAATTAATCAGAAAGGGAGAAACTGTTAATGTTATAGCCTCAAAAACCATATTTACAAACATTACAAGAAGAAAAAAGAAAATCTTCACAACCTATATATTTTCATGGGAAAAGTACCAGGCATCAATTTCTATTGAATAAGTAATCTCTTCCAGCCTTTAGACAAATTGAACTTTCTAATTGTTTAAACACAATATAATTTCCCTGTCGAATATGCTAATCTTAACAATTTTGATAAAAGTTGTCTTGCATCACCGCAACCAAGAGTCCTCCATTTTCCTTCCTTACCGAGGCCGATCATTGCTATTCAGCGGCATCCTTCCGCCTGTATGCTAAAATCTTCGCATCAGTTTTGATAAAAATCAGTCATGTAGACCACTGGTCCATTTTCCTGTGAATTGCTCTTTATCCCCATCAATTGGTGAATTTCCTTTCACAGTTTCTAGAGATTGCCTCCTCAGTTTCATTGTAGTTTCATTATGCCAAAGTTCATCAACGTATTCTTTCTCAATTGGTTTGTCATAGAACATGCAGACTCCTTTATCAAAAGATTGTTGCACAACTTCTTCGCTGGGGTCCGCAGATAGCACTATATTTACAAAGGGATGAAAGGACAATTAGGTAGAATAGTCATTAAAAGACTGCGAGTACAAAATAATGAAAAGAGAATGGAAATAATTCTTTCATATGAGCTTAATATTATTGTACTTGAGGTCAGGCTTGGGATGCGGAACCACTACAACCAAGCATTAGCTAAAGCCCTCCAACGCTCAAAACAGACAACACGATGTGAAAAATCTACTACCAAATGACAAATGTAATATATTTTGAACGAATATAAAAACATATTCTTGAACTAAAATGTGATGTAAAATTTTAAAATTGCATATAAAACATATACCGGGAATGTGATTTTTTTACATTGTGTAGCACACTATTTAAATGTCATCTGATTTTCATTTGCAGGAACGCTGCAGCTTAGTGAGTGCAGTAGCAGTTCGAAATCCGTCAAGCTTGGTTGTCCCCCGCGTTTGTATATTTATTTGTCTACTGTGACTGCTTTTTTGAAGTTGCAAAATACCACCGCAAAAAGTCTTTTTTCTTCTAGTGCAAGAAACGAGCATGCATATAGAATATAAGAGAAACATCTAACCTGTTAGGACCTAACTATGTAACTACATAGTCAAGTCTAGTTTTGACAAAGAAACATATCTAAAATAGACCTCAGACAGCCAAGATATTCTCAACAAACATCAGCATCAGATAGCCAAGATGTGACAAGATAAATCAATGATAGTAATGATCAAGAGAACCAATCCAATAAGACAAGTGTTATTTCTTTACAAAGAGATCATTACATATCACCCAACTCAAGCCATGCCACTCATCAAGATCTAACAGCTAAGATCTCAACAGCAGAGATTGTTCACTCTGACAGCTAAGATTTTCTGTGCCATCAGCATTGCACTAATCCATGGATGACAAAGATGTGCTACTCATAAATCCCTCAACAAACACTGCCAAGTCATCCCCATGAAGATATTCAACTTGGGTTGCAAATTCCAGCCTATTAATATCCAGTCAATAAAGGCACTAAATGCAAACATTATTCCACCCACAACCATTTACTGCCTTGTCTACTCCAACGGCTACTTCCTCAAACAACATAAATGAAGCAACGGCTACTTCCTCAATCCTCCTATATATTGGACCCAAATTCCCCTTTTAACACTCCCAACTAACACCCCTTTCCAGCACCCATTTTACAGCTTTTCCACACCCATTTGCAGCCCCTTCATAACCTTCAGCAGCCCTCTTTATAACCTTCAGCAGCCCCTTCATAACCTTCTGCCACCATTATTAACACCCTCTACAGCCCTTCTACACCCATTTACAGTCTTTTCTTACAGCTTTTCCACACCCATTTGCAGCCCCTTCATAACCTTCAGCAACCCTCTTCATAACCTTCAGCAGCCCCTTCATAACCTTCTGCCACCATTATTAACACCCTCTACAGCCCTTCTACACACAACCTCTTTACACCCCATCCCAATCCCTTTACAGCTCCTGCTCATACCTCTTTCCACACCCATTTACAGTCCCTTTTACAGCCTTCTTACAACCATCTCACAGCTTTTTAACAGCTCCTTCAACCTTCTGCAGCCCCTTTTAACACCTCCCGTTACAACCTTTACAACACCCTTTAACAACCTTCTGCAGCCCTCAAACCCACAATCTTTGCAACCTTTTCTCACACCCTTGCATACCTGTAACCCTGCAACAACCATCAAAACAACTTTAGACACTTGAGACAGTACTTCAAGTGTATAAACAAACTTGTAAAACACTTAAGACTATACTTTAAGTGTGTGTTCTGTAATTTGCTTCGTAACAAGCAAATCCCTAATTGACCGTACTAATTAGGAAGAGGAAGTTCAAGGAACTTGCCTAATCAATCATTGTAAATCTTAAAGGGAACTAGATTATAGTGGATTGATCTCACGTGTCAAGATTGACAGTGAGGGTGGACGTAGGAGGAGTGAACTCTGAACCACCTTAAAATTCTTGTGTCATTTTGTATTATCACACACAAACACACACACACACCCACACACACTTACACTAATCACTTTGTCTTTACATTATATCACTTTAATTATTCCGCTGCACATTATACTCTCTCTATTTAATCAGTTAATATCTGACAGCCAAGAATTAATCTTAGCTGTCAAAGCTTAACTGTCTGATCTTCTTTTGTTGATCAAGTACACAGGGCCTTTCAATTGGTATCAGAGCTTGTCTTCACCACCAAAAGTCTAACAACTTGTGAAGGATCCTCTTTCAACCCACCATGCCTCAACCAAGAAGAAATAATGAGAAAGACATTCCACACATTGATGACTGTGGATCTTTTGAAATATATGCATCAAAAATCAAAACCTATCTTGATGCAAAAAGTATTTGGAACTGGTATGCACTAGAAAATGAGGTCACCTATCCAATCCAAACATATTCAAATGGTGGCGCCAGTAAAATAAAATCCCCAGAGAATTGGACTGAAAATGAAAGGCAATTAATCAGTGCTAATCTAAAAGTCAAAAACATACTTCAAAAGAGTGTGAATGACTCTTTAGCACAAGAAATTGCTAAAAGACCAACTGCAAAATCTGCTTGGGAACTTATTCATTCCAAATTCACTAAACACACCAGTGTAAGAACTCAAAATTTGTATAACTTGCTTAGGCAACTAGACAAATTTAAATTCTATCCTGGTGAAAAAGATAGTGCTGCTAAACCAAGGTTTGAGGACCTTGTCAGATCCATTGCTGATCATGGAAAAACATTTGAACAACAAGACCTATGCCTTAAAATATATTCTACTCTTCCACAAGAATATGAGAAGGTAGCATTACCCATTAGAGAAGGAGCAGAATGGAGTACCATGACTGTTGAACATTATTTTGGAAAGCTTGAGGCTTATGAACTAGAAGGAATAATAAAAATTCAACCTGCTCCTTCCATTTCACAAACTCTTGCCTTAACTGCTCAGAAAACTACACACAAGCATATCACTCAACAAGACATTGACACCATTGTCCTCAATTCCCTTCAGAAAGCAAACTTATCTTCAAGCAAACATACCTCACAAGGAGATTTACCAAGTCTCATATCCATGGCTGTCAGAAATACCATGAAAACACAAAGCAAAGTATTTGATAGAAAATACAGTCCATCTACTTCAGATCCCACCCAAGACAATCATAAGAAGAAAATTGAATGTTACAACTATGGAAATATTGGTCACTACTCATCTGAATGTCCTGAACCAAAGAAACCAAGGGATAATCAGACAACAAAGAAATTGATCTATTCAAAGGAAATCATTCACAGTTCTAGATGCAATTGCTATAATTGTTCTAAAAACAAAAGTGATGAGGAATATGACTCATGTGACTCTGAAAGTGAAGGAGAAGAGGCTATGCTATGCTTAATAGGAGAAGAAGATGAAGAATCAGACAATGAGGAAGATCTTGAATCACTAGCAGTTGCAGAAGAATTAAAACAGGTACCCAATCTTAACTCTTTAAGTATTGAAGAATTTAAACAATTAGTTTGCACTCTTTTAATTCAACTCAAGAAACAACAAACTAGCTCTGCTTCATTGATCAATGAAAACCTATCCCAAACCAAAACCATTGAAAATCTTGAGAAAGCCAATCAAGGATTAAAAAACCAATGTCTTATGTTGGAAAAGAAAGTTAGCGATTTAACTACAGAATCATCTGAATGTAAATTTAAATTAGGGTCTCTTGAAAAGGAAAATAATGCTCTAAAAGAAAAAATCAAATCTTGGAACAAGTCAAGCACTGCAGTTTCTATGCATCATTTCAATCAAAGACATCCCTTTGATAAGACAGGATTAGGAGCTGAAAACCCTACTCTAAAAACATATATTCCTCCATCTGGTGAGAAAGCTATTGAGAAAATTGTACTAGTCAACATGAATTCAGTTAAAATACAAAAACCTTTATATCCGATCAAAACAAAGGAACATGCATATAGAGAAAGGGAAAAAGAGAAGAAAACTGTTGTTGAAAGTGAAAAAGAAAGCATCAATGACAAAGATGCCTCAAGGCAAAGAAAACAACAAGAACATAGCACCAAACCAAGAAGCTATCATTATCACAATAGACAGCCAAGATCAAACCTGAAAGGCCCTTTGTTGATATGCAGATGATCAGACAGCTATGGTTTGGCTTTAGCTGTCAGATAATAGTTGAATTGTGCAGCGAAATAAGAAAGGCTTGAAATAATGATAGGGCAAGGAACACAAAGAAATAATGCAAGTGTGTGAATGTGATTGCAAAAATGTAATAACACAGAGAATTTAAAGTGGTTCAGAGTTCACTCCTCCTACATCCACCCCCACTGTCAATCTTGACAAGTGAGATCAATTTTATTATAATTTTTAATCAACAAAAATTACAAATGATTGATTCAGGCAAGTTCCTTGAATTTCCTCTTCCTAATTAGTACAGTCAACTAGGGATACACTTAAAGTACAGTCTTAAGTGTTTTTACAACTTGAAGTACAGTCTCAAGATTTTACAAAACAAATAATACACTCAAAGTACAGTCTTGAGTGTTTACAAACTAATTCTACACCTAAAGTACAGTCTTAGGATTTTGGAATTTGTGAATTAACACACTAAGGGGTGTTTTGTTGTGGAGGCAGAGGTTTTGGGGTGAGGGTTTTGGTTTAGAACAGGGTTTAAAAGGTAAGGATTGGTGAGTGTGTGTGTGAATCACAGGGGGTGTGTGTGGGTGTGAGGGAAAGGTTTTGGACTGTGAAAAAGAGTATTTTTCAGAGTGGTTTGTGTAGAGGAAGAACTCCTCTATTTATACCCTTCAATGTAGCCGTTGGAATATGACTGTTGCAGCTACATTAATGAGCCTTGACTGGTCTTTGCCCCACTTGTCCATTTGCAGGTCTTCATGAGCTGGCTTGAGCTGTGGCTTGAACTGAGAGCTTCCAGAAGGTCTTCAGTGGTCTTCATTGGTCTTCAATGGTGAACTTGGCAAGCTGTGAAGATCCAGTTCCACTTGGGTTGAGATTGTGGTAACAGAGATTGAGACAAAGTGATGGCTATCAGAGGAATGAAGTCATAGCTGTCAGATCATACAAGGCTTAGCTATCAGAGATGTTCTCTAATAAGGACTGAGATGCACTTTGATGATCTTGATGACTTAGAGAGTGAATATGATTCATGTTTTTGATTGATTGTAATCATTGTATACAATAGAATCATAACTATCAAACTCATAGTCATCGGATACACCGAGGAATGAATATGAAGTTTGATTTGGTCGATCATGGACTTAGCCGTCGAGAAAAGGATCATGACTCGATCTTCCTCTTTTGATATAAACCCTGTTCTATATATATATTCCTTTATCAAAACCAACTAACTAAGACTTTGATCAAAGTTAGGTCCTAACAATTTCCCCCTTTTTGGTAAAGGAAGATTTATTTGAGAACATGTTTTCACATTTGATAAGAGAAATAATAATAGAAATAATACAAGGATTCATAGCAAGCACAAGTAACCAGAATGAGATTGAACAACATGAATTTAATCTCAAGATGAAAAGGTTCACAGATTACAGCCATAAAAACTGAGCCAATCAAAACATATTGTTTTAACAAACCAAAAAAATTGTTCCATAAAACTACACTTCAATCATCAGCCAGTTGATCATAGAACTCTTCTCTTTCTTGCCTGGCTGAAATAATCATATTTCTTTCTTCCTCCAGTTCTCTTCTCATATCTGGCTCCACACCTCTGTAGTAGAACTCATTGTTCCATTCCCAGGACATCCTCTCATCATACTTGAAGAACTTATCTTCCTTTGATTTCAGTTGAGCTCTTGTAAGGGGTATCTGATCATTTCTGATTCTCATTGTGCCCCACAAATGCTTCTTCTTGTTCCTTGTTCTCTTGTTTTTCATGGGCACAATGGATTGATCTGGTTGTGATTGAACTGAGACTTGAGCTTCAGGAAAGGAATGAGTGGATTGCTGAGGAGGGTTGGTAAATGTAGGAGATGGAATTATTATTGGAGGGTCTTGATCTGGACTTGAAGGAGCATCATCATCATCACTGTCAGAGTCTGAGGAAAGATCAATAACAGTTTTGGTTCTGTTTTGACTGTCAGCTATGGATTCTCTGAATTCTTTGATCTCAGAAATAGAGACCAAGTTCATGAAGTGAGAGTTTTCATTGGGTGAGGTGAAGTTCATGGGATCAACAGTGATGAAGGGAGAAAGGTAGGGCTCAATTCCTGGATTAAGGGTTGGGGGAAAGATGTTGACCATTTTGCTTATCAAAAGCATAAGGGCATACTTTTGTTCAAACAGAGACAGGAAAAATGATTTTGCAAGGTCAATGCACAGGGTGAAGACTAGACCCTTTGGCATATACAGGCATGAATTGAGTGATGGAGAGATAAGTTGGCTGAAGAGAACTTCCCAATCAAGAAGAGTATTGGGAGTGATGAACTTTGGGAAGGATGGGATTTGGTGAACAAAGTTGGAGGTTGATGAGGTTCTTGACACTTTCCATTTTTCATAAGCAAAGAAAACTAACCCTGCAAGGTTTCTTGCTACCATTATCAAACCATTTCTTGACAGTTCCTTAATTTTGGATAGGTAAATGGGTTTGCAATTTATGGGAAATGAGTTACATGGGCCAACCTTGTTCTTGCTGCCTTGATGGAAGACATAGAGAAGTCAATGCCACAGCTAAGGATCCAAGGTTCTTTCTTGGGAAGATATGCTTGAGTAGGAGGAATAGAATGGCTTGGATGGCTGTCAGGACTGTCAAGAATGGGATCACTGTCAGATATATCTTGACCATGTCCAGCAAGGATTGGACTTTGAGGAGAGGCTTCAAAAGGTTCATTTTCAGGGATCGGAGAAATTGGCTTGGAAGGTGCAGAGGCTTGGGTTGAAACAGTTGGGATTGACTCAGAGGCTTGGCCAAGACTTTGATTGAGAATATTGGAATTGAATTGAGATTTAAGGAGGTTTAAGGCTGCCCTGACTTCTCTTTTGGCCAACTTTTTCTCAAGAATAGCTGTCAGGGCTTCCTCACTTTCAGGAGTTCCATCAAACATAAGACCCTAGCAAGCATTTATGATTGAATCTCCCTTTGAGACTTGATTTGGATCTATTTCAACTCCAACCTTCTTGAGACTTTGAATAACCTCAGTGATATTATCAAGATTCCCCCTATCAATTTCAATAGTTGGGGTAGGTTCATTCACAGCCTCAGTCTCAGGAATGGAAGAGAAGGTTTGGATATCTACATCCATAACTGTCACCTTGGGGTTACTAGATGTCTCTCCAGGTCCACTCCTTTTCTTCATAAACCTAGACCTGAGTTCATCTAGGGCCATTAATGATTCTTCCTTACTTAGAACATCATCAAGAAACAAGAGAACAGCTTTTTCAGTGTCAGGGTTCCCATCCAACTCAATAGCATCAATTGCTCTCAGGATTTTGGCTAACTGTTGAGGTTGGGTAGAGGGGATATTCTCATCAATGTTCCCCCTTAAAGGTTACTTTTCTGATGGTTCTTTGAGATTGAGGATAGCTTCAATGGCTGACTGATGACCTGAGCTGGGTGTGGATGACTTGTCCACTCTTGGACTGACAGAAGTGGATTTTGGAGAAATGGAAGGGGTAGTTATTTTGGTTTTCTTGGCTTTGGGGGCTTTCTTCTCTAGTTTTCTTTTCTTTGGCAAAGTTTTAGAAGGAATGGATAAGGAGGATTGTACCTTGGATCTCGGTGGACTGTCTCGCAGGTACGGATAGTCATCGAGAGGTTGCTTTCCTTTATGCTTTGTGATTTTGACAATTTAATAGGGCTGGAGTTCTTGAGAATCTACATCAAGATCACCAAAGATGAGTTTGTTCCATGGTGTCATCTCTATGGCTATCAACAGCACCTCTTTCTTCCACATCCACTCTATGGCTATCAGACAAGGTTTTGTCACTGTCAGTCATTTGACCATCCTTGCTTTTGCCCTTTTTACTAGGAGGTACCACAGTCTTCTTTAACACCCCTGTTTTCTTGACATTGGTCTTCACTCCCCTTTTTATTCTCCTACTTGTAGCCAATGCAATCAACTCCTTCCAATGTTCAATCTTTATTCTTGTTTCTTTAAGCATCTTTTCTTGGGCTTCATTGAAACTTTCAAGGCTCATATCTCCAGCTTTCATAGCAATTCCTTTCTTTTGTTTCAATGAAAAGGTTCTTTCATTGAAACACCTTCTTTCTGACAGCTTCACAGTCTTCAACCACTTCTTGGGTAGAGGAGTTTTGAGCTTAGGGATTAGATCATCAAGAATTCCACTCATAAACCTGAAGTTGTATACTCCTGTGAGTAGGGATTCACTCTCTCCAGGGGTTGGTTTGTTGGAGGGGAGAGGGGATAACTTTGCAGGAGTGCATATATCTCCTTCTTCAACAATCTCATACCTATTCAACCAGGTGATAGGTTGCTTTAGTCCTGCTAGAGTTCCTGCTGTAGGAGAGAGTGGAGTCAAGTGTTGGTCAACCTTTTGCAGTTGAAGGGAATGGTTCTTTTTCTGGAGATTTTAGCTTTGTGACTCCAATGGAGGGTTTGCTTCAGCCATATGATGCAGTTGAAGAGTGGTGGCCAAGGAGAGCAAGTCCTTCTCTTCAATATTCAGTCACTTCCATTGATCCTTTCTTGGAGAGGCACCCAATATGGTTGCAAAGGTATCAACAGACCTTGCAATCAACTCAGGAGGCTAGAAATGAAGGAATGAGTGCTGGAGGAGGATCTGGAGAGACTGTGACATTTCCAAAGAATGTCTGACAGCTAAGGTGTGGGTTTGAAGAGGGGAGCTGGTTTTGAAGATTGTATGGTTTGGAGGAAGTTTTTGTTGGGTGAAAGAAGATGAGAGAGAGAGATTTCATGGGTTGTTGTATGTTTTTGTTGTTGTTTTTGTTTTTCATGGGTTTTGGAAAGATAGCTATCAGTGGATGGCTATCAGGAATGTTTATGAGGGAATAGCTGTCAGGCAACATTGTGACAGCATTACCCAGAATGTAAGCCTCTTTTTATTTATGAAGAACAACTTTTTATTTTGGCATATTTATCATACCAAGCATGGCTCTTAATATCTCAAACCTCTTTTCATCCATGGCTTTTGTGAGAATATCAGAGACATTGTCCTCAGTGCAAACTTTTGCAAGGTTGATATTCCCTTTTTCAACATGATCTCTGATGAAATGATGTCTGACCTCAATATGCTTTGTTTTTGAATGTTGGACAGGGTTTTCTGTCATGGCAATAGTACTTGAGTTGTCACAGAAGATGGGAATGTTGGATAATTCAATTCCAAAGTCTTGAAGTTGACTTTTAAGATAGAGAATTTGTGAACAACATAAGCCTGCAAAGAATATACTCACCACTGTCGAAGTGGCAACCGAGGTTTGTTTTTGCTTGACCATGAAATGATTCTTGAGCCAATAAACCGGCATCCACCACTTGTGGATTTTCTATCTAGATTACATCCAAGCATAGTCGAATCGGTGAATCCAATTAGAGAGAATGGGGATTCAAGTGGGATACCACAAGCCAAAATCGTGGGTTCCTTTGAGATATCTTAGAATTCTTTTGACACAGAGAGATGAGATTCCTTGGGATTAGCTTGAAATCTAGCACAAAGACATACACTAAACATAATGTCAGGTCTTGAAGCTGTTACATAAAGAAGAGATCCAATGTAGCTTCTGTAAAGTGTTGGATTTACACTTTGACCATCTAGATCAGCATGGAGTTTGGTTGTGGTTGACAAGGGTGTTTTGGCAGGGGAAGCAGTTTGCATGTCAAACTTCTTGATCATATTCCTTGTGTATTTAGCTTGGTTAATGAAGATTCCTTCCTTCATTTGCTTGACTTGAAGACCCAAGAAGAAAGTAAGCTCACCAATCATACTCATTTCAAACTGGTCTTTCATAATATCTCCAAATTCAGTGCATAATTTCTCATTTGATGAACCAAAAATGATGTCATCAACATAGACTTGGATTAGAACCTGATCATTTCCATATTTCTTGATAAACAAAGTGTTATCAATATGGCCCTTGGTAAATCCTTTGCCAAGGAGATATCTAGATAGAGTATCATACCAAGCTCTTGGTGCTTGTTTAAGCCCATACAATGCTTTGTCCAATTTGTACACATGATCAGGGAACTTTGGCTGCTCAAAACCAGGGGGTTGAGATACAAACACCTTTTCATTTAAGACTCCATTCAGAAATGCACTCTTGACATCCATTTGGAATACTTTCATTTTCTTGAATGAAGCATAGGCAAGGAATAGCCTAATAGCTTCAAGTCTTGCAACAGGTGCAAAGGTCTCATCATAGTCAATACCTTCTTCTTGTCTATATCCTTGGGCAACCAGTCTGGCTTTGTTTCTTACTACAACACCTTCTTCATTCATCTTATTTCTAAAAACCCTTCTTGTTCCAATGACAGTTTGGTTTCTTGGTTTAGGATCAAGTTGCCACACTTTGTTTCTTTCAAACTGCTCTAGTTCTTCTTCCATGGCTTCAATCCAGTCAGCATCTTGGAGTGCTTCATTTATTTTCTTTGGTTCCACTTGGGATATGAATGCACTCATGAGAAAAGGGATGTTGTCTGGAACTGGGGTTTTATCAATTTGAAGGCTGATGTAAAGATCTTTATTGGGTGGAATGATGTGGGTAATGGTAGTTTCATCATTGGTTTTGGGAGGAGAAAGAGGATTATTGGATGGAGATGTAAGGTGGCTAGAAGATGGATTACATGAGGAATGTGGATGGCTGTCAGCTAAGGGTTGGCTGTCAGCAAAGGGAAAATTTTGAGGAAGGTCAGTCAAGGGATGACCATTTATTTGAATATTTTCTTCCTCATCAATTGGATTGGAAGTGGGAGAGATTGCTGTTGACTTGGTTGGCTGGATTGGTTGTTGATGAGAGTGAGATGGTTCATGGTCATCGGCACAGATGGCCGTCGGATGAGTTTCTTGGAACCATGTATGGAAGATTTGATGAATCTTGTTCATGATTGAGAACAGTTGAGTCAAGAATGGGAGATGCTTCAGGAAGATTATCTAGGTTTCCCAAACCTTCATCAAAATCACACAACTCAGTTACACTTTGATCATTGTTTTCATCAAAGTCAACATGAATTGATTCTTCCACAACAAGTCTTCTTTTGTTGTAAACTCTATAAGCTTTGCTTGTGTTAGAGTATCCAAGAAATATTCCTTCATCACATTTGGAGTCAAATTTGTCCAAATTGTTCTTGCCATTGTTGTGAATGAAGCATCTACTTCCAAAGCTGTGAAAGTAGGAAATGGTAGGGACTTTGTTATTCCACAATTCATATGGAGTCTTCTTGTGGAATTTGTTGATTAGTGTTTTGTTTTGAACATACCTTTGCGAGTAATGCTGACTTCACCCCAAAAATACTTTGGGAGATTGTGTTACGACAGCATTGTTCTTCTTTGCCTCACAAATTGTCCTGTTCTTCCTTTCAAAGAACACCATTTTGTTGGGAAGTTCTTGGGGCTGAAAAATTGTGATCAATGCCTTTGGAATCACAATATTCTTCTACTCCGGTGTTCTCAAATTCCTTCCCATGGTCGATCTGATCTTGATGATGGATGTCCCTTTTGATTTTGAATTTTATTGAACAGCTTTATCAGACAGCTAAGGGTGTCACTTTTGGATTCAAGAAGAATGATCCAAGTGAATCTTGTGAAATCATCAACAACAACTAGGGAGTATCTTTTTCCTCCTAAAGATCTAGTTCTTATGGGTCCAAAAAGATCCATATGAAGCAGTTCAATAGGTCTCGAGGTGTCCAACTTAGTCTTGGGTTTGAATGAAGATTTCTTTTGCTTCCCACATTGGCATGCTTTGCAAAGTTTATCCTTTTTGAATGGGATCTTTGGTAGACCTCTGACTAGATTGGAATTTGCAAGCTTGGAAATGGTTTTGTGATTGAGGTGAGCCAATCTTTTGTGCCATAGCCATGACATATCAGATTGATTGAAAGACAGAAGGCAGTGAGCATTTGAGGATTCCACAATCTCTAAGTTTAAGCAGTAGAGATTTCCTTTTCTTGATCCAGTTAGGATGACTTTATTGTTTTTATCCTTAACAGTGCATTTTTCCTTAGTGCAAACAACATGATATCCCTTATCACAGATTTGACTTATGCTGATCAAATTGTGTTTGAGACCCTCTACATAGGACACATTTGTAAAAATGATATCTTTTGTAATAAGATTTCCTGATCCTTTGACCTTAGCTTGGGAATTGTCACCAAAGGTTACATTTGGACCATTTTTAGGAGAATATTGTTGCAACCGAGTCTTTATTGAAGGTCATATGTCTACTACAACCACTATCTAAATACCAAAGTCCTTTCCTAGGTACTGCCAAAATAGAAAGTAAATTTTATGGTACCCCTTTTTATTCTTTTGGGTCCAAAGGATCAGTTTTTCTTTGGAACCCTAGCTTTGTTCATTGGTCCCTTGTTGAAGAATTGGTTTAGGGTATGATAATATGACATGATTTGCATCATGTAAGGTGTAAGGACAGTGGATTGGGATGGATTGAAGAAGTGGTTTGGATTGTTGTATTGGGGTTGAAACTGAAAGCTATTTGAAGAGGATGATCCGGAGAGTCATTTTGACTAGCATGGCTTCTACCATTTGAGTATTGCCATTGAGGTTTTTGTTGTTTGGTGTATCTATGTTTGTTATAGAATCTTTGTTGCCTTGGGATTCTTTGTTGTTTGGAAGATTTTGGTTGTCTCTGTCGGGCCTTGGCCGTCTCTCATGCCTTGGCTATCTCAACCCTTGGGTACATGCGATAAGACTTGGTGACTAGCACATTCTTGCAGCTTGACTTCTTCCTGTATATTGGCTCCTTTTTGAACCCAAATATACTTGCTTCCTTGAATTTTACTTGATCCTTCCTTTGGTTGACTAGGACCACCCAAGATTTCTTTTGATTTTCCTTTGGTTTGAACAGGGTAGGTTTGAGCTTGATAGCTGCCAGAACTAAGATTTTCTAGCACCATTTTTTCAATGGCCCTTTCACCAGTGGGAGGAGTGTACACTTTTGCCGATGGATTATCAGCACCAATCCCTGTTTTATCACTAGGACGCCTTTGAGTGTAGGTGAATAGGGATAATGCTTTGCTTGACATGTTCCATGAATCTATTTTCTTTTTAAGAGCATCATTTTCTTTTTCAAGATTTATGATTTTTTGACAGTTTTCAAGATTCCTTGAAGCCTCCGCTGTCAGATCCATGTTTTGTTTTTCAAGCATGAAGCCATGATCTCTTATCCCTTGACATGCTTTTTCAAGCTCAGAAATGGGTTTTGTAAGGGTGTCTATGGTTGAGGATTGAGAAAGGTTCTCATTGACCAGTGAAGCAAAGCTAGTTTTTTGTTTTTTTGTTTGAATTAAAAGAGTGCAAACTAATTGTTTAAAACCATCAATATTTAAAGAGTTAAAATCATGTACCTCTTTTAGTTCATCAGCAGCAGCAAGTGCTTCCATTTCATCCTCATTGTCTGATTCTTCCTCATCTTCAGCTATAAGGTATATCATGGCTTCTTCTCCTTCATTGTCAGACTCATCACTTGACATATACTCTTCATCACTGAATTTTGATGAGTCAGCTATCATAACTTGCTCTTTGTTTTTGTCATGTTTATTTTTGGAGCAATTGAAGCAGTTTCACTTAGAACTGTGAATGATCTCTTTTGAGTAGGTCAACTTCTTAGCTGTCTGATTGTCCCTAGGTTTCCTTGGTTCAGGACAATCAGATGAGTAATGTCCTTGCTTTCCACAGTTGAAGCAATCAATTGTCTTCTTGTAGCTGTCTTGTTGAGCATTAGATGTGGAGGGATTGAATTTTTTGTCAAAAGATTTCTTTTGAAATTTCATGGCATTCCTGACAGCCATGGAAATGAGACTTGGAATGTCTTCTTGGGAGATCTGTTTGCTGACAGGTTTGGAGCTGATGTTTATCTTTTGGAGGGCATTGTTGACAATGGTCTCAATGTCTTGGTGAGTGATTGGCTTGTGGACAGTTTCTTGAGCAGTCAAAGCTAAGGTTTGTGAAATGGAAGGGACTGGTTGAATCTTTATCATACCTTCCAATTCATAAGCTTCAAGCTTTCCAAAGTACTGTTCAACTGTCATGGTGCTCCATTCAGATCCTTCTCTAATAGGTAATGCTACCTTTTCATATTCTTGAGGAAGATTTGAGTATATCTTGAGGCAGAGATCTTGTTGTTCAAAAGTTTTTCCATGGTCAGCAATTGATCTAACAAGGTTCTCAAACCTTGGTCGAGCGACACTCACCTTTTCTCCAGGGTAAAACTTGAAGTTGTCTAATTGCCTAAGCAAGTTATACAAGTTTTGTGTCCTAACACTGGAGTGTTTAGTGAACTTAGTTTGAATAAGAGCCCATGCTGTTCTGGCATTTGGTTCCTTAGCAATTTCTTGTGCTAGTGAGTCATTTACACTCTTTTGAAGAATGTTCTTGACTTTCAAGTTTGCACTTATCAATTGCTTTTCAGCTTCAGACCATGTTTCTGGGGATTTGATCTTACTAGGTCCTCCATCGATCTGATTTGAGTTGGGTAGGACACTTCATTCTCTAGAACATACCAATTCCATATACTGTTTGCATCAAGGTATGTTTTTATTTTTGAAGCATAGATCTCAAAAGATCCACAGTCATCAATGTGTGGGATGTCTTTCTTATTATTTCTCCTTGGTTGAGGCATGGTGGGTTTGAAGAGGATCCTTCACAAGTTGTTAGACTTTTGAATGTGAAGACAAGCTCTGATACCAATTGAAAGGCCCTTTGTTGATATGCAGATGATCAGACAGCTATGGTTTGGCTTTAGCTGTCAGATGATAGTTGAATTGTGCAGCGAAATAAGAGAGGCTTGAAATAATGATAGGACAAGGAACACAAAGAAATAATGCAAGTGTGTGAATGTGATTGCAAAAATGTAATAACACAGAGAATTTAAAGTGGTTCAGAGTTCACTCCTCCTACATCCACCCCACCGTCAATCTTGACAAGTGAGATCAATTTTATTATAATCTTTAATCAACAAAAATTACAAATGATTGATTCAGGCAAGTTCCTTGAACTTCCTCTTCCTAATTAGTACAGTCAACTAGGGATACACTTAAAGTACAGTCTTAAGTGTTTTTACAACTTGAAGTACAGTCTCGAGATTTTACAAAACAAATAATACACTCAAAGTACAGTCTTGAGTGTTTACAAACTAATTCTACACCTAAAGTACAGTCTTAGGATTTTGGAATTTGTGAATTAACACACTAAGGGGTGTTTTGTTGTGGAGGCAGAGGTTTTGGGGTGAGGGTTTTGGTTTAGAACAGGGTTTAAAAGGTAAGGATTGGTGAGTGTGTGTGTGAATCACAGGGGGTGTGTGTGGGTGTGAGGGAACGGTTTTGGACTGTGAAAAAGAGTATTTTTCAGAGTGGTTTGTGTAGAGGAAGAACTCCTCTATTTATACCCTTCAATGTAGCCGTTGGAATATGACTGTTGCAGCTACATTAATGAGCCTTGACTGGTCTTTGCCCCACTTGTCCACTTGCAGGTCTTCATGAGCTGGCTTGAGCTGTGGCTTGAACTGAGAGCTTCCAGAAGGTCTTCAGTGGTCTTCATTGGTCTTCAATGGTGAACTTGACAGCTGTGAAGATCCAGGTTCCACTTTGGTTGAGATTGTGGTAACAGAGATTGAGACAAAGTGATGGCTATCAGAGGAATGAAGTCATAGCTGTCAGATCATACAAGGCTTAGCTATCAGAGATGTTCTCTAATAAGGACTGAGATGCACTTTGATGATCTTGATGGCTTAGAGAGTGAATATGATTCATGTTTTTGATTGATTGTAATCATTGTATACAACAGAATCATAACTATCAAACTCATAGCTGTCAGATACACTGAGGAATGAATATGAAGTTTGATTTGGTCAGTCATGGACTTAGCTGTCAGAGAAAAGGATCATGACTGACAGTCTTCCTCTTTTGATATAAACCCTGTTCTATATATATATTCCTTTATCAAAACCAACTAACTAAGACTTTGATCAAAGTTAGGTCCTAACAAAACCAACATCAAAAATTCTCTGGAAATATGAATCCTACATGGAAATACTCGGATGGAAGGAACCATGTTCAACAAAACAACTTCTCAAGACCACCATACCACTCATCTACCCCTAGACAGCAATCCCATCAAACCAACTTTAGAAACCAACATCCCTATTCCTTAAACACCTCATATCATTCTCATCTACCTTTTGCTCTGACCCCATACATGATGCAAATCATGTCATATTACAACACTCTTAATCAATTCTTCAGTAAAAGAGCAGCAAGCAAAGCTTGGGTTCGTAAAGAAAACTAACCCCCTGGACCCAAACATAAAGGGTACCAATTTTTTTGTTTTATTTTCAGATGTTAAAAGAGTAGTAAAGTCAAAGCTTGCTTGGATTAAATCAAAGTTATATCATGGTTCAAGAAAAGGTTGGATCTCTTCTTACAAATGACGGCACTGTTTGAGGGGGAACCAAACCTTTAAGGATGTATTTTGCCCGTTGCATTTCTCCATAAGGCCATAACACCATTTTAGGGGGAACCAAACTCCAAAACACCATCAAAACCAGCCAAGAACAGCCCTTGTTGAAACAGAAAAAGTTGCTGGAAATCTGAAAATCAGCTTTGACACTCTTCACGGAAATTGCAATATCTCTCTCTCAGTTGCACAAAATTGCAATCCGATTTTTTGTGAGTAAAGTAGACTCACATACCTTTCCAGAAAGCGTAAACATATAGCCTACAACCTTGTGAGTCAATACCATACTTCATCTGAAGTTGCTGTCCAACAGGGCCAGGCTGATCGTTATCTCTGACAGCTATGTTTTCTTTCTGATAGCTAAGCCTTTGAAAACCAATCTCCTTGACAACAAACCCTTTTCAACAAATCCCCATACATCAAGCTTCACACAATAAACTCCTATTCAACAAATCTCAAAAATTAAATCACCTACACTCTTGATAGCAGACCTCAAAACTCTGACAGCAAGGACAAAACTGTTAAGACACCCTTCACCAAAACTGCAATATCTTTCTCTGTGGGCAACCAAATTGCAATTTGATTTCTTCTTTATATACTAGATACATAGAGATTTCCAACAAGCCTAAACCCACATTTTGATTCATTATGAGCAAAAAATGGCACCAGTTTGAAGTTGGCAGTAAACTCAGAATATCTGTCAGCTAAGAATCTTAGCTGTCCAAGCAAACAAGCCCTTCAATCCCATTGGCAACAAATCCCTTGATGGCGTACCCTTGACATCGAAACCCCAAACCGATTTTTTCTGTGTAAATTAGACACATAGAGTTTTCCATCAAGTCTAATACCACAAGCTGAATCCTTTTGAGCACAATTTGGTACCTATCTGAAGTAGGCAGCAGACCCCAAATATTCCTGACAACATAGAAAAATTTGTCAAGACTCCTCTCACCAAAAATCCTATATCTACCTCTCCAAAAGCTCATAATCCTTAACCTTTTTCTCCTATTTAAAATACACTCATACACCTCTCCAAAAAGTATAGCCTCACACCCTAAACCTTGTTGTGTCAACACAGAAAAACCCGTGAAGTTGACCAAAAAATCTGCTCAAATTTCTTAAAGATAATTTTTTTCCTTGTCATCTCTTTTTGCTTATGGTGTTTTGAAGCAAGCCATTAAGAGTTTAAAATGACCAATCATTCACCAAAGGGGGAAATTTCAAGGTCATATCTTCATAAGATATATTTCTTTGCCAAAAAGGGGGAAATTGTTAGGACCTAACTATGTAACTACATAGTCAAGTCTAGTTTTGACAAAGAAACATATCTAAAATAGACCTCAGACAGACAGCCAAGATATTCTCAACAAACATCAGCATCAGATAGCCAAGATGTGACAAGATAAATCAATGATAGTAATGATCAAGAGAACCAATCCAATAAGACAAGTGTTATTTCTTTACAAAGAGATCATTACATATCACCCAACTCAAACCATGCCACTCATCAAGATCTAACAGCTAAGATCTCAACAGCAGAGATTGTTCACTCTGACAGCTAAGATTTTCAGTGCCATCAGAAATGCACTAATCCATGGATGATAAAGATGTGCTACTCATAAATCCCTCAACAAACACTGCCATGTCATCCCCATGAAGATATTCAACTTGGGTTGCAAATTCCAGCCTATTAATATCCAGTCAATAAAGGCACTAAATGCAAACACTATTCCACCCACAACCATTTACTGCCTTGTCTTCTCCAACGGCTACTTCCTCAGACAACATAAATGAAGCAACGGCTACTTCCTCAATCCTCCTTGAAAGGACCCGTTTGCTTTGGCAGCTAAGATTCTTAGCTGTCAGAAATTCTAATTTTCTTCAAACGCTCTCAAGGCCAAAAAGATAGGAAGTATATGCGCAGCGGAATGGATATTTTCTATGGCCTTAAAGATGTTGTCTAACATATGTATTCCTAATCTCTTTATCAATTTTAACTTGTCTATATGATCAAGCAAGAATATATCAAAGCAAGATATAGGCAGCTAAGCTTGGACAGCAAAGATTAAACCTTAGCTGTCAGAAATCTTAGCTATCAGATAAAAGCATAAATGAAATGAAAATTAAAGTGCAAGACAAGAGACGAGAATTTTTAAGGTGGTTCAGAGTTCACTCCTCCTACATCCACCCCCACTGTCATGTGCCAGACCAGTGAGATCAATCCACTATAATCTAGGCCGCTTTAAGAATTACATGGATTGATAAGGCAAGTTCCTCGAACCCCCTCTTCCTAATTAGTAAAGTCAATTAGGGTCCTAATTAGTACGGTCAATTAGGAATGCTAGACACATAGCATATGTAGTTCTTTCTTGAGTTAACACTTGAGTTGTTGAAAGAAAGCAATGATTTGGCTCGAAGTTCTTTCTTGAATTGACACTTGAGTTGTCGAATGAAAGTAATGTTTTGGCTCGTTGGTGTTCCCCCTTAATGTTTGCATCGTTTGGTTTTGTTTGGTTGGTTGTAACAAGTGAAATGGGTGAAGGATTGAAAGGTGAAGGGTTTAACGTTGAATGGTTAATTGGCAACGTGGAGCATGGGTGGACTGCCATGGCAAAGTGTGTACAGTGGGTGTTTATGTACACACAGATAAAGGATGAGGGTTAAATGGGTTTAAAGGTTTAAAGGTTTAAAGGGTGAAGGGTGTTAATTCTCAATATTAGTGTGTGCAAGTGCTATTTCTTGCACACACTGAAACCATAAAATGGAAGGATAATTGGTGTGGGAGACACACTTGGGGGAGAGAGAAATGGGTATGGTGTATTGGTGCATGCACACTTGTAAATGGGGGGCTTGATTCCAATTTATAGGGAGAAAAATGGAAAGAGCCGTTGGTGTTGGTCAATGGTTGTCTTCAATGTGAGTCTTCATTGATGTTGTCATAAATTCCATGTTTCAAGCAAACATGTTTTCTTCTTTTCCTATGTGAACACAAGGCTTTGAGGAAGTAGCCGTTGGAGGATTGATGTTGGCTGAGGAATGAAGAGGTCTTCAATTTTGGTCTTGGTCCTCATAATTCAATGCATTTAGTGTTGGGATTGGATCCTAAACTGCAAGGAAGGAAGCGACGGAGGAGTTTCTGCGGGGGAGAGCGGCCGCGCTCGGGGTGGAGAGCGACCGCGCTTGTTGGTCAAAATTGGGGCTGGAACTTCGGCAAAGGAGGGCGACCGCACTGCAGGAGTGCGCGGCCGCGCTGGCGTCGGGGAGTTTGAATCCTGGTCTGATTTTGTTTCCTATTTTGTGTAGATCTCTTCTTTGACTGAGCTAGGTTCCTTGTATAAACTATATAAGCATAATTTCGGCCTAGAACATATTGTAGCAACATATTAGAAGGAGACTAATAACATATTGGCTTGGCAATTGCCCCCGGACGTAGTTCACGAGTTGGTGAATGAACCGGGTAAACAACTCTTGTGTTCTTGTGTGTGATTGTTTCTTTCTTGTACGTGTGGGTGTGTTGATTTCTTTGTTTTGATTGCAACGGGGGAGCACCAATTTCAAAACAACTGGTATCAAAGCTTTGGTTCGGAGGATTCAAAATCTTTTTCATTAGTTGATTAATTTTGAATCGCGTTCTTGGGGATTTTGGTGAAGCAGTCAAGATGAAGAACTCAATCGAGAAATTCAACGGTGTGAATTTCACGTTTTGGAAGACAAGGATTGAAGACTACCTTTATTGTAAGGATCTTCATGGACCCTTGAAGGCGAAGCCCGAAGACATGTCACAAGGAGATTGGGAGACGTTGGATCGGAAGGCGTTAGGAGCGGTAAGGAGTGCCCTAACCGACGACGTTGCACGGAACGCTATGGAGGCCAAGACAACGGTGGAGTTGCTGCAAACGCTGTCAGACATGTATGAGAAGCCGTCGAATATCAATAAGGTGCATTTGATAAAGAGGTTTGCGTATGCGAAGATGTCAGAGGGGCAGACAGCGGCAAGTCATATCGGCAATTTCAAAGGTATGGTGGACAAATTGAAAAGTGTTGATATTACTTTCTCCGATGAAGTGCTAGCTTGTTTTCTACTAAAGTCATTGCCTGATAGTTGGGAGGTTACTGTCACAACGATTAGTACGTCGAAAACAGCATTGGTGTATACGGAGGTTAGAGATCTCATCCTTCAAGAGGAGTTGCGAAGGAAAGAGAAAAGGGGAGAATCGTCCGTAGATGGGGCTGCACTCAGGGTGGAGAGAAATAGGGGGAGACCTAAGGGGAAAAAGGTCAAGTGCTACAATTGTGGTGAATTGGGGCACATCAGTTATGACTGTCCGGGAAAAGGTGGTGGTGCGCACGTGGTGGATGATGGTGGTGATGTATTAATCCTAGGGGAGGAGCAGTCGGGTGAAGATTGGGTGTTGGATTCTGGAGCTTCTGGTCATGCTAGTGGGGATGCAGAATCAATGAAGCGATACAAAACTGGAGATTTTGGGGTTCTCTATCTTGGTAATGGTCAATCATTGAAGATCAAAGGTAAGGGGGATGTGATGATGAAGACACCTAATGGGGCTGTTTTACAACTATACGACGTGATGCATGTTCCGGATTTTAGGAGAAGGGTGATTTCTGTGGGACAACTTGACAGTGAAGGGTATGGTGTTTCTTTCATTGGTGGGTCTTGGGAAGTCACAAAAGGGGCTAAGGTGTTGGCTCATGGAGTTAAGGGGAAGATGTTGTACTCTACCTACAATGTCGATGTTCGTTCCGGTGGGAGCAAGAGGCTTAAGAACCGGCCTGTTGGTGTGAAAAGGGGAGACATCAAGAAACGGTATGTTGGGGAGGACACAAAGTTGATCAACGCGGTGTGGATGTCCAAGGGCCCTAACAGAGAGCAGATTCAGACCAAGAACAGTCGATGCAAGAAACAAGGTGTGTCCAAGTTTCAAGGAGAGGCATTGTGAGGAAGGTGGGTCTGGAGGGAGAAGGCGAAGTTAGACTTGCGGGGAGAAATCAAGGTAGAAGCTGATTTGGGGAGGCAAGATCGATCTAACACGGAGAGGTTGAAACGTCGCTTGGTTTCAACTCGCCTTAGTACTTGAGGAGAGGTGCGGTAGTGTCAAGCCAATATGGAGGAGGGGGAATGTGTTCGAAGGTCTTTACTCCGTGGTGGGAGTTAATGGGTGATTTTATGTTTGTTGGTTTAGTCTCCGGTGGGAGATTGTTGGGATTGGATCCTAAACTGCAAGGAAGGAAGCGACGGAGGAGTTTCTGCGGGGGAGAGCGGCCGCGCTCGGGGTGGAGAGCGACCGCGCTCGTTGGTCAAAATTGGGGCTGGAACTTCGGCAAAGGAGGGCGACCGCGCTGCAGGGGTGCGCGGCCGCGCTGGCGTCGGGGAGTTTGAATCCTGGTCTGATTTTGTTTCCTATTTTGTGTAGATTTCTTCTTTGACTGAGCTAGGTTCCTTGTATAAACTATATAAGCATAATTTCGGCCTAGAACATATTGTAGCAACATATTAGAAGGAGACTAATAACATATTGGCTTGGCAATTGCCCCCGGACGTAGTTCACGAGTTGGTGAATGAACCGGGTAAACAACTCTTGTGTGATTGTTTCTTTCTTGTACGTGTGGGTGTGTTGATTTCTTTGTTTTGATTGCAACGGGGGAGCACCAATTTCACAACATTTAGATGGGGAGATGGAGTCATAAAGTTGTTGTCATTACTTCCATGTTTTATGGAAAAAATTTTTCTTCTTCTCCTATGTAAACACATGGCTTGGCTGGCTATCTCCATTTGCAATTCCAAGTTCACTGGAGGTTGGATGCAAAATCTGATTGCATATTCTCGTACATCATCATATTAGCTTTCCAATGAGTCTAATATTGAATATTTTAGGAACTCATTAGGAGGTGAAATTCTTTGTTGAAAAACATGGGAAACTTGAAGGGGCCTTCATGTAACTTATGCAACTTTCCTCTCTTGACACTTTTGACCATTTAACATTGTCTCGTTAAATGATCAATCTTCATCAAAACACAATGTTAGGTTCTAACAATTTACCCCTTTTTGGTGAATGATTGGTCATTTTAAACTCTTAATGGTTTGCTTCAAAACTCCATACGCAAGAAAATTTGAGCAGATTTTTGGTCAACTTCACGGATTTTTCTGTGTTGACTCAACGAGTTCTAGGGTGTGAGGCTATACTTTTTGGAGAGGTGTATGAGTTTACTTGAAGTGGGAGAAAACTGTGTAGGGATATGAGCTTTGGAGAGATAGATATAGGATTTTTGGTGAGAGGAGTCTTGATAAATTTTTCTATGCTGTCAGGAGTATTTGGGGACTGCTGCCTACTTCAGATAGGTACCAAATTTTTCTCAAAAGATTCATCTTGTTGTATTAGACTTGATGGAAAGCTCTATGTGTCTACTTTACACAGAAAAAATCGGTTTGGGGTATCGATGTCGGGAGAGGGAGATAAAGCAACTCTCGTTCAAGGGGTGGAACCAGTTTTTTTTGGTCTATTAAGATCCAACAGCTAAGGTCTGACAGCTACGGTTTGGGATAGCTGTCAAGAGTTTAGGGAATTGATGTTTGGCATTTGTTTTCGAGGGTTTAGTGTGTAAATGTTTGATATCTAGGGGTTTGTGAACAAGGGTTTGCTGTCAAGGAGATTGGCTTTCAAAGCCTTAGCTGTCAGAATGAAAACGTTGCTGTCAGAGATAACGACCAGCCTGTTGGACAGCAACTTCAGATGAAGTCTGGTATTGAATCACAAGGTTGTAGGCTATATGTATTTATGGTTTCTGGAAAGGTGTGTGAGTCTACTTTACTCACAAAAACTCGGATTGCAGTTTCGTGCAGCCGAGAGAGAGATATTGCAATTTCAAATATTATCAATATCTTTCCAGAATGAACTATTTGGAATACTGGGATTTCTTGATCTTGAACTCTTCTTTGATCGTCTCCTTGGCTTGATCCATAGTTTCATATATGTATCCAAGGTAATTTCTTCTTCTTCAACTCAATAGATCGAACGTAGGAGTACCTTGTCATAATTCCCAGTCTGCCATTTTCTTATTTCAACTTTCCGGTCAAGAAAATACATAACCACCATCTTGATGTCATCTATTTTGTATAAAATCTGCACAAACACTCTTTTCTCTTAGAATAACTATGTTTTGAAAGTCATTGTAAACGAATCCAACCCGTTTTATCTATCATATGGAATGATAAGTTAACAAGAAATTACCAGCTTGAGATCCTCCCTGTAAAGTATTTGAAACATTAGACATTTTCTGGTATATGTAGTGACAGTTTCTGTGGGGCAGGCTTGTCTTGATTCCATCATCTGTAATATTACAAGAGATGTGTTGACATTCAATATTAAGAAAATAGTACTAAATATCTATAGAATAACTTATACAAGTTAATTAATCTACAAATTACCAATATAAATGTTATGTCTACAACTAGGATGGTGGTTACTATGATGGGTTTGTCCAATAAAGTATGATGGGTGTTGTGGGTAAGATTTCAAGATGACGACGTCTTGAGGATATTCAGCATGTCAACATCTTGGGCCCCGCACTTAAGGTAAAATTACTTTAATTATTTATTTATAATTTTATCTATTATACAGGGTAAAAAACAAGAACGTGGGAATGTGCCTTTCATGGACTCTCTTCAACGGATAAAAGACCAAGTCAAGGATCAAAGATAAGCATTCCGAGATTTGAGGAGGGTTTGTTACGTTTGTTATCTTAGTTGTTATTTCTTATTTAAAGGACTATGGGGTGGAACACAAACACACTCTTCACACACACTCTTGTACTCCGACATAGCTCCACCATCACTTGTAATCCAAAAATCAATACTATTGTTCGAGAAGGTAGGTGCTCATTAACACCTCCCGAGGTTTTATGCCGGCGAGATCTTTGTCTCAAGGGCTTTCCTCGTTACATTGTCGTGTCAATCTTTCTTTACATTTATATTGATTTTACTCCATTGTGCCTTCCTAAACTTGCATTTTGATCTTGATTTTGATCCATTGTTTTTTCACCAAAACAATTTGGCACCCACCGTGGGGCCTTTGGTTTTTTAATCGGTTTAAATACTTATATACCCATCATGTCTACCCAACCTATGAACTCTGTCGCCGACAAAACCAAGTTACCCTTAGCAGCATGAACGTCTCCACCACCTTCGCCTATGGCATCTGGGAAGAAGCAGTCACCTCCAACACCTGATTTCGAGATCAAGAGCATGCTCATTCAGATTAAGAATCAGCTGGATCACCAACATAGTAGAACCTCCTTAATAACTGATACCTTGGTAAAGATACAAAGAGAACAAGAGTTACTTGCCAAAAGAGTGGATGTTGTCTCACCTGTTCGCCCTAGAATCCTTGATTTCGATATTGAGGGCAGCTCTCAGACCTTCAATGAATTCCTTCCAATGGCCTCAACAACTCATGGAAGGACGTCATCATCCCCGATCATGATGACTTCTCCGCTGATGTCGACTTCTATGGTGATGTCAATGCCATTTGCATCCAAAATCTTCGGGATTCCTTCTCAAGGGAACACCTCTGCCCCGCCTTTTGCACATAATATCTTTGGGACATCTCCAAGTTATGCGTTAGATAATACTGCTCACACTATTAACCCTTTTGTAAGTACTTACATTGCAAGTCAGATTCAAGAATTAAGGGACATGGTCATTTACATGCCAGGCGTCACTGCGCTTATTCAGCAAGTCTCGGCAACATGTTACAGTCAATCTCGCTTAGTACCTGCTATCGCGCATGTCGACATCCCCAAAGGATTTAGCATGCCAGCCATGAAGCTATATGATAGAAGCTCAGATCCTAAGGAGCATGTCACCCATTATCAGGAAAAGATGGAAATTGTTCGCATTCCACTCCAGTTCTGAGAAGCCTGCTTGTGCAGAGGGTTCGGTTCAACATTGGTAGGACATGCTTTGAAGTGGCTGATTCGTCAACTGCCTGGTTCCATTGGGTCGTTCGCTCAGCTTGTCAACATGTTCAATAATCAGTTCTCTTGCAGCCGACAATTCGAGAAGCTCACTAGTGATTTCTACCATATCACCCAGCAGCCTGCCGAGATGTTGAAGGACTATATTAACAAGTTCAACAAAGAGTACCTAGAAATTCCCAACCTGGACATGGCGACAGCTACCGAAGCCTTAAAAATGAGCTTGCAGAAAGATTCTCCGTATTATGAAGACTTGGTGATGAACCCATGCAATAGGATGGAGGACATCCAGAACAGAGCATTCAGATTCATCAGGCTAGAAGAAGATAAGATGCATCAGACCAAGCTTTCTGACAAGGCATCGACGTATGACTATCTGGACAGGAAGATGGAGACATCTCACCAGAGGCAAAACAGATCCAGACCTTATTACAGAAATGACCACAGCAAGATCAATTCTGTGGAAGATGAAGATGATGATGATTTCGAATCCCCAAAGATTATTGGCTATTGTTTCTCTGTTGATGTTTCAAGTATCCTCTGTACAATGAACAACCTTGGAGATAAGGCAAGGTGGCCTCGGAAGAATGACAAGCCATCAGGATGGAAAGACAAATCCAAGTGGTATGCCACCACGAGGATTTTGGACATCTTACTGAGGATTGCATCGCCTTGAGGAAGGAGATAAGCTACCTGCTATCAAAAAGACATCTCAAAGAAATTCTTGGCCACCGAAAGAACAAGACGGAGAGAAAAGAGCCCGTTCCAGCAAGACCACCATCTCCTCCACCAGTGACTAAGGAAGTTAATGTTATTAGTAGTGGATCAGACATTTGTGGTACTTCTTATTCTGCAGCTAAGAGATTTTCCAAGCAAGCAAAGGATGAAAATCCCAAAAGACTTTTAAAGATGTCGCAGCTCACATCCCAAGATGTCATCTCCTTTGAAGAAAGTAACAGAGATAATGTTATGGATCGCCATCACAATTTCTTGGTAATTGCACTTCAGATCGCCAATTGCAGAGTCAGTCGTATTCTAGTAGATGGAGGCAGTTCAGTAAACCTCATTATGCTGGACGTCTTGAAAGAAATGAAGATTCCGGAAGAAAGCATCGTTAAGAGGACCTCAGTTCTTGTGGGTTTCAGTGTGGAGACTAAAAATACAGTGGGAGAGATCATGCTTCCAGTATATGTTGAAGACATTAACTCCATGGAAATATTTTGCGTGATTGATAGTGCTACGTGTTACAATGTAATCTTGGGCAAACCCTGGATCCATGGAATGAAAGTAGTGCTGTCCATCTATCATCAGTGCGTGAAGATGCCGACACCCTGGGGAGTTGTTAAGGTCTACAGTAATCAGCAATCTGCTAAGGAATGCTACATGACATCTATGAAGGCGTTGACATCTCCAAAGTAGGCATAGCAATTAAAGAAAAAAGCACGTGAGGTCCTGGAAGCAAAGGAGAACGACGTGAAAGAAATATCTCTAGATCCCTTTAATCCAGATCTCAAGGTGCTGATCGGTCAGGATGTACCAGCAGAAATCGAAGAAGACCTCATCAACCTTGTGAAAAGTAAAATTAACCCATCCTTTAAACCAGTTCACCAAAAAAGACGGAAATTTACGCAAGAGAGGAATTTGATTATTCAGGAAGAAGTAGACAGGTTGCTCAAAGCCAAGATGATCAAGGAAGTTGAATACCCAAGATGGTTGGCAAATGTAGTAGTGGTCGAGAAAAAGAATGGCAAGTGGAGAGTTTGTGTTGACTTTACGGACCTGAACAAAGCCTGTCCCAAGGATCCTTTCAATTTTCCGCACATTGACACCCTAATTGATGCCACTTATGGGCATGAGATCCTAACATTCATGGACGCATCTTGAGGATTTCAGCAAATCCAGATGGAGCCATCTGACCAGGAAGGCGGTGGTCAGATGGCTCTATCTGGATCTGTTGAAATTCTGAAGATGCATCCATGAATGTCAAGATCTCGTGTTCGGAGGTGGCATCAACTAGGGTATCGATGTGAGGCAAAGGGAAAGGATCTTTAGGACAAGCTTTCTTTGGATCTATGAAGCCAACGCAAACTCTCCACTTGCCATTCCTTTTTTCAACTATTACTACGTTCGCCAACCATATTGAATATTCAACTTCCCTGATCATCTTCACTTTTAGCAACCTATCCACTTCTTCATTTATGATTAAATTCCTTTCCTGTGCAAACTTTCATCTTTTCTAGTGTACTGGCCTGAAAGATTGATCTATGTTAAGCTTGTGGGTGATGACATCCTTACTTATACTTGTCATATCTTCGTGTTTCCATGCAAGTTTTAAACTTTATTCTTTAAAAGATCGACAAGTTCTTCTCCAATTTTTGCAGGTACATCTTGACCAATCAGCACCTTGAGATCTAGATTAGAGGGATCCAAAAATATATCTCTAACTTCACGCTCCCCTGATTCCAAGACCTCACGTGCCTTTCTCTTTAGTTGATATGCCTGCCGCGGGGATGTCGACGCTTTCATAATTGTCATGTAGCATTCTTTAGCTGATTGCTGGTCGCCGTAGATTTTGACAACTCCCCAAGGTGTCGGCATCTTCACACGCTGATGGTAAGTGGATGGTACTTCTTTCATCCCATGGATCCACGGTCTGACCAAGATCACATTATAACATGTTGCACAATCTATCACACAAAATCATTCCATGGAGTTGATACCTTCAACATACACCGGAAGCATGATTTCTCCCACTGTATACTTGATCTCCCCACTGAAACCCTCAAGAACTGAAGTTCTTCTAACAATACTTGTGTCCAGAATCTTCATTTCCTTAAAGGCACCTAGCACAATAAGGTTGACTGAACTGTTCACATCTACTAGGATACGCCTTACTTTGCAATTGGCGATCTGAAGTGCAATCACTAAGGCATCATAATGTGGATCCATAACATTATCCATGTCGTCTTCTTCAAAGGAGACGACGTCTTGAGTTTTAAGCTCTGACATCTTCGTGAGTCTTTCAGGCTTTTCATCCTTTGCTTTCTTGGCAAATCTTTCAGCTGCAGAATAAGAAGTACCACAAATGACAGATCCACCACTAATAACATTTACTACCTTAGTAACTAGCAAAAGAGATGGTGGTCTTGTTGGAATAGGTTCTTTATTCTCCATCTTGATTTTTCCGGTGGCTGAGAAGTTCTTAGAGATATCATTTTGACAGCAAATAGCTCAGTTCCTTTCTTAAGGCGATGTAATCTTCGGTGAGAAGTCTGAAATCCTCGTGGTAAGCACACCACTTAGATTTATCTTTCCATCCTGATGGTTTGTCATTCTTTCGGGGCCATCTTGCCTTGTCTCCTAGGTTGTTCATTGCGCAGAGGATACCTGAAACATCAACCAAAAAACAATAGTCAGAAATCTTTGGACATTCAGTATCATCTTCATCTTCTCCAAAGTGGATCTTGTTGTGATCGTTTCTGTAATAAGATCTAGATTTGTTCTGCTTCTAGTGAGATGTCTCTATCTTCCTGTCAGGATTGTCATATGTCGACGCTTTGCTAGAAAGCTGTCTGATGCATCTTATCTTCCTCTAGTCCGATGAATCTTAACGCCCTGTTCCGGATGTTCTCCATCCTCTTGCACGGGTTTATCACCAACTCATCATATTATTGAGAATCCTTTTTCAAACCCGTTTTGAAGGCTTCAACGGCTGTTGCCATATCTAGGTTGGGGATTTCTAAGACTTCTTTGTTGAACTTGTTAACATAGTCTTTCAACGCTTTGGTAGGCTGCTGAGTGATACGATAAAGGTCACTGGTGAGTTTCTCGAACTGTCTGCTGCAAGAGAACTGGTTGTTGAACATTTTTGACAAGAAGGGCAAACGACCCAATGGATCCAGGTTGTTGACGAATCAGCCACTTCAAAGTTGGTCCTACCAATTTTGAACCAAATCCTCTACATAAGCATGCTTCTCGGAATTGGAGAGGTATGCGGACAATTTCCATCTTTTCTTGGTAATGGGCGACATGATCCTCGGGATCGGTTCTTCCATCATACAGCTTTATGGTTTGTACGCTAAATCCTTTGGGGATGTCGACATGTGCAATAGCCGGTACAAAGCATGATTGATTGTAGCTTGTCGGTGAAACTTGCTGGATAGAGGAGTGACACCAGGTACATTCATGATCATATCCCTCAATTCTTGAAGCTGATTTGCTATATAGCTACCCACAAAATGGTTAGTAGTACGAGCAGTAATATTGAAAACATAATTTGAATTGACTTTAGCAAAGGGATTAGTGTTATCTGCGGAGGATTTCATGATGGTACTATTGGTAAAGGTTTCCCCCTCTAAAGATGTCCCAAAGATGTTATGCGTAGAAGGTGGGACAAAGGTGTTTCCTTGAGAAGATAACTCTAAGATGCTTGATGCAAATGGTGTCGACATCATCGTAAAAGTCGTCATCAGTGGAGAAGTCGTCATTATCGGTGATGATGGTATCCTTCCATGAGTTGATAAAGCCATCAGAATGATTTCATTGAAGGTCTGGGAGCTGCCTCCAATATCAAAATTAAGGACTTTAGGGCGAATAGGGGAGACAACATCCACTGTTTTGGTCAGCAACTTCTGGTCCTTTTGCATCTTCACCAAGGTGTCAGCTATCAGCGACGAGTGTTACTTTGTTGTCTGTTCAGCTGGTTCTTCATCTGAATGAGCATGTTCTTGATCTCATAATCAGACATTGGAGATAACTGCTTCTTGCCAGATCCCGTCGGCGGTGGTGGCGACACGACTCAAAGTTTCCAGCCTCGACTTGTTGGGATTGAACCTGCAGTGGAATAATTCATCCTCCAGGTAGTAACAATAGTTTTGTCGACGGTATAGATCATGGGATGAGTAGACATGATGGGCAGATGAGAATTAAACCGATTAAAAAACCAAAGGCCCCACGGTGGGCGCCAAACTGTTTTGGTTAAAAATAATAAAATGTAATTTAAACCAAGAGAGAATGAGGAAGGTGCAACGGAGTATAATCGGTGTAAGGTAGAGCAAGATCAACACATCGATGTAACGAGGAAAAGCCCTTGAGACAACTATCTCGCCGGCATAAAACCTCAGGAGGTGTTTACGAGCACCTCCCTTCCCGTACGGTTGTATTAAAGATTTGTTCGAGAAGAGGATCAAGAAATGCAACAGTTTAATTGATTGGCCAAACAATAAATGATTACTATAATAGCTTTCCAAGCATAGTTCATACATAATTTTTGGACTTCCCAGCCGGTAAAGACTTACGGTTGAAGTTGGCTGCAAGCATAGGTCACACATAATTTTTGGATTCTCAACATGTTCTGCCTCATCAAGTCCTTTTACCTCATCAAGTCACAACCTTTTAGCTCCTGCATCACAACAACCCTATTAGACTTGTCTTCATTGAAGGAATCATTAAATGGGTCAGGAAGTGATGCCAGAAAAGTGGAGGTGTCAACGGAGGTAACACAAGTGAACTCTCTAAAGAGTAAACAACTCAATATTCAAAGGAATCCACCTAATAACATGAGCCAAATCACCACCCGAAGGCACCCAACCTAAGGGATAAAATATAACAAGAAGAAATCCATCTTTTAAAACAAGTCAAAGACTTAATATATTTTATATAACTCAACTATGGGTATCACAATTGCATACGTAGAATATCAATAGAAGTATTGGAACAACCCTCCAAGTAAGGATAAGCTATATATTAATTATAAATAGATGAAAAGGCCTATAAATATGAACAACCCTCCAAGTTGGACAAATTCGGATGTACATGTTCATGTGCGCAGCCCTTGGTAAAATGGCCATAACTTATTATAGAAAAATCCAAAAGACGATCTGAAAAGTTCGTTACAAGCTAGACTCGGAGATCATTCCGGGGATATGTAATTCAGCTGCTGAAAAATTATGTATAATTACCAGATTGTCCTTGAAGTGGACCCAAACTTCTGGTATTTTTTATTTTATACTCCAATATCAAACTGAACTTTTTCAATAGTTTCTTGAATCGAAAACCAACTCAACCAACAATGAATCTTAATGATATCAAGGTGGTTCTTTCCCGCATTAGGAAGCTCAACACAATATAAGATAAAAGGAATGAAAAGATAAATTCGGTCATCATAACCAACCAGAGAAATCAGACTATTATAAGAACTCATCGCTATGAGTCTAAAAAAATTGTTTGGGTTTCTGAAAGACCTAGTGCATTACAACAGTTTTATTTTACTGGGTATGCCTCAAGTATTTTCTATAATTGATAAATTAGAGATGATGAAGTTACTATGGAGATGCTAAAACAGATAAAATCCAAGTCTTAGTCAATTATGGCCATGGATTAAGCTTTTCTAACACTAAAGTAATGCCAAGGGAACTATGACTACTTGTTAGATTAAAGAATGGTAATGAATGACTATTTGGTCTCGAGTAGTCCTGGACACGATTGTCGTTTTAACTTTTAACTACGAAGCTTCAAATATTTAAATGTATTGCTAATCAATAACTAAAAGAATCTTAGTTTTATTAAAACTAGTGCATTGCGCTAATGAAACATGATCCAAAATGGAAAAATTAACAAAATTTTATACGGCCATTAGGATCCAAAAGGGAAAAAGTAACAAAATTTTATACCGTCGTAAGGATCCAAAATTAGGTTACCATTCAGTTGGGTAAATTGTGAAAATTTTACAGTAGGAAGTCGCACAATCCAAATTAGCTAATTACACGAACAAGGAGAAGTATGAATACCCTTATATTGTGTGGCACGATCTCAAATGTAAAGCCATTGCATATTGGTCGAAGATCTGAATTACAGTAGAAAGTTGCTGCATGGATATTGCATACCTGTTTTAGCCATAAAAGTGAAAATAACTTAAAGCTAAGAAATATGAAGCATAATAACAAGTCTTAATTTTAACCAAAGAAAAAGGAAAGCGTAGAGATCTCTGGCAAAAAAATTATGGAATTTCAAAATCGGTGAAAATAAATCCAAGATAAAAACATTTTCAAAGAAAGATCTTGATACAAATACAACGAAGGCACAAAAATTGGTGAGCTAGATTAAAGAGCACAAAAGGGGCATGATCAAAGGCGTGTTGGCTCATTTGACTTCTGAATGACAAAACAAATCTTACACTTAACATTGCAATTTTCAAATTGGTAGAAATTGGTCTGACATATAATACGAAAAGATTCATAATAAAAAATTAAATGAGCAAGATTTGTGCTTAGCTTTAGGATTGAGTTCTTATAATGCATTAGATGTTGAAAAGGGAAAAAGAAATTATAGACAGTTCGGTAGAGGAAATTTTAACAGTCTACAATTCATCTTTTATTTCAAGTCGCCGCAAACTAGAAATGCATGAAAATGCCATCATTCAATTACCATATGAATCACAAACATCAATCAAATCTATAAACAAACTAGTAATACAAGTCATAAATTGTTTCAAAATGCTGTATATAGTGACAATGATCGACTCAAAGACCAGGGGCAAAGTCAGAAACTTTTCACACGGGGGGGGGTTGTGTTTAAGAAAATACTATAGAGTAATTTTACATAAACTAAAGGGGGGCGAAAACCATAGGTTTTAGAGGTACAATAACATTTTTACCATTTTAAAATAGGGGGTCACGCGACCCCATATGCTTGTTGTGGTTTCACCACTGTCAAAGACTATGTATGACATATCATCACAAAAATAAGAAGCTTTTGCAGCTCGGACAATAACAGAAGAAAATAGAAAAAGCAGTGAAAAGCAAACCTATTAGTGCGGCACTCTTGCACCCTCATCTGAAAGTGCACATGATTTTGCAGGATTGAAGCATCTAAGGGGTCTCTGCTTCTGACCTTCTTTGAGTGTTTCGCCTCTTCAAGAATAGAAAGTTCATGAAAACAGTTACATTGGTTTTAATGTAAAGAATCACAAAACAAACATTGTCAAGTATAATCTAATAAAGCACTCACTCCAAAAAAAAATAAAAAAATTGTATAAACTCTACCTGCTCTTCGTACCTTTCAATATCTAGAAATAAGATTGCGAGTAAGTTATCATAATTCAAATCATCTCTAAGAGAACGCCGGCTGGCACAATGAAAGCGGCAGGTTGGACCCTCCCTGTTATTTCCTGTGGATAAATAAATGGTCATCTAATTATTACATAAAGAATAACCCGATAATCGCACAACAAATCACAGAAAGAAGTCTCCTTTTGTTTTTAATAAAAAACATAAATGCAAAACCTCATTGCTTACCCAACTCTCATTAATTTCTCAATACATTCTGCACAGAACCGGTGCATGCATCTCATCACACTCCGAGTTTCCTTTATAATTTTTGTCAACAAAAAATAAGAAAAATAATTATTGCAAGACATTAAAATTAATATAAAGAAGGATATAGACTCACAACCCAAACGAGTAGAAAATTAATGAGAAAGAAGATTGAAAATATCATTACAACACTAAAGGATAGTAAAAGTTAGCCATAATAGCAATACTGTCACACTTGAAAGGATATAGCTTTACTAGCTTGTGCTAAAGGACACAAAAGGAATGCTGTCCCGAAATTTTTTCTAGTTGTGGTAAAATAAACATTAAAAGGGTTTCAAAAGAAATATATTTTGAAAAAAAGCAAAAGATTGAATAGGAAATCCATCAGTCGGTGACTTAAGAGTGTGAACCCACTCATTAGTGCATATATAAAACAATAAATAACATTCCAAAAAACCATAATCCAAATCAAAGACAGATATGTAGTAATAATAACGAAAACATAGCTTCAATTAATGGAATAAAAATTACATTAGAAACTCAAATGTCATAAACGTTTTGCCTGAACATGGAACATTATTACAATTTCAAATAAAAGAAAAAGGACACAAACAAGAACTTATGTCAAATATGTAGCAAGAGAAGTACTAAATGTAAATCTCGAACAAAACATCAAGAAACTTTTGTTTGAAGATAGAACAATAAATAAACACAGATATTTTTCTTTTCTTTTGAAGCACAAATAGCACACGAGCTAGTTCAGGAAGGAATACACATTTTTGTTAGGATTTTGAATTTGAGGGGGATTAAAAACTTACCAAACACAGCCGTTAATGTTGCAAGTTGGTCATTGATCTGATTCACAGTAGGAGTTTTTCTGAGCTATCAATAAAGCCATAAAAAAATTTGATAAGACATCTAAAAAGAAATGAAAAAAAAAATGCTTATCAAAGTATTTTCACTATATGCTTTAAAATTCCCCAGAATTATCGTCAATTTGAGACATCTTTACAGTTGAAGGATAATGAACGAGTTTTAAACTTGCTCAATATTTCACATATTCAAACAGATGATAAATAATAAATAACTAATCCCACTTCGGAAAGATCAATGACAAGTATTCCAAATAAAACGATCAGCAACCAAGTATCAATCAATATCCGGATATAACACCTAGACTTTCAATTAGCACACAAGGTTAATATGTATTTGACAGATTTGAAGTTCATATCATATACAGCATAACTTGAGCCATAAAATTGGAAAGATAAATACAATCTCATATGCCAAGTCAAACTTTTATGATTATATAGGCATGAAAAATAAAGGAAAATGGTAATGGGAATTTGATATTAATCAATTAAGAACCAATATCTAATAGAGGTCATAAATGTTTTTCATATTAGCATGCATGGAATTTATAGCGAATCGAGCAAAAGTACCAATTTGGCATATGAATCAGCAAAAATTACATAGCACACACCATCTTCGGCAGTCTGGTTTAGTTATGCTTAAAAAAGTTTACAAAAAAAATGAACTTTATCTGCAGACAATAAAAACTATTCAAAAGCACTAGCCAACTAAATGTTCAATATAATTCAATAACAGATCAATGGAAAAAACCTAACAAAAGGAGCATTAACCAAGATTCGATCAAGATCCAGTGATTATACCTGAAATCTTTTGATTTTCATAGCTGAACGGCCAGGGGAGTGCTCCTCCATATTCAAACTCTTCAACAGATTAAAACTCAAATTACGATCGATAAAGAAAATAGTAACTGACGCCCATACACAAGAAATTTAGGGGCTGCGCAAGTGCAGTTGAGATGAGAAAGAGGGGTATATATAGGGTGACATCTGAATTACTAGGGTTGATCCAATTCAAACGAGCCCAATTAAGCGTTAAGTATGGGTTTCCAATTAATGAATCAAGACAGGCAGGCCCAATTGGTGAACAAAACATTTATTGCAAGTACTTTTGATCAAGTTGAAAATTAGTGATCGGGTTTCAATATATTTGTTTCCGTAAAAAAAGTTGAAAACTAGTGGTGGAATCTTATTTCCTGATACTTGTCCATTTGAACTTAGTTCATTGATGGTAATGAGGGGCCGTCCGAAAATTCTTTTGGCATTAGCGACGGAAGTCCATCGTAAAGGTAAAGTGCGTGTAAGACTTTATAAATTCAACTATGACCGAAATTCCAATGAGGATTAATGTATAGGTCAGCAATACCACCGGACATCAGATTTCCAACCGATGATCAATTGTGTGTTGGAAAACTGCAAACGAGTTTAACCTCCCAACACATAATACCGACAAACAAATTCTGTTGACGCATATATAGATGAGAAAGAGCGGTATATATAGGTATGAATTACTAGGGCTGATCCAATATCGAACAAGCCCCATAAAGCATTTAATATGGGTTTCCAGTTGATAATTTAAGATAGGAGGGCATACTAAATGGAACAAAATTTACTTGCTAGTTCTTCTTTTAATTGAAGCCTTATGAAAAATGCATTTTTCCTAGTGATTGGAAAACGCATTTTTAAATGCGTGGTTACATTTTGTAAATAAACGTACATTCGCACGAGGTGGCATTTTTTGTAAATAAATGAAACTTCGTGCGCGCTTAAGTGACCGTCCGAAACACTTAAACCGGCGCTCAAAAACACTACAAATGGCGCTCAAACACACTACCAATGCTAAAAAAACACTACAACTGATGACAGTCAGAAACACTTAAATCGGCGCTCAAAAACACTGCAAAGTTTCCATTTGTTGATACAAGAGAGTTATGCGATCAATCTGTGGGGGGGGGAAGCTCTGGTGCCCCCTAGGCGGCATTCCTCCCTGTCTGGCTGGTTACCAGCAGGCCTTCCTCGGCGACGATGACGAGGAGGGTTTGGCAGTATTACCTCGGTTACTACAGTCTGGCCACTAAAACGCAGGTTCATTCCTAGTGGAGGCAGCCCATCTTTCAATGGGGGAGGAGGTGGCAGTTCCTCATTGGCAATAGGAAAAGCAGTTCTAGCGTTGCCATAGTCTCTTCCACAACATGATTATCCTGATCAGGAGTGATACTAGCAGTGTTTCCTTCTTATACTAGGATTAGGAGAATGGAGCAGAATATTTCAAGTTATTCAACGGATAAGACAAATCATTTCCCGACAGTGTAACCAAACTGATGATGCCAAAAATGTTCGGATCAGCCCAAATCCAGCGGCAAGTTGTATCCTGCATGTTTTAATCGCCTGAAAAATATGAACAAACACGTAAAATAAGACGGGGCTTCACCGGCGAAGACCCTACGGCATAAGAGTAAGTATTCATATTGTAGAAAGCAAATCAATTGACAAGAGTTGAGAGTCAAAAGATGCGTTCACTTGAATTATGTGGATTATGGCTTGTATTTATAGGTGTAGGATGTAGAGTCCATCTTTGAGTAGGAAGTTGTATGAGATGAGGGTTATAATCCTAGTTGAATTATAACTTCCCACAATCCTTGTTTGAGTAGGATTAGATAATTGCCTTCTGTTCGTATGCCTTGGAGGCATGCTACTCGACTTGTGATGTTGGTCGACATGTTGAATGTCGAGGAAGAGGGGGAGCAGGGATAGGGAAGCCCATTTCCTTGTCTTGATGATAACCGAGGATGCCATTGGTCGTCTCTTGTTGAGGCCTAGGTCAGCCTTTAGAGGTGCCTAGGTCGGCATATGAGGGATGCCTTGTGGGCATATGTCAGTGCCTTGTCGACATATATCAGTATTGTGGCCTTAGTCATATTAATCGCTCTGCTATTTCTAGGTCGACATAGTAGGAAATGATGAGCATAGGTAGGGAAGCCCACTCCCTTTGTCATATTTGAGACTTCTAAGGATTATATTTTTGTCCCAATCCATTGGGCCTTGCCCGATTACGACCCATGTTCGTACCTCAGTTTATACAGTTCAAAACCCTTTCTTGAACAACATCTCGAGACACCCAAACACTTCCCCAAGAATAACTTGAATGTTGCCATTATTGAAATTCAAAAAATCTCCACATGGAAAATATGTAGCTTTGAAAACTCAACAAACAAGAGCATCTTGATAAGCGAGAAATGGTAAACTGTAGAGTTACCACTTGATCTAAAAGCATAAGCTTTTAGAAAGCTTAAGCTTTTAGATCAAACTAGTTTAACACCCGTGCATTAAACGCATGACCAAAAAGCTTTGAAAAAATAACAGAATTTAAATCAATATAGTCACCATAATTATGTTATTTTATTTGCAAATTTAGATATGGTTTTACTATGATAATCATATACTATCTCACAAGATTTGGTATACCTTTATTGCTACATTCAAGTTAAAAAGTTTAAAAAAAAATGTCACAATTTTATTCTTTATTTTAATTTTTGTACAATTTATCATATTCTACACTTAAATAGTACTCTCTCTGCCCCAAAATACTTGTAGTTTAAAAAGCTAAAATTGGTCTCAAAATATTTGTTGTTTTGCAATTTTCTATACAGTTTTGTTGAATTTACCCCACTACTCATTCTCTCTTTTCATTTTTACAACACTCAATTTATTCAACCAACACTACTATTTATCTCACTCATTGTCTCTATTCATTTTCTACCACATATTTTTCTTATTTTATTCTTTTTTCCTTAGTTATTGTGCCCACCTCTTAAGTCTCAAGTGAGGTGAGACCGAGGGAGTACACTACTTCGTATATAATTTTATCTAAAATTAATTATAGAAATAAAAATAAAAATATGTCTGTACTCAAAAAATCAAAAAATATCATTAGAGTAATACAATTAAGAGGAGAAAGGGTAGAATGAGAGAATGGAAAATTGATAGGTAGCATAGCATGAATTAGTGTTTGCATTTAATAGTTTCTTTTTAGCGTTTAATAATTACAGCTAATTTGTACAGACTTTACAGCTGGTTCGTTCGTGACCACCGCGGTGTTTGATCTACGTCATTTGCCTCGAGTACAAATCCTCCGACATCTTCTTCACCGCCTCCAGCCTCGTCCACGCCGTCTCCTCCTCCACTCGTCTCTGCTTCGATCGGCTTTGTCTTCGTTTTGAAGATAGATTTCAGAATTTTGGTTAAAACTGACGACAGCTAGATCTGAGATTTTTTTACTTGGGTGAAGAAGATGTTTGTTTTCTTTGATTGTAAGTGTTTGATTTCATTTTCAAGGAACTGGTGCCTGGTCGAGTATTTAGGAATTTGGGATTAACATTTAAATGGGTGTTAATGCTTTGAATTGGGAAGGCTTAAAAGGAAAATGGGCGGAGGTCTACGCAGCTTTTCAAATATCTAGGTTAAGAATCTGGTACAAATAACTTGCTAAATTGCTTCTAGAAAGTACAATTCCAAGGTTTCCATTTTTAGATTATGGTGTTTGAGCGGGAAACTATTTTAGAAAGGGGCTCTATCTACTTCAGCCTTTATTTATATATAGATGGTAACTCTAACATGGTATCAAAGCGCAAAGTCTCGGGTTCAATTTCGCCCGCCTTCAATATTACCCAGATTTATATGTGTAAAAATTACACTATGTTGGCATGCCCGAAAATGTGGCATGTTTGAAATTTTGCATGCCCAATAATGTGGCATGTTTGTAATCTCTCCACGTGTTCAACCTGGTCACACGTGAGGGGGAGTGTGAAATCTTTATATACATTGTTGAGTCACGATCTAACAGCTTAAAATTTTAGATCAAGTGTTAACTCTAACACAAACCAAGCATCCTAAGCATTGCGTTGCTTAAAGGCTGCTGGTTGCGAAAACCCAAACCACCCAACCTATTTATTCACACATAATAATCGACACCATACCATCCAACAAATCCCCTTGCCTTTTAAACAATATTTTGTTGAGCTAATAGAATTGTGGCTATCGACGTGGGAAAATAAAGTTATAAAAATTAACACTAGTTCAACATCTAACAAATAAACTAACATGGTTAACAAATGACTCCGTTAGTCTCCTCCCAAACATTAACATGCATTCGCCAAGCCATGAAGACTCCGAAGTGAGTCTTCTCGTATCTTATTTCCTTTATGTTTAATATACTTACAGTAATTTAGCTGACCTCTTTTTTTTTTTTTTGTAGCTTTGCACAATCACTGCTTATGAAGCCATTCAGAACAAGGCTTTGGACCTCAAGGTCAAAGAACTTGAGGGCCAGATAACCAAGAATGAGGCTGAGCAGGCTAAGACGGCAAGCTTGTTAAAGTCGTTGAAGGGAGGAGCTGGAGACCGAGAGAGCGGCCAAGGCCAAGGCTGAGAAGGTTGTCGAGGAGGCGCGCACCAAAGTCGAGGAGGATGCCAGGGCCGGGAAGGCCATTGTTGAGGGGCTCCAAGCCGAGCTCAAAGCTAAGTTGGAAGAAGCCGAGGTGACTGGCACCCGGCTCAAGGAGATGGAGGCCAGCTTGCCTCTACAAATTGAGGAGGCTCTCTCCGAATAAAAGGCAAGCTCGGCCTTCAGAGATGCCATAGCCGAGGAGACTACTACTATTTTCTCCGACAACTACTTGCACCTAGCACGAAGGATCATGGTCGACACGTCCCTTGGCTTGGATCTGGAGACGCTTGCCCGGCTCATAATCCAAGACTCCTATGATAAGGCAGCCAGGTCCCTCTATTACCTTGTCCCATTTTCAGAGTATGTCTTGGGAGTGATTGCTGAGGCTGACGAGGAGGCGGGCCGTCCAGCCTGGGTTACTTCTGCCGTGGATCCTCAAAATATCAATGTTATCCTTGCACGGGATGAGGATGAGGATCTTAGTGCCGTGGAAGAGGGAGACGTTAATGCAGAGGAGCCGATCAACGAGGAGACCCAGGTCGATGCTCAAACTCAGCAAGTCATCCTTCCAACTGTTGATGCCGAGACGGAGGCTTTTCTCGATGATCCTTTTACCGATGAGCGGACTTAGATTTTTTTTCTATTTTGATGTAATAGAATAGGGTACATTGTAACTCACTTTTTATCAATGAAATTTCCCTTTCCCCTAGTTCACGTCGTTGTTAACTTTATACTTTGACATGAATTGTTTTTTATTTGAGCTTGTATTGTACACTTTGCACAAGTACACAAAATTTTTTGAAGCTGAGGAAGGTCTCCTCGTACTTCGCCTTTCTACAACAAGGAGGCTAGCTCGGTATTAGATGCTCAGCAATTTTGCCTATTTAAGTCATTAGGCCGAGGAGCAGGTCCTCGGTCTTGACAGTTAGATGTTTTCTTCTTTTTCATCTCCTTATGCCGAGAGAGATGACTCGTACATAGATCTAGGATGGTTCTGCCCGTAGTCGTTAGGGCGAGGTGGTTCCTTGGCGAGACATGAGGCTTGCCCTTCTTTTTCATCCCCTTATGCCTAGGAAGGTGACTCGTATATAGGTTTTAGATGTTGAATGTCGGTAGTCATTTTATGCCAAGGTGTTTCCTTGGATAAACGTTTGGCTTGCCCTTCTTTTTCATCTCCTTATGGCGAGGAAGGTGACTCGTACATAGGTTTTAGATGTTGGTCAGTTAGTCGTTTATGCCGATGTGGGCTAGACGTTTTGGCTTGCCCCTTTGAAGGCCGAGGATAGGATCCTCGTCTTCCAGTGTTATCTTAGTAGTTGGTAGTTGTTGTGCGTGTTGGTGAAGTAAATATCAAAAATTGAACTGATTACATCAAACTGCAATTCTACCGTGCTAAAAAAGTAAAATTCTAACAATGACTAATCTATTACATAAATATAAACTAGAACTAATGATAGTATTTCTGGAGATTGTCAGAATGTCACGGATGCTTGAGCAATTTCCCCTCCTTAGTCTTTAATCTGTAAGTCCTTTCTCGAATGACTTGAGTTATGATGTTGGGACCTTCCCAATTTGGGTAGAGCTTGTTTTGTTCAGCCTTTCGACCAGTAGCTTCAATTTTTCTTAGTACCCAATCGCCCACTTGGAATACGCTCCTGTTGACCCTTTTGTCATGGTACGCCTTGGTCATTTGCTTGTAATTAACCACTCTCGTCTGAGCAACTAATCTTTTTTCATCTATCAGGTCTAGGTCTAGGATCCTGTTGACCTTGTTGACTTGCTCATCATAGTTGGAATAAAGATTACAAAACCAAATGGAAATTACAAAAACAAATTAAAACAGAAATAGAAAAGAAAGAGTAAACGGATTTGCCGAAGTTATCCGAGTCGTGTGAGTTCACACTCTCCTTAAGACAAATTCGCCCCCTCACCAAGTTGTGCTTGAGATTGAATGGGACAATTGCCTCCCAGGATGAAACGGATTGACCGGACGTTGCTGTACAAACGGTACCTCAGTGACAAACGGGCCTTAAATATTTTTCACAATGCTTAAAATGAGAGACATATGAAAGTAGAGGAGATAGAATATTAGAACACCTCGAAAGAAGCAGTACTAGTTTGAACACAAAGACAATGTGACAATTGAAGAAAGGTGACGTTGACGGTTACATAAGTTAATTTGTTAAAGGAGTCTAGCAGCGATAAGGTTTAAATAATTAAATAATGTGTAAAGAGTGTATAATAAAAACATAGAAAGACAGACATCAATTTAAAGTGGCACGGGATATAACATCTCCTAAGTCCAACCTTTATATTGTCCTTGACAAGTGAAACAAACAATTCACTATAATACTTCTTCTATACAAAAATTGCCAAGAAAATATTTCTTGAATTTCCCTTCTTTCAACTTCTCTAAAAGCCCGATTTGTTTTTGAAGTGTCTGTAGCTTTCAATACTTTCCCTAACCTCAGAGTTCAGCAGTTCATGGTATCTCACTATTTTGATTGTCTGTTCAATTTGATATGTAGCATTCCACATGGCAGCATCCATCTCCCTAAGCCTCGTAATGTTCTTCTTAAGCTGTTGGTTTTCCACGTTCTCACTTCTTAACTTTCCAATCTCTAAGAGATGGCTTAGAAAACTTTTTCTCTACTTGGTCCACTTTTTCTACAGCCCAATATTTACTCTCTTTCAATTGTGTAGAAAGATCTCTACATAGTTGTAGAGTAGTATATTCATAGAACGTTCCATGACCTTTTCACATTCACTCATATCCATAGACAAATTAATTCCAGTGTCTAAATTCTCATTCCTGGTTTTCTCAAACTCACTTAGAGTTTCTTGTTTTGTCTAGCTCGCATTAAGGTCAGATGTGGAAGTTCCGGGATGTCTAGAAGCTTTATCAGACCTTTGGACTTGGAGTTTCTTTTTGCCTTCGCATGCTTGCCTTTAGCTGAGCCTGAAATATAAAAATGCAGAAAAGTTAGAGTGAGCAAGCACCGCTTCATTGTGCAATAAAGTAGTCATGTTGCTTACTAACTAAACCATAATATTTTCCTTAGGTAAATGTCATTAAAGGAAAAATGTAGGTTGCACAATCAATTGTGTTTAATTAGAAAAAGTATCCTCATTAAAGATTAAAGTTGCACAATGAATTGTGTTTTAACAACTTAAGCAGTTGCATAAAACACACACTCACATTACTTTAGATGGTTACTAATTGGCTTGAAGTTCCGCCAGAGTTTCTTGTCCCTTCAAAGCTATGAGACCAACTTCGGTTTGGCCAACAACATGCAACAAGTAACTCATATCATCCATTGAGGCTGACGTTCCACTTGTTGATTGTTCAGTATTGGCGCTTCTAGTCTCCTTCACTAACAGCACTTCGACTTCCTTGGCTTCCAATGATGTCTGATCATTAGAAACATACTACAAAATACATACAAAGCTTAGATATTTGACATTTCTAACTATTGAGGTTGACCAAACTGACACTATGAAGAACCAACCTCTGAAGTATTTGCTGTTTTCTCATGATTTACAGCCCCAACATCAGTCTCTATGCAACCTTCAATCAAAAAAATAAAATTCATAATGAAATTGGGCTAAGATACAGATTAAAATAATGCTTCTTTAGAATATTGAAATAGGCAGAAGAACAATGAAAAAGAAATTATCCCCTAAGAACCCATGGCTAGCATACAAATTTGGATTCATTTCCATTAATTAGTGCTTACTCTATATTGGGATGAATGTAAGCAACAGGTGTAAAGAATTTATAGTCTCATGGAATTAAATGGTCATTTTTTTACAAACAACGAACTTATTAGGGATTAAGTAATAGAGAATACAAGTTATACTGTAACGAATATCACCTGATTAATGACGAGAAACTACACTTTGGTCGTTGATCTGAATCACAGTTGGAATTTTGCTGCTTGAATCCAGGAAACCTATTAAAACAATAAAATAATGCATGATTGTTAAGAAAAGGAAAAAAAACGCAATTAATGAAGAAGAGATATCCGCAAAACATTTCAGCTTTCTACTGAGAAATTAAATAATCTAGAATAGGTGGCAATTACTCGATCAAATTTGTTCTGAATTAGCATGTCTGGATCTTGTAGAAAATCAAGCAAAATTACCAATTTAGCAAATAAATCAGCAATTAATAAAACATATGGGACACAGTATCTGCCTCGATGATGGCAGGCTATTTTAACAATGACTTAACAATGAGAGACGAAACATACTTTTATGATCTTACCGGGAAAATAATTAGTAAATTGATTTTCTGATATATATAAACTATACAGACAAGAATATTTTTATGAACTTTCCAAGAAAATGATCCAAGAAAGATCCGCGGACACTGACAAGAATAATCCAACTATAACATTAAAAAAAAAAATTAATCAATAAAAGATCAGTGAAAAACCTAACAAATGGAGCAATAACCAAGGTTAGATCAAGATTTGCAGATTATACCTGAAATCTTTCAATTTCCATAGATGGACAGCCAGGGGAGAGCTCCTCCATCTTCAAACCCTTCAAAGGATTAAAACCCAAACTCTGATTGATAAAGAAAATAACTGATAGAAGACACAAAAAATATTAGGGTCTGCGCTAGTGCTATTTAGACGAGAAAGTGTGGTATATATAGGGTGACATCTGGAATTATTAGGGTTGATCCAAATCAAACAAGCCCAATTAAGCATTAATTATGGGTTTCCAATTGATAATTCAAGAAAGGCAGGCCCAATGAATGAACGAAAATTTAATTGTAGTACTTCTATTAATTTATGCATTTTTTTCCCTGTAGTTCTTTTGGCCCTTTTTCATATGTCAGGCTGATTTCATGCTTCCTTTTTTTTTAAATGGATTTTTTATTTTATTAATGAAAGATAAAATGTCACTTAGGCTACATCAATTAACCTATAAATAGGGTGACCTATAAATAGGGTAATACATGTAATTAACAGGATTCAAACTCTCTACCTCTAATGTAAAAGCTAACATCGGATACAACTATTTTATATATTTTTCGCAAACTTTTTTAATATCTCCAGGTTTATTTAGTGTGTCATCTAATTTATAGCCATTACATGATTGTAACCATAACATTCATTGTATAATAGTGCAATATTATATGGCTCAGCATCCAAGTCCGAAAATTTTGCAGTAATTAGCCAAAGACCGAATAAAAATCTATGTTGCAAAGGGAGATTTCTATATTCTAAAACTATGAGTAAGCTCGTCAAGCCAAACACAAAAACTAAAAGAAACCATAGACAAACTACAAGCATTAACTCCACCGCAAAAATATTCTCACTATTATGAAAATTGATTTTGCAGACTAAAATTTTTGTCATTATTGCCCAATTTTCATCGAAATTTCCAACAATCCACAAAAAAAAAAATGCTTGATGTCCATTACAAGATATTGGTCAGAACTACCGACAAAAATATTATTCCTAAAGGAATGTGATTCCGTGATTTTCCATTCACATTCTCAACATATATACAAAAGTCTCCTACCAATCATGATGCTACTATTTAGTAATACCTTCCTAATACAACACATTGACTACCTATGAAATATAAATTACTGGCAAGAATTATGTACAAAATATTCTACCAAATATTTACCATATTCTAACACTCCCCCTCAATCGAAATCGAGAGGATGACGAACGTTGAGATTGGACCGAAATTCTTCAAATAAGACAAGTGGAAGCCCCTTTGTAAAAATGTCAGCTATCAGAAAATGGGAAGGAACATGTAGACAAAAAAAGGTATCAATCACATATCTTTAACTATACTTGATTCACTATAATCGATTATATAAAAAACATACCAATTCATTAATAAATATTGGATCATCCCAAATATCATTATACACTAAGGGGGAGAAGTCGCTTGTAAAGTATCATTTGGAGGTTGAGCCACTTGTAACTCTTTGGTTGAATTTGTAGGCACCTATGCTCCAGGGATGTAGACGTAGTTTGGGTGTGTATGTAATTTATAGAAGATGAGCTTTCTCCTAACTCTATATTCGAAGATTGTAAAAGCATTTGTCGGGATGCGGGTTGAATCAGTAGCTCAGGGAATTCAAGCTCATCGTCCTACACCAATTTAGTAAAATATATAAATGTGTGAATTATAGTATATACTAGTAAAAGCCCGTGTCCAAGGACACGTGTATTTTTTTTTTTTTTTAAATTAAATTTTTTTTTTAATTTAAAAAAAAATTAATTTTTTTAAGGGCAAAATGGGAAAGGGACAACTTAGTGAGGGCAAAATGAGAAATTTGGCTTATGAAACTGTTCATTGTACTGTTCATGGAGGGGTTGCCATTTATACTATAGATTGCTTGTATTAGAATCTTATTTTTTATTTTTAATTAAATCTAATTCTTAGTTTCTCGTTGACTATATTAGAATTCCTATCGCAATTTAGAAAAGATATGGATGAAAAGCAGTGAAATGTATACATGTGATGTTGTCCCCGGCTCTTTTCCCTTGCTTGAAAGTCGGTCCATCGAGTAGAATGTAAAGCTTTAAAGATAAATGAACCGTAAAATAAGAAAAAAAAAATAATACTAATTTTATTGAACCAAAATTTATGGTGACGAACCAAAATCAAATCTAGAATATAGGCTTCAGGATGGCATTCCATGTAGTGGTAAATGACTTGAAGCGGGAATATTGTTGGACAAAGATGAGTACTTTCTTTGTCTCAAAAAGTAGTCTATTTTGTTATATACCTGACGTTTTTTTAATAAAAAGTCAAATCATATTTTGAGGCGGATGAAGTAATAAATATGTTATCGAGTTAGGTCAAGTGTGAAAATATAGTGAACTAAGAGGCAAGGAGATTAATGTCTGTGGAAATAACACCCCTATCAATAGATTATTTACACTTACAAAAAAACCAATTTAGTTAGGAGTAGGTCTGCTGAGAAACGCGTTTCTCCATAACTATGGAGAAACGCATTTTTAATAGCCAGAAACTATACATTTGATAACCAGAAGAAAATTTCTGGATATCGCCTCAAAGGGTTCGGATATCCGTAAGCTTTGGAACGGATATCCGTAAGCCTTTGAAGCGGATATCCGTAAAACATATTTGAAGCCAAATCCAAGGCCAAGACCACAAATTGCTTATTGAAGGTTTCGGATATCCGTAAACCTTCAAATGTATATCCGTAAAACCATCAAATGAATATCCAAACATATTTGAAGCCAAATCCAAGGCCAAGACCAGTAAAATGCTTATTGAAGGTTTTCGGATATCCGTAAACCTTCAAATGTATATCCGTAAACCATCAAATAAATATCCGTAAACATTTTGAAAGTTTCGGATATCATTTTGAAGGTTTCGGATATCACTTTCATAAGCTTCGATATCCTTTCAAAGGGTTCGGATATCCGTAACCTTGAGACTCGATATCCAGTAACCATGTGACAAGGTTATGGCCAATACAAAAAGTTTCTGGATATCCTTTCAATAGCTTCTGGATACCCGTAATCCGTTTCTCCATAACTTATGGAGAAACGCGTTTCTCCCTAGATTTTACGTTTAGTTAGTACAACCACAGATTGAGCTCTTAACGTGAAAAAGGAAACATATCAGTAAATTGTTTCCTTCTATCAATAGATTATTTACACTTACAAAAAAATCAATAAAATTCAATGAATTTTCCAAGAAAATGTTCCAAGAAATATCAGCTAAAGATTTTGAAGAAATCCAATACAATTGATGATAATCTCCTAATAAACTCAGTCTATCTAATCTCAGTCTACCTATTCTCATTCTCCTAATACAATCGGCAAGTCATAAGGATAATGACTAGAATATATAATTACAAGATATACCTACCAAACTATACATCCCAACTATAATGACAAGATATACAGTTCCGATGAGGAGGAATTTGACTGCTGCTTTGAAAAAGAGCGTAATTTGGGCAACATGTCAGTAATGGTGGGTGCTTCTCTGTTTCTTTAGAGGCACCGGGGATTAAAGAATGCTGAGCGTAACAGGGTTTTTGTGACGGATGACAAAAGATCCAGACCTCCTTTTCCTATGGATATACTCCCTCCGTCCCACCCGAATTTGGACAAAGTTACTTTACACGGAGATTAAGAAATAACAATAAAATAATAAAAATGTGTGGTAGAAAATGAAGAGAGAGAATGAGTGGAGTTAATAGTGGTTGGTTGAATAAATTGTATGGTGGAGAATGAGTGGAGTTAATGAGTGAGTGGGGTATGCCCATTTTTTTATTATTATAAACTTTCCTTTTTGGGTTGTCCAAATTCGGATGGGACGCCCAAAAAGGAAATTTGTCCAAATTCGGGTGGGACGGAGGGAGTATTTGATAAGGGAGATGATACTTTTGCGGTGTTAAATTTTTAAAAGTTGTTTAAAGCATTATCTTTGTCTTGCCGCCATTTTGGTACATTTGATCAGCTTTGGCTCAAGAACGCCGCTCAGTAGTTTTTTTTCATGGATGGTTGTCAGAGTTTTGAGCTGGTTCAATCGAGAGCTTTGAAGAGCGGGCCTAGGACAACAAACCTAATGAGCAGAGCAGCCTCTTTTTAATCTGAACTTACCAGCAGATCCTCTTGTCTTTGGCAGCAATGACTTTGCTCCAGAAGTAGCTGAGGAGGAGCAAGTGAACCTGAGCTTGAGGAGACAGAGTTCAAGAAACAGGCCACCTACTGCAAGAGCCTTGGAAGCTATAGCTCATGGGTTCTTGTCAGTAAACAGTAGGAGGGGAATCCTCTCGCTCGAGATCAAGAAGCTCCCAAGAGGATGCTAGGGGTAGTGGGCTCAGTACAAGGAGGATGGGTAAATGCTACCGCTAGGATATGATGAACTATCCCGGTGACATCGCTTTTTGGATCCGAGAAGAAAATCAACAGACACCATTAACTGCAAGTATAAATAAATTGTTAGGACAAAGTTATCTAACAAATGATTTGAGAAAGAATTAATTCAATCTATAATATTCAAGTGCTCTCAAAAAGATTAACTTGTCATATGAGACTATTACCTTTTAAGATAGAGGGGTTAGTACATAAACAAAGATTAGCAATTATTAGTAACATGTCATAAACAAAGGTTTTGACAAAGAATTAATAGCGTAATCCAAAATCGAAGACAGACATGTAGTATATTCATAGTTGTTGGAACTTAAGTTTCTAAACAAAGGTTTTGACAAAGAATTAATGAAGATTAAATGAAGATAAATCAAAGCAAAACAGGCCTATTGCTAAAACAAAAGATCTCTCTAAAATATTGAAACAAAAAGAGATCAACTATCTTCCATAGTCATGATATTCGACCTCCTCCAAAGACAGACGACCTTAGCTAGATGACAAAAGCTTTGCCACCTCACTTTCAGTCAATAGTCATTTTCCGTTGTCACCAATGGATGCATTTATTTCTCCCTATATAAACCTAACTTTCTCAAGCTTACAGCTCATCCTTTTACCCAACTCCTATCCTGACAAACCCTTGACCCAATCCTCACAACCTTTCCAACCTCGACAAAAACAAAGCTAAAAAAGAATTAATATGCTAAAAAGCCTTGTTCTTAATTCTGGTGTCATTAGCTATTATAGAGCCAATTAACGAGACCATCAAAATCCCATTTGTGAACCCCTTTTTTTTTTGTTATTTTTATGCTTTGCAACAAGCATCCTTAATTATTGAGCTAATTAAGTTTCAATCTTTAGTAAGATACTCGGCCTATTTACAGATAGTCGACTTCTCACTACTTCCATGGTTTAGTGTCAATCTTAAAACAAGAACTTACAATAGTACTACAGACTACTTTACACTTTTTATTTATCATTGACTAAGGCCCTGTTTGGTAAAATTGAAAATTAAGAGCCGAAAATACATAGAGTTGAAAATATAGAATTGAAATCATTAAGTTGCTCATTTTTTTTAAAATTTGAGTTTGTTTGGTAATGAAAAACCACAAAATATCTTATTTTAATCAAAATTTCAACACAACACTCAAAAAACTATTTGAATAATTTCAGTGACTTTATAATTTGACAAATGTAACTGAACTTTGCTTTTTTTTTTTTGAAGAAAACTTAATTACATTACTCATTTAAAATTATTATTAATCAATATTTTTTATATGAAAATAAGTACATTTTAATATTTCTTCGGTAAAATAAAATTTGAATTACAAAAAAAAAATATTTCAAAAAAGAAAGTAGCAATAAATAAATAAAACATGTTGATAGGTGGATTTGAACTCCTTCCCTTTCTTTCTCTTCCCTTCTCCTCTTACTTTATTAAGACATTCCTTTCTATCTTAAAATTAATAGTCTTTTTTAATACAATCTTAATTAGTTAAGGGATTTGAATTTACCTAATTTGGACTCTGATGTTTCCTGCAGAACAAAAACATATCAGCCTCTCTTTATAAGGCAAACAAGTGTTTCTTATTGTCAAAAATGTCGAAGGAAATTTAATCTAATTTGGAATCGGATGTTTCCTGCAGAACAAAAACATATTAAGCTCTCTATATAAAAACCGCTTCGTTCAACTTTTGTTAGATTCATCCTTCTCTTTCTATCTCTCTTTTGTTATTTGGCTTTTAAGTCCCTTTTTATGCACTTGAATCCTCTTTTTAGCAAAATGCCCTTTCAAGACATCTTAACATATAATACGTCCAAGTCTCTCTATTTTAGTTTTTCTGACTTCTACCTCAAATCTTAAAAAAAAAATTGGTAGTTATTCCTCAAACCAATTGCTATTATTACGAAATTAAAATTACATTAGAAACTTAACGTCATTAAAGTTTTGCCTGAACATGGAAAAATTTACAAGTTAAAGTCAAAGAAAAAGACACAAACAAGAACATTTGTCAAACATGGAGCAAGAGATGTACTAAAAGTAAATCGCAACTCAAAGAAAAAGAGACATATGACCTTTTGCGAGTACATATAACACTTGAAATTTTTATGTAATCGATGCAAACAGAGTTCTTATTTTTTTCTTTTAAAGAACAAGTAGCACGAAAGCATGTATAGAAAGAGATATAAATATTTTTTCTATGTTTGAATTTGAGGGATTGAAACCTTACCAATCTCGGCCTAATCTATGCAAGTTGGTCATTGATCTGATTCACAGTACGGATTTTCTGAGTGAGTCCAGCTTCCTATTAATAAAGCCATCAAAATAAAGCCATCAAAATGATTTAAGTGGAGAAGTCATCGTTATCGGTGATGATGGTATCCTTCCATGAGTTGATAAAGCCATCAGAATGATTTCATTGAAGGTCTGGGAGCTGCCTCCAATATCAAAATTAAGGACTTTAGAGCGAATAGGGAAGACAACATCCACTCTTTTGGTCAGCAACTTCTGGTCCTTTTGCATCTTCACCAAGGTGTCAGCTATCAGCGACGAGTGTTACTTTGTTGTCTGTTCAGCTGGTTCTTCATCTGAATGAGCATGTTCTTGATCTCATAATCAGACATTGGAGATAACTGCTTCTTGCCAGATCCCGTAGGCGGTGGTGGCGACACGACTCAAAGTTTCCAAATTTCGACTTGTTGGGATTGAACCCGCAAAGTGGAATAATTCATCCTCCGTAGTAACAATAGTTTTGTCGACGGTATAGATCATGGGATGAGTAGACATGATGGGCGTATGAGAATTAAACCGATTAAAACCAAAGGCCCCACGGTGGGCGCCAAACTGTTTTGGTTAAAAATAATAAAATGTAATTTAAACCAAAAGAGAATGAGGAAGGTGCAACGGAGTATAATCGGTGTAAGGTAGAGCAAGATCAACACATCGATGTAACGAGGAAAAGCCCTTGAGACAACTATCTCGCCGGCATAAAACCTCAGGAGGTGTTTACGAGCACCTCCCTTCCCGTACGGTTGTATTAAAGATTTGTTCGAGAAGAGGATCAAGAAATGCAACAGTTTAATTGATTGGCCAAACAATAAATGATTACTATAATAGCTTTCCAAGCATAGTTCATACATAATTTTTGGACTTCCCAGCCGGTAAAGACTTACAGTTGAAGTTGGCTGCAAGCATAGGTCACACATAATTTTTGGATTCTCAACATGTTCTGCCTCATCAAGTCCTTTTACCTCATCAAGTCACAACCTTTTAGCTCCTGCATCACAACAACCCTATTAGACTTGTCTTCATTGAAGGAATCATTAAATGGGTCAGGAAGTGATGCCAGAAAAGTGGAGGTGTCAACGGAGGTAACACAAGTGAAATCTCTAAAGAGTAAACAACTCAATATTCAAAGGAATCCACCTAATAACATGAGCCAAATCACCACCCGAAGGCACCCAACCTTAGGGATAAGATATAACAAGAAGAAATCCATCTTTTAAAACAAGTCAAAGACTTAATATATTTTATATAACTCAACTATGTCCATCACAATTGCATACGTTGAATATTAATAGAAGTATTGGAACAACCCTCCAAGTAAGGATATGCTATATATTAATTATAAATAGATGAAAAGGCCTATAAATATGAACAACCCTCCAAGTTGGACAAATTCGGATGTACATGTTCATGTGCGCAGCCCTTGGTAAAATGGCCATAACTTATTATAGAAAAATCCAAAAGACGATCTGAAAAGTTCGTTACAAGCTAGACTCGGAGATCATTCCGGGGATATGTAATTCAGTTGCTGAAAAATTATGTATAATTACCATATTGTCCTTGAAGTGGACCCAAACTTCTGTATTTATTATTTTAGACTCTAATATCAAACTGATCTTTTTCAATAGTTTCTTAAATCGAAAACCAACTCAACCAACAATGAATCTTAATGATATCAAGGTGGTTCTTTCCCGCATTAGGAAGCTCAACACAATATAAGATAAAAGGAATGAAAAGATAAATTCGGTCATCATAACCAACCAGAGAAATCAGACTATTATAAGAACTCATCGCTATGAGTCTAAAAAAATTGTTTGGGTTTCTGAAAGACCTAGTGCATTACAACGGTTTTATTTTACTGGGTATGCCTCAAGTATTTTCTATAATTGATAAATTAGAGATGATGAAGTTACTATGGAGATGCTAAAACAGATAAAATCCAAGTCTTAGTCAATTATGGCCATGGATTAAGCTTTTCTAACACTAAAGTAATGCCAAGGGAACTATGACTACTTATTAGATTAAAGAATGGTAATGAATGACTATTTGGTCTCGAGTAGTCCTGGACACGATTGTCGTTTTAACTTTTAACTACGAAGCTTCAAATATTTAAATGTATTGCTAATCAATAACTAAAAGAATCTTAGTTTTATTAAAACTAGTGCATTGCGCTAATGAAACATGATCCAAAATGGAAAAATTAACAAAATTTTATACGGCCATTAGGATCCAAAAGGGAAAAAGTAACAAAATTTTATACCGTCGTAAGGATCCAAAATCAGGTTACCATTCAGTTGGGTAAATTGTGAAAATTTTACAGTAGGAAGTCGCACAATCCAAATTAGCTAATTACACGAACAAGGAGAAGTATGAATACCCTTATATTGTGTGGCACGATCTCAAATGTAAAGCCATTGCATATTGGTCGAAGATCTGAATTACAGTAGAAAGTTGCTGCATGGATATTGCATACCTGTTTTAGCCATAAAAGTGAAAATAACTTAAAGCTAAGAAATATGAAGCATAATAACAAGTCTTAATTTTAACCAAAGAAAAAGGAAAGCGTAGAGATCTCTGGCAAAAAAATTATGGAATTTCAAAATCGGTGAAAATAAATCCAAGATAAAAACATTTTCAAAGAAAGATCTTGATACAAATACAACGAAGGCACAAAAATTGGTGAGCTAGATTAAAGAGCACAAAAGGGGCATGATCAAAGGCAGTGTTGGCTCATTTGACTTCTGAATGACAAAACAAATCTTACACTTAACATTGCAATTTTCAAATTGGTAGAAATTGGTCTGACATATAATACGAAAAGATTCATAATAAAAAATCAAATGAGCAAGATTTGTGTTTAGCTTTAGGATTGAGTTCTTATAATGCATTAGATGTTGAAAAGGGAAAAAGAAATTATAGACAGTTCGGTAGAGGAAATTTTAACAGTCTACAATTCATCTTTTATTTCAAGTCGCCGCAAACTAGAAATGCATGAAAATGCCATCATTCAATTACCATATGAATCACAAACATCAATCAAATCTATAAACAAACTAGTAATACAAGTCATAAATTGTTTCAAAATGCTGTATATAGTGACAATGATTGACTCAAAGACCAGGGGCAAAGTCAGAAACTTTTCACACGGGGGTTAAGAAAATACTATAGAGTAATTTTACATAAACTAAAGGGGGGCGAAAACCATAGGTTTTAGAGGTACAATAATATTTTTACCATTTTAAAATAGGGGGTCACGCGACCCCATATGCTTGTTGTGGTTTCACCACTGTCAAAGACTATGTATGACATATCATCACAAAAATAAGAAGCTTTTGCAGCTCGGACAATAACAGAAGAAAATAGAAAAAGCAGTGAAAAGCAAACCTATTAGTGCGGCACTCTTGCACCCTCATCTGAAAGTGCACATGATTTTGCAGGATTGAAGCATCTAAGGGGTCTCTGCTTCTGACCTTCTTTGAGTGTTTCGCCTCTTCAAGAATAGAAAGTTCATGAAAACAGTTACATTGGTTTTAATGTAAAGAATCACAAAACAAACATTGTCAAGTATAATCTAATAAAGCACTCACTCCAAAAAAAAATAAAAAAATTGTATAAACTCTACCTGCTCTTCGTACCTTTCAATATCTAGAAATAAGATTGCGAGTAAGTTATCATAATTCAAATCATCTCTAAGAGAACGCCGGCTGGCACAATGAAAGCGGCAGGTTGGACCCTCCCTGTTATTTCCTGTGGATAAATAAACGGTCATCTAATTATTACATAAAGAATAACCCGATAATCGCACAACAAATCACAGAAAGAAGTCTCCTTTTGTTTTTAATAAAAAACATAAATGCAAAACCTCATTGCTTACCCAACTCTCATTAATTTCTCAATACATTCTGCACAGAACCGGTGCATGCATCTCATCACACTCCGAGTTTCCTTTATAATTTTTGTCAACAAAAAATAAGAAAAATAATTATTGCAAGACATTAAAATTAATATAAAGAAGGATATAGACTCACAACCCAAACGAGTAGAAAATTAATGAGAAAGATGATTGAAAATATCATTACAAAACTAAAGGATAGTAAAAGTTAGCCATAATAGCAATACTGTCACACTTGAAAGGATATAGCTTTACAAGCTTGTGCTAAAGGACACAAAAGGAATGCTGTCCCGAAATTTTTTCTAGTTGTGGTAAAATAAACATTAAAAGGGTTTCAAAAGAAATATATTTTGAAAAAAAGCAAAAGATTGAATAGGAAATCCATCAGTCGGTGACTTAAGAAAAGAAAAAACAGAACGACAGAAGAGTGTGAACCCACTCATTAGTGCATATATAAAACAATAAATAACATTCCAAAAAACCATAATCCAAATCAAAGACAGATATGTAGTAATAATAACGAAAACATAGCTTCAATTAATGGAATAAAAATTACATTAGAAACTCAAATGTCATAAACGTTTTGCCTGAACATGGAACATTATTACAATTTCAAATAAAAGAAAAAGGACACAAACAAGAACTTATGTCAAATATGTAGCAAGAGAAGTACTAAATGTAAATCTCGAACAAAACATCAAGAAACTTTTGTTTGAAGATAGAACAATAAATAAACACAGATATTTTTCTTTTCTTTTGAAGCACAAATAGCACACGAGCTAGTTTAGGAAGGAATACACATTTTTGTTAGGATTTTGAATTTGAGGGGGATTAAAAACTTACCAAACACAGCCGTTAATGTTGCAAGTTGGTCATTGATCTGATTCACAGTAGGAGTTTTTCTGAGCTATCAATAAAGCCATAAAAAATTTGATAAGACATCTAAAAAGAAATGAAAAAAAAATGCTTATCAAAGTATTTTCTCTATATGCTTTAAAATTCCCCAGAATTATCGTCAATTTGAGACATCTTTACAGTTGAAGGATAATGAACGAGTTTTAAACTTGCTCAATATTTCACATATTCAAACAGATGATAAATAATAAATAACTAATCCCACTTCGGAAAGATCAATGACAAGTATTCCAAATAAAACGATCAGCAACCAAGTATCAATCAATATCCGGATATAATACCTAGACTTTCAATTAGCACACAAGGTTAATATGTATTTGACAGATTTGAAGTTCATATCATATACAGCATAACTTGAGCCATAAAATTGGAAAGATAAATACAATCTCATATGCCAAGTCAAACTTTTATGATTATATAGGCATGAAAAATAAAGGAAAATGGTAATGGGAATTTGATATTAATCAATTAAGAACCAATATCTAATAGAGGTCATAAATGTTTTTCATATTAGCATGCATGGAATTTATAGCGAATCGAGCAAAAGTACCAATTTGGCATATGAATCAGCAAAAATTACATAGCACACACCATCTTCGGCAGTCTGGTTTAGTTATGCTTAAAAAAGTTTACAAAAAAAATGAACTTTATCTGCAGACAATAAAAACTATTCAAAAGCACTAGCCAACTAAATGTTCAATATAATTCAATAACAGATCAATGGAAAAAACCTAACAAAAGGAGCATTAACCAAGATTCGATCAAGATCCAGTGATTATACCTGAAATCTTTTGATTTTCATAGCTGAACGGCCAGGGGAGTGCTCCTCCATATTCAAACTCTTCAACAGATTAAAACTCAAATTACGATCGATAAAGAAAATAGTAACTGACGCCCATACACAAGAAATTTAGGGGCTGCGCAAGTGCAGTTGAGATGAGAAAGAGGGGTATATATAGGGTGACATCTGAATTACTAGGGTTGATCCAATTCAAACGAGCCCAATTAAGCGTTAAGTATGGGTTTCCAATTAATGAATCAAGACAGGCAGGCCCAATTGGTGAAAAAAACATTTATTGCTAGTACTTTTGATTAAGTTGAAATTAGTGCCTGACATTTCTCCTTCAGCAAACCCTCGAACCCAATTGAATTTCTTACTATTTTATTTTTTTCTTATGTTATTCCTCAAATTAAATATAGGCGGCATCTCGATAAATAGATAGAGACAGTGAACTGTGGAAATCAACAAAAATGAAGTCTTATACGAGAAATTGATAGAACAAAAACAAGCCCGACAGAATAAGATTTTCACGCCTATCCCCTTGGAGAATAAATATGCGTATTGTTTCTTATTTAAGTAAAAGCTAATTTTTGGATGTGACCTATAACAATATTTTATAGTGCTCATAAAACTTGCAAAACAAGTAAAACTTTTCTAAAAATAAGCATAACACTAATGGTAATCTAAAGGAATTTAAAACACTAAAATATATCCTAAATCGAATGTGAACGGAATAAAAGTGACGAGCTAGGCCCAACACACGAAGCCCAATTATTTATATTGTTGCCACCACATTCTCAGTGGGTCGGCTCAATTATTACAAGGTCCAAGGCCCATCAGTCAAGAGTCCTAAACATAGAGAGACAAGAGATGAGAAGTTTGAAAGAGAATCTATAATACAATAGAGGAGTGTTTTAACTGCCTCTTATCCTACCCATAAGTGGTGGCTGAGATTCACTCTTCTAAAATTGATCCAACGGTCCATATTAACTCACCACCCCCACGTTCTCTCCTTTTCCCTCTGCCTCTTCCTCACGTCCCTCCTCCTCCATTTTCTTCTGTCTGGGGTTTTAAAGAAGTACCCTCTTCTAAAATTGATCTCTTCTTCTCTCCCTTTCACCTTCTCTCTCCCTTCCGTTTCTCTCTCTCAGTTTCTCTCCCTACTTCGTCTCTCCGGCGACCCCCTCCCCTCTATTCTTCTCAGGCAACCGCTCCACTTCCGTACTCTCCCCATTTCTCCTCTGTCTCTGTATCTCCCTTCCCTCTATTCACTTTGCGTCTCATTCTACATCTCAGTCAACCTCTTGCACCGCCAACAATTCGCGCCGGTGTTACCTTTGCTTTACGCGTTCACAGAGAGGACCCATCTCAAAAGATCATTCTTCTTCGAGACTTCGCTTAAATCTCTCTACAACTCCGGTTGAGAATTGGAAAAAGGACAACCTTTTACTTCTTCTCCATGGATTTCGATTTCAGTATAACTCCCCTTTCGGGTTCTCAACCCCCCTCTCCTGATGCAAATCGATTTGGATTTTGACAAATTCTTCTATACCCTACTTCGATTCCTATTTCATTGCTTCTGTTTAAATAATGGACCTCCTTCGTTTGGATTCCTATTTCATTGCTTCTGTTTAAATAATGGACCTCCTTCGTTATCTCGCCGGTACCGGTCATGTAATTCCCAGCGCTCAGCCCCTCCATAGCGCTCAGCCCCTCCATCCGCCTCAACTCACCGTGAACTCTATAAGGTACATTCTCTTTGCTTTGGTTGGTTTATCATTGCTGTTTCCAGAATTTGAGTGAGTGCACTCCACCTGTTTGTGTGTTTGCCTAACCCAAACTTCAGCATCTTCTTTACTGTTGTTGCTTAGTGCGATGTTCCAGTTATCTCTTGGTTCTATTTGCCATGAATCTGAACTAAATTGAACTCTTTGTATATGATTTGTTCATATAATTGCTTTTTTGAAACTGTATTTTTGTTAGGAATAGTTGCACTTGCCGTGTTCCGTAAAATGGCAGTGATTTTATCAGTGATACCCCAATTAAATAAGTTAGGTCAATTATTGGTCTTACAAATGGTTACATTGGGTTTTGAAAATTAAAATTGGATACATGTGAGCGTACAAGTGTGTGCGTGTTTCATTTTTTCATATATTTATTTTTGGATGGAGGGGTTTGTAGTTTGTGCAATGTTTTCTTGAAGTATTTGGAAAACCTGGTGGAAGGGGTGGAGCTAGGATTTTTTTCGAGTGAATCAAATGAAATTTGATATATTAAAGTACTAGAATGTATCAGTAAAAATTATCAAAGCGTAAACAAAATAAAATATTGAAAACCATGAAAATTTAATTTGTAGTACAATGTTTAGGGCTGTCAATTGAGCCAAGCCACTCTATTCAACTTGAAAAAACTCGGCTTCACTCGAATGAGCTCACCTCGACAGGTTTGTGAGCTTTGAACATTTGCAATCTTAGTTCTTTGTGGGCTCAACTAACAAGACCTGGCTCAGCTCCTAATCTTAATGCCTGGAATCATATACGTGGCATTAACTCTGATGTCAATATTGATTCTCACAAAATGCTAAAATTGATTACAATAATCATTAATGAATAACATTTATATCTTAGTTAGATTCTTTCTTTCACAATAAGCATATCAATGAAGCTGTTCCTTTTGTTGAGTGGGGGTTGAGGGGAGAGCCTCATACAAGGTCCCCGGCTGGAACATTCACATTTCACAGATACAGCATGTGTGGTATGGTACAAGTAGATAAGAAGCATGGAGACGTCGGTAGAGTTGATGACATATCCTTTATGGGTTTTGAAGAAGGTTTGGTCGCCATTATCGAAGAATTTGAAAGAATTGAATGTTAGAGATTCAAAGAGTATAGAAAGAAAGAAAGAGGGACAAGAACAATGTGATCTAAAGTAGAAGGTTATCCATCCACCATGAAAGCAACATTGAAACCTAATTGAAAAGGGTAATGAGATCTGTAAATAGTGAAATGGAAAAGAAAGGATTAAGGGTTAGAATGTGTTATTTGTAGAGAGTATCATTTGAAATCAAATGCAATATGTGTATCTGGTAATCCGAGAATTGAATTGATATGAATAGTAAAAGACAACTCAATTATTTCCAAACAAAATCAGGCAACATCCATTTGTTTGACAAAACTATTTTCAAAATTACCCTTTTCAGTTCTTTTCAGTATTCAGAATTCTTTCAGTAACCTGTTTTGAAGTATGTTGCATAATCCCCTCATTACCAGTTTCCTTCAGCACATTATCATTTATATCCTCTGTATGCTGCCCATTTTCTTCACACAACTGATCACCTTTAGTCTCCTCTATTTCCCCTTCTTCTATTTCATCTACAGCTGTATTTTCTATATATACCAAACATTATACCTTTTCCAAAACTACTTATAAACCTTCTTATACACTTACAAACTATGATCCATCTAACTGCTATCCATTAACCACAGACCAATTAAACCGCATCTGGCCAAGCTCAACCGCAGCCAAAATAAACCTCATCAAGTCAACTGTATTCAAACCATCCATATACAAAACCGCATTCGTACTAACCCCATTCAAAACTCGCAACCAAGCCAACTCTTTTGAATCATTGCTACCCATTGAACCTTCCACCATATTCAACATCTTGCACATATCTTGCCACAACAACCAGAAATCAAGCAAAATCCAACTATTCCCATGTTGATCTAAGGAAGCATCACTATTTAATTTCCCAGAATCTAAGACTTGAAACCAAACTTTAGCAACATCAAACTGATCAACCATTTGGACTATTGTTTTCCTCATTTTCCATAGCCTCGCTTTTTGAAACTTCGTTGTTGTTGTTGCTTCGTAACATCATCGCAACCTCATCAGCAGTTTTTGTTGATTCTTCATGCATTCAAAGTGATTGAAAGTGTAATACTTGAGAATATTACAAATACTGCTCCGTCTCAAAAAACTCTTGATTTTCATTGTTTGGGACGGAGAGAGTATCGGAAAATCATAAGATAAATCGTAATTTGTATATGATTTTTGTTGTTGTTTTGGCTTTAATTGATGATGTTGTTACTACATGTTCCTAAAATCAGTAGATTTCTTCTTTCATTTGTTGTTTTGAAAAGAGATTCACTTTGTTCAAGTTTGCTTGGTTTGATTCTATACTTGAGAATATTACAAATACTCCTCCGTCTCAAAAAAAACTCTTGATTTTCGTTGTGTGGGACGGAGAGAGTATTCGAAAATCATAAGAAAAAACTTAATTTTTGGTATCTAATATATTAGGGGTAGCTCGTTTTTCTTGAAAAGTTGATTTTGTTTGTTCGTATAATACTTTTTATTTAATGTTATTTTGAATGAATATTTATATATTAATTTGCTTATGAAAAGGCCTTTGTTTGCTTTGCACCGTGATTTAAGTGCTTTTTCTGTCTCAAAATAAAATCAAATTCTCTTGGTTAACAGTAAATTTGATTTTTTTTTGGATATTCATTGTGGAACTGAGATAGTAGTCTATGAAAATCCATTGTTTCTGTTTTTGCATATGCATTGATTGACTGTTGAGTTAATTTTATTATGAATATCTTGCTCAATTGATATTTAAGTTAATCAAGTTTTTTTACCTCATTTGAATTGTTAAGGGTATTACATAGAATTTTGAAGTGGCAGTGTTGCAAAGATAATTGAAGTCCACTTTAAAGGCAACCACTTTGAGTGACTGATGTCCGAATTCCATCAGGTACGATGTCAGTGGAGAAAAGGGAGCGACTGATGTACGATGACAGTGGAGAACAGGGAGCGGCTGATGTACGATGTCGGTGTAGAGAGGCAACGACGGATGATCTATCCAGGTAAACAATGATACGTCCTTCTATTTGTTTAATTTGTTCTTTTTCAATTTACTTTTTTCTAATTTGTTTCGAATTGTTGTCGTTTTTTATTGAGGTTTTGTATTTTTGATACTTCAGAGCGTGATGTATTGTTTTGGCGTTAATGACTTTTTAAGTGTACAGCCTCCTTAAGCTAAGTGACTTAATGCATTGGTTTTGATAGTGTTAGAGTTTGGATGCCAGTTTGAAGGTATATGTTTTGTTGAGGTTTTGTACTGAATATAATAATTTGGATGCCTTCTCTCAACTACCTTTGTAACCATTCTGTACCACAAAAATATGTTAATTTGGATGCTTTCATGGCATGAACATCATTTGTCATGCAATAAATTGTTGACTCTTTTTCTTATTAGTTGTTCGTTGCAGGTGTACAAGAATTTTGTTATGGCAAATAAAATGCAATTGTCAAAGTTGTAGGAGGCACTCTATACGAGGACAAAATGGACCAACTTCAAGTCCTTAGGCTACCTTCCATGGAAAATAATGGGAAAGGTTCCTCCAATGCAACAACCAGCTATGAGTTACAAATGATTGTTGGCATTTGTTGAACATACGGTTGTCTCTCTCTCTCTCTCTCTCTCTCTTCCCCCTTTTAATTATGTTTATTTTTAACTTAATGAGAGCGGTTATATATATATATATATATATATATATATATATATATATATATATATATATATCACTTAATTTATGAGAAATTTCTTCTTTCTGTCTTTGTTCTTAATTTTTGACAATTATATACCAGCCGTCCCCAAATGAATGCCTATATTTTTTAAATTGATTACATTCATTTTGGGACAGAGGTTTTGGGACATAGGTAGTATGATACCAGAGCTTTTTTTTTCTTTACCTAACTATGGTGAATCTACATTTACCCATATTTTTCTATGAATATTTCTCTTTGTATTTATTTCTTATTTCAATTTTGATGTATTCTTCGTTTTGATTTGTATTCAGTTTTTGAACTCAGTTATGTCATATTTGGGGTAAAATTATCAATATTCTTTGTTCGTATTTGTTTGTTGATAGCACAGATCATGTTCAGCTCCTAAATTTCTAATAAGAAGATTGTAGCTTTACTCCACATGAAACTGAAATTTTGGATGTTCAGAAGAAGGGTAAATCCATAACATGCCTAAACAGTGTGGGTGACTATGCATAAACATTTAAACATTTTGTATCTTCGATTAAATTATATAAATAGTAAAAAAAAGTCACTACTTTCAAATGTTGCGCTGTATTTTTAGTACTGATCATTTTGATATCATCCCCATGCCATTGGCACGGGCACACGAATACTAGTTGTCATATAAAATACAAACTGATAATGAGTTGGTTCAGGAGGTGGATCAGATTTTAAGTGATGATCCATACAAGGAGGTTGAATTGAGAGAGAGAGAGAGAGTCAAGAAAAAGAAATTGGGAGAATGAGAGACTAGGGATGATAGAAAGAGAGCAAGAGAGATTGAGAGAGATAGCAAATAATAGAGGGAAAGCTAAGAAGGAAGATGATGATATTGATGGGAGTCAAACAGCTAAGATTAAGCTGTTTGGACATGAGATGGAGAGAGAGAGTAGTAGATGCATTAGGCCTGAGGTAGAGAGAGTTTATACTTTGGGGGATCTAGTGAAGATTGAGAATCAAGGAGTGATTAAGGTTGAACCTTCAGTTGTTCAATCTGACTCCTTAGCTGTCAGAGAATATACTGCAGTGAAGAGGGATTCTCTCTCTTTAAGCTATGCAGTTTTGGAGGGATCAGGAGATAATTTTGCAGGGTGCAAAGTTCTCCTTCTAGGACTTATACTAAGCTATTCGCTCAGTTTTTTTTTTGAAGTGTTGCAGTCCAGTTGCAGTAAATGAAGAGGAGAATGTTGGTAATGGGAATTTGATGTTAATCAATTAAGAACCAAGATTCAATCAAGATCCAGTGATTATACCTGAAATCTTTTGATTTTCATAGCTGAACGGCCAGGGGAGTGCTCCTCCAGATTCAAACTCTTCAACAGATTAAAACTCAAGTTACAATAGTAACTGACGCCCATACACAAGAAATTTATGCCCCAAAGAAAATAGTAACTGACGCCCATACATAAGAAATTTAGGGGCTGCGCAAGTGCAGTTGAGATGAGAAAGAGGGGTATATATAGGGTGACATCTGAATTACTAGGGTTGATCCAATTCAAACGAGCCCAATTAAGCGTTAAGTATGGGTTTCCAATTAATGAATCAAGACAGGCAGGCCCAATTGGTGAACAAAACATTTATTGCAAGTACTTTTGATCAAGTTGAAAATTAGTGATCGGGTTTCAATTTATTTGTTTCCGTAAAAAAAGTTGAAAACTAGTGGTGGAATCATATTTCCTGATACTTGTCCATTTGAACTTAGTTCATTGATGGTAATGAGGGGCCGTCCGAAAATTCTTTTGGCATTAGCGACGGAAGTCCATCGTAAAGGTAAAGTGTGTGTAAGACTTTATAAATTCAACTATGACCGAAATTCCAATGAGGATTAATGTATAGGTCAGCAATACCACCGGACATCAGATTTCCAACCGATGATCAATTGTGTGTTGGAAAACTGCAAACGAGTTTATCCTCCCAACACATATTACCGAAAAACAAATTCTGTTGACGCATATATAGATGAGAAAGAGCGGTATATATAGGTATGAATTACTAGGGCTGATCCAATATCGAACAAGCCCCATAAAGCATTTAATATGGGTTTCCAGTTGATAATTTAAGATAGGAGGGCATACTAAATGGAACAAAATTTACTTGCTAGTTCTTCTTTTAATTGAAGCCTTACTTCATTTTAGTGTCTGAGTAAGTCTTACGAAAAATGCATTTTTCCTAGTGATTGGAAAACGCATTTTTAAATGCGTGGTTACATTTTTGTAAATAAACGTACATTCGCACGAGGTGGCATTTTTTGTAAATAAATGAAACTTCGTGCGCGCTTAAGTGACCGTCCGAAACACTTAAACCGAAGCTCAAAAACACTACAAATGGCGCTCAAACACACTACCAATGCTAAAAAAACACTACAACTGATGACAGTCAGAAACACTTAAATCGGCGCTCAAAAACACTGCAAAGTTTCCATTTGTTGATACAAGAGAGTTATGCGATCAATCTGTGGGGGGGGGGGGAAGCTCTGGTGCCCCCTAGGCGGCATTCCTCCCTGTCTGGCTGGTTACCAGCAGGCCTTCCTCGGCGACAATGACGAGGAGGGTTTGGCAGTATTACCTCGGTTACTGCAGTCTGGCCACTAAAACGCAGGTTCATTCCTAGTGGAGGCAGCCCATCTTTCAATGGGGGAGGAGGTGGCAGTTCCTCATTGGCAATAGGAAAAGCAGTTCTAGCGTTGCCATAGTCTCTTCCACAACATGATTATCCTGATCAGGAGTGATACTAGCAGTGTTTCCTTCTTATACTAGGATTAGGAGAATGGAGCAGAATATTTCAAGTTATTCAACGGATAAGACAAATCATTTCCCGACCATGTAACCAAACTGATGATGCCAAAAATGTTCGGATCAGCCCAAATCCAGCGGCAAGTTGTATTCTGCATGTTTTAATCGCCTGAAAAATATGAACAAACACGTAAACTAAGACGGGGCTTCACCGGCGAAGATCCTACGGCGTAAGAGTAAGTATTCATATTGTAGAAAGCAAATCAATTGACAAGAGTTGAGAGTCAAAAGATGCGTTCACTTGAAATATGTGGATTATGTCTTGTATTTATAGGTGTAGGATGTAGAGTCCATCTTTGAGTAGGAAGTTGTATGAGATGAGGGTTATAATCCTAGTTGAATTATAACTTCCCACAATCCTTGTTTGAGTAGGATTAGATAATTGCCTTCTGTTCGTATGCCTTGGAGGCATGCTACTCGACTTGTGATGTTGGTCGACATGTTGAATGTCGAGGAAGAGGGGGAGCAGGGATAGGGAAGCCCATTTCCTTGTCTTGATGATAACCGAGGATGCCATTGGTCGTCTCTTGTTGAGGCCTAGGTCAGCCTTTAGAGGTGCCTAGGTCGGCATATGAGGGATGCCTTGTGGGCATATGTCAGTGCCTTGTCGACATATATCAGTATTGTGGCCTTAGTCATATTAATCGCTCTGCTATTTCTAGGTCGACATAGTAGGAAATGATGAGCATAGGTAGGGAAGCCCACTCCCTTTGTCATATTTGAGACTTCTAAGGATTATATTTTTGTCCCAATCCATTGGGCCTTGCCCGATTACGACCCATGTTCGTACCTCAGTTTATACAGTTCAAAACCCTTTCTTGAACAACATCTCAAGACACCCAAACACTTCCCCAAGAATAACTTGAACGTTGCCATTATTGAAATTCAAAAAATCTCCACATGGAAAATATGTAGCTTTGAAAACTCAACAAACAAGAGCATCTTGATAAGCGAGAAATGGTAAACTGTAGAGTTACCACTTGATCTAAAAGCTTAAGCTTTTAGAAAGCTTAAGCTTTTAGATCAAACTAGTTTAACACCCGTGCATTAAACGCACGACCAAAAAGCTTTGAAAAAATAACAGAATTTAAATCAATATAGTCACCATAATTATGTTATTTTATTTGCAAATGTAGATATGGTTTTACTATGATAATCATATACTATCTCACAAGATTTGGTATACCTTTATTGCTATATTCAAGTTAAAAAGTTAAAAAAAAAATGTCACAATTTTATTCTTTATTTTAATTTTTGTACAATTTATCATATTCTACACTTAAATAGTACTCTCTCTGCCCCAAAATACTTGTAGTTTAAAAAGCTAAAATTGGTCTCAAAATATTTGTTGTTTTGCAATTTTCTATGAGTGCGTCTGCTGAGAAACGCGTTTCTCCATAACTATGGAGAAACGTGTTTTTCATAGCCAGAAGCTTTACATTTGATAACCAGAAAAAAAAAACCCAAGGCCAAGACCAAAAGCTTCTGGATATCCAGAAGCTTTGCATTTGATAGCCAGAAGCTTTGCAGTTGATATCCAGAAGCTTTGTATTTGATAGCCAGAAGGATGTGAAATGTATATCCAGAAACTGTTAGGTGCTTATCCAGAAAACTGTTAGGTGCATATCCGTAAATGTGTTAGGGCATATCCAGAATTGCTATTGAAGGTTTTCGATATACAGAAACCTTCAAATGTATATCCAGAAACATTTTGAAGGTTTCTGGATATTCATTTGAAGGTTTCTGGATATCACTTTCATAGGTTTCTGGCTATCTAGCTCATTGTCGCGCGACATGTCGGGACCCGTTTCTCCATAACTTATGGAGAAACGCGTTTCTCCCTAGATTTTGTGATTTTCTATACAGTTTTGTTGAATTTACCCCACTACTCATTCTCTCTTTTCATTTTTACAACACTCAATTTATTCAACCAACACTACTATTTATCTCACTCATTGTCTCTATTCATTTTCTACCACATATTTTTCTTATTTTATTCTTTTTTCCTTAGTTATTGTGCCCACCTCTTAAGTCTCAAGTGAGGTGAGACCGAGGGAGTACACTACTTCGTATATAATTTTATCTAAAATTAATTATAGAAATAAAAATAAAAATATGTCTGTACTCAAAAAATCAAAAAATATCATTAGAGTAATATAATTAAGAGGAGAAAGGGTAGAATGAGAGAATGGAAAATTGATAGGTAGCATAGCATGAATTAGTGTTTGCATTTAATAGTTTCTTTTTAGCGTTTAATAATTACAGCTAATTTGTACAGACTTTACAGCTGGTTCGTTCGTGACCACTGCGGTGTTTGATCTCCGTCATTTGCCTCGAGTACAAATCCACCGACATCTTCTTCACCGCCTCCAGCCTCGTCCACGCCGTCTCCTCCTCCACTCGTCTCTGCTTCGATCGGCTTTGTCTTCGTTTTGAAGATAGATTTCAGAATTTTGGTTAAAACTGACGACAGCTAGATCTGAGATTTTTTTACTTGGGTGAAGAAGATGTTTGTTTTCTTTGATTGTAAGTGTTTGATTTCATTTTCAAGGAACTGGTGCCTGGTCGAGTATTTAGGAATTTGGGATTAACATTTAAATGGGTGTTAATGCTTTGAATTGGGAAGGCTTAAAAGGAAGATGGACGGAGGTCTATGCAGCTTTTCAAATACCTAGGTTAAGAATCTGGTACAAATAACTTGCTAAATTGCTTCCAGAAAGTACAATTCCAAGGTTTCCACTTTTAGATTATGGTGTTTGAGCGGGAAACTGTTTTAGAAAGGGGCTCTATCTACTTCAGCCTTTATTTATATATAGATGGTAACTCTAACATGGTATCAAAGAGCAAAGTCTCGGGTTCAATTTCGCCCGCCTTCAATATTACCCAGATTTATATGTGTAAAAATTACACTATGTTGGCATGCCCGAAAATGTGGCATGTTTGAAATTTTGCATGCCCAATAATGTGGCATGTTTGTAATCTCTCCACGTGTTCAACCTGGTCACACGTGAGGGGGAGTGTGAAATCTGTTGGTGTTATGCCCTAGGCCTATGATTCATAGACTTATGTGTTGACATTATTTATTATTATATGAGATGTTTATCATTTGATTATTATATGTTTTTGTATATTTGTTTATAATAATCTGTGTCCCTAATTATTGAAAGAATGATTAGTATAATTGTCAATGGATAATCATGTGATGATTATATGAACATTGAAATTATGAGTACTTGTTAGAGAACAAGTGACTGGACATGACCCGCATGAGATTTATGACATGGTCAAGTGTCATAAGTAAATCTCATAAGGTTACTTCATTTAGTCCCTAGACCTGAGATTATCATGACCTTACATATGATGAAAAATCATGTTTGATATTAGTCAAACGATATCTTAACACGATATCTATAAAGGCTATCTTTGGCATGATCGGATTCATGATGGGAAGGATGATAAGTCAAGATGGAATTTATCCCTCGAAAGAGAGATGTTTTGCTTGGGCCCCTCGATGAGTGATAATGATGAAAGTGTATGGCCGTACCCCAATAAGATTGGAATTATCATTATACTCAAAGAATCGAGAAAGCATTGAACAAAGACAAGTTGACAAGGACCATGACTTGTGTTCAATATAACATCGTGAGACAAAGGGAGAAATGAAAGTACACCATTGGAAACGTGAACTCTTACGTTACATTATTTGGGTAGACATAATGGCTTGCTAGAGTCCGCTTATGTCTTACGAGGTTCGATATGATCAAACTCATTGTCAACATAATGTAATCCTATTGGGTCACACACAACTAGAATGAATTGGTTAAACCGGAGGAAGAATGATTGAGAGTCTTCAGAATCGGCTACATATGTCACGCGACATACTAAGCCATTGGCTTAATATACCGCGCGACATATCAAGCCCATATGCGGTTTGACAGCCTGTTTTCCTAATACGATTAGGAGACGTATTCATACTATTGTAGTATAAATATGGGAGGACTGTCAGACCTAATTCTCTAGCCGAAATTTTCAAGCAAAATTCACAATCAAATACTCTCAATATTCTTCAAGGTTTAGATCTAGCAATCATCAAGAAGTTGTTCTTGAATTCATTCAAAGGTGTGGATACCGAAATAGGGTCTTCGCTCGTTAATCAATCAAGGCCTAGAGTTCAAGCAAGTTGAAGAACGAAGTTTGTGATTCGATATCACATAATCAAATCGTTCGATAGCTCAAGAACGGAAAGCGTTCAAGGTTGGTATAATTCTATCTCATAGGAATTTAAATTAATTGTATAGAACGGATCCTAGGGCTTCTTGGGTTTTATGTTTTTAATGTTTAATTCCGCTGCGCATGGACCCGTAAAACCCAACAGTGGTATCAGAGCCCCGTTCGTATGATTAAGTTTGAATTAACATGCTAGATTTAAGATATAAATTGTTTATATGCTTATTGCATGTTTTGTATGCGATAGAATTTTTAATTGTTTATGTGAAACAATGTGAAAATCGTTTACGAATTATGCTGAATTAAATCTGTAAAAAGGTTGTTTTATGTGATTTAATTGGTTACGATCTGAATTGGTTCGAATCTGAAATCCCGTAATCTGCCGCTTAGGTCGCGCGACATGATGAGCCATGTGGAATTCTCGGTTATCTGGCTCGTTAGGTCGCGCGACAAATCAAGCCTCTGGCCGATGTTGTCACGCGACATAATAAGCCAAAACCGGCGTAATCGCTTGTTCAAATTTTCTGCTATTTTGTGATTGTGTTTACAATCTGATATGTTCATATGAAAATCTGGATGTTATAAAATTGAGTTTATAAGACCATGCTAGATTGATTCATTGATATGCATGATTAATTGATTAAAATGTGATTTTAATAATTATTGCGATGCATGTTTTATTTGTTCTTACATGCTAAGAATTTTTAATTAGATGTTTAGTTGAAACATGATATTTAATTTCCTAATATATTTAGATTTAGACATTGTAAATTTTGGATCTTATGATTGTTTATGGAAACAAGTCATAAATACGCGAAATTTAAAAGGAAACTGATTGTTTAGAAAAAGGTGGGGATTATGTTGCCTAATCAGAGTTGATTTCTAATTATGCATGTCTAGGAGAGTTCTGTCTAAGGAAGAGTTGGTACTTAAGAAGTCCTTGTGGCTCACCTATCTTCCTGAGAACTTACCTGGTGCATGATTTTGACTATCTTTCTGATATGCTTATAATCTACCTTTAAAGAACCTTCATTTAACTTTTAAGTTCTTTATGCCAATTCATGATTAAACACTTGAGACCATTCGGATAGTTTTGGGTAGGCTTGCCATAGCAAGGTGCTTTGATTCTATTCGAATGCGAGCAAGATGAGGAAATGGTGGTTCCTATAAGTTTAAAATGAATGAACTTAATTGGGTTATCAAAATGGTTTTGGATCCAAGGCATAAGATGAGATTAAAATATGCCTAGACATATGATGTCTTAAATAAATCTCATAAAAGATCTAAGAGTCATATATGTGATATGATTGATGTTTTCTACCTAATTAATTTAATTTTGAGCGGTTTGCCATAGCAAACTTGAAATTGAATTAAAGTTGGATCTTAGCTCATTAAATGTATATTATGCTTACTTGCATTTGAAGGTGTACAATTTAGTGGGAGCATTTATTTAAATGCATTATACTTCTCATATAATATGTTTACTTATATGTGTTCATATTTTTTGTATATCTTTTTGTAGAATAAATGGCATCAAACAATAATCACTTTTCACTACGATCTGTCCTTGAGAAGGAAATGTTGGAAGAGAATGGTACAAACTATATGGATTGGATCCGTAGTTTGAGAATTGTTCTCAAACAAGAGGAGAAACTGTACGTTCTCGATGAACCTATTCCACCTGAACCTTCTGCCAATGCTGCTAGGGCTATAAGGGAACAATATCTGAAGCACAAGCGTGACTCTACAGATGTTGGTTGCCTTATGCTCTCCGCCATGTGCAAGAACCTTCAGAAGGATCTTGAGCACTTGGGGACAGTCGACTTAAACAATCGGCTGATGAAAATGTTCCAAGTTCAAGCTAGGCAAGAAAGGTACAACACAGTTGCTGTCTTGACCTCATGCAAGATGAGTGAAGGGCAAGCTGTTGGTCCCCATGCTCTCAAGTTGAAGGGCCACATTGAGCATCTTGAAAGGCTCGGTTTTCCAATTAGCCAAGAGTTGGCTACCGACATAATATTGAATTCATTACCTAAAAGTTTTAGTCATTTCATAATGCACTATAACATGGGTGGAATGAATAGAAACCTTTCCGAGTTAGTTCAAATGTTGAACACTGCGGAAACCAATATTGTCGAGAAGAAAACCGACCAAGTGCTAATGGTTAACAAGGGGAAGGGTTTCAAGGGTAAAGGAAAGGCAAAGGTTGCTAATCCTAAGGCAAAAGTTGCCAAGCCCAAAGAGGCTTCCAAGCCTAAAGAGGCTAAGCCTAAGTCCCAAGAGGACGCAGTCTGCTTCCATTGCAATGAGATTGGACATTGGAGGAGAAACTGCGCAAAATACAAGGAAGCACTGAAGAAGGGCAAAGGAGTTGCTTCAACTTCAGGTATCTTTGTTATAGATATATTCCTATCTACTTCTAGTTCTTGGGTATTGGATACCGGATGTGGAACTCACATTTGTCTAAATGTGCAGGGTCTAAAGAACAGAAGGATGCTTAAAGAAGGCAAAGTGGACCTACGTGTGGGGAATGGAGCAAGAGTTGCTGCATTAGCCGTAGGAACTTATGAAGTTACTTTACCTAGTGGACTAATACTTGTTTTGAACAATTGTTATTACGTTCCAGCTTTAAGTAGGAATATTATTTCGATTTCAGCTTTGGATGATGAAGGTTTTAATTTTCTTATACGTGATAAGAAATTTTCTATTTACAAGAGTGATATGCATTATTGTACTGCTGTTTCATTCAATGGCCTTTATATTCTTGATGTTGAAAATCAATATAATGATATCTATAACATTAACAAGAAATCTAAACCCAATGATGTAAACCACACTTACTTATGGCATTGTCGTCTTGGCCATATAAACGAGAAACGCATTTCTAAACTCCACAAAGATGGATTTTTGGACTCACATGATTATGAATCATATGAGACATGCGAGTCTTGTTTACTTGGAAAGATGACCAAGGACCCATTTACCAAAACCGGTGAAAGGGCGGGCGACTTACTAGGACTCATACATACCGATGTATGTGGGCCTATGAGTAGCGATGCTAGGGGAGGATTTCGGTACTTCATAACATTCACTGATGATTATAGTAGATTTGGATATGTTTATCTAATGAAACATAAAAGTGAATCGCTTGAGATATTTCGAATATTTCAAAATGAGGTGCAAAATCAACTTGGCAAAACTATTAAGGTACTTCGATCCGATCGAGGTGGTGAATATTTGAGCCAAGAATTTGACAGTCATCTTAAGAGTTGTGGAATCGTTTCAGAACTCTCTCCACCCGGAACACCACAATGGAATGGTGTGTCTGAAAGGAGGAATAGAACTTTGTTGGACATGGTTCGTTCTATGATGAGTCAAGTTGAGCTTCCTTTATCCTTTTGGGGACATGCACTAGAAACTGCTGCTTTCACTATAAACAGAGTTCCCACCAAATCGGTTCAAAAGACCCCATATGAGATGTGGCATGGAAGAAAACCTAGTTTGTCTTTCATGAAGATTTGGGGTTGCGATGCATATGTCAAGAAGTTAACCTCTGACAAGCTAGCACCTAAATCTGATAAATGTGTTTTCGTGGGATATCCTAAGGAACCCAAAGGATACTATTTCTACAACCGAAACGAGAACAAAGTGTTTGTTGCTCGAAATGGTACTTTCTTAGAAAAGGAATTTCTTCGCAAAGGAACTAGTGGGAGTAAAATAGATCTCGAAGAAATTCGAGAACCCGAAAACAACATTGAACCAATGGTAGAAACTGAACCAAGTTCACAAACCGTTGTGGAACCGGTTCAAGGTGCACAAGTTCTTCGCTGAAGTGGTAGATCACGATCCGAACCCGAGAGATATGGATTTCTCGTTACGGAAAGTGACGAAGTGGAGTTAATCGAAAACGATGAACCCACTTGCTATCAAGAAGCGATATCCGCTCCTGATTCGGAAAAATGGCAAGAGGCCATGAAATCCGAATTACAATCCATGGCTGATAATCAAGTTTGGAACTTGATTGATCCACCCGAAGGTGTAAAAACCATAGGGTGCAAATGGGTCTTCAAGAAGAAGACCGACATGGATGGGAAGGTGCACACCTATAAGGCTAGGCTAGTAGCTAAGGGATATAGGCAGATTCATGGCATAGACTATGATGAAACCTTCTCGCCTGTAGCTATGCTTAAGTCTATTAGAATTTTACTTGCCATAGCAGCATATTATGACTATGAGATATGGCAAATGGATGTCAAAACAGCTTTCCTTAATGGGATGTTACTTGAGGATGTATACATGATACAACCTGAAGGTTTTGTCAATCCAGAAAATTCTAACAAGGTGTGTAAGTTGCAGAAATCTATTTATGAATTGAAGCAAGCTTCTAGGAGTTGGAATCTACGTTTTGATGAAGCAATCAAGAAGTTTGGCTTTATCAAAAACGAAGATGAACCTTGTGTATACAAGAAAATTAGTGGGAGCGTAGCACTATTTTTAGTGTTGTATGTCGACGATATCTTACTCATTGGAAATGACGTTTCTGCCTTACAGACTGTTAAGTCTTGGTTAGGAATGTGTTTTTCAATGAAAGATATGGGAGAAGCTGCATATATCCTTGGTATCAAGATCTATAGAGATAGATCTAAGAGAATGATTGGTTTAAGTCAAAGTACTTACATTGACAAAGTCCTTAGAAGATTCCAAATGGAAAATTCTAAAAGAGGAAACTTGCCAATGTTGCAAGGTATATCTCTTAGCAAGAATCAAAGTCCTAAGACTAATGATGAGCGAAAGAGAATGAATGGTATTCCATATGCTTCGGAAATTGGGTCTATCATGTATGCTATGTTATGTACTAGACCCGATGTCTCGTGTGCTCTAAGCATGACGAGTAGGTACCAATCGGATCCCGGCGAACCACATTGGATAGCAGTCAAGAATATCCTTAAGTACTTACGAAGAACTAAGGATGTATTCTTGGTCTTTGGAGGAATGAAAGAAGATCTTGTAGTCAAAGGCTACACAGATGCTAGCTTCCAAACCGATAAAGATGATTTCAGATCGCAGTCTGGATTTTTGTTTACACTTAATGGAGGCACTGTGAGTTGGAAAAGTTCCAAGCAAAGCACCGTCGCTGATTCTACAACCGAAGCTGAGTACATAGCGGCATCCGATGCAGCTAAGGAAGCAGTTTGGATCAAAAAGTTCATTAGTGATTTGGAAGTCGTTCCAAGCATCAGAGATCCTATTGAACTTTACTGTGATAACAATGGTGCCATTGCACAAGCAAAGGAACCAAGATCACACCAGAGATCCAAACACATACTTCGACGTTTCCACATTATCCGTGAGATATGTGAAAGGGAAGACGTTAAGATATGCAGAGTAGACACTGATGACAACGTGGCGGATCCATTAACTAAGGCTCTCCCGCAAGCTAAACATGATGGTCATGTTAGGTCCATGGGTATTCGATACATGGTAGATTGGGCCTAGTGCAAGTGGGAGACTGTTGGTGTTATGCCCTAGGCCTATGATTCATAGACTTATGTGTTGACATTATTTATTATTATATGAGATGTTTATCATTTGATTATTATATGTTTTTGTATATTTTTTTATAATAATTTGTGTCCCTAATTATTGAAAGAATGATTAGTATAATTATCAATGGATAATCATGTGATGATTATATGAACATTGAAATTATGAGTACTTGTTAGAGAACAAGTGACTGGACATGACCCGCATGAGATTTATGACATGGTCAAGTGTCATAAGTAAATCTCATAAGGTTACTTCATTTAGTCCCTAGACCTGAGATTATCATGACCTTACATATGATGAAAAATCATGTTTGATTTTAGTCAAACGATATCTTAACATGATATCTATAAAGGCTATCTTTGGCATGATCGGATTCATGATGGGAAGGATGATAAGTCAAGATGGAATTTATCCCTCGAAAGAGAGATGTTTTGCTTGGGCCCCTTGATGAGTGATAATGATGAAAGTGTATGGTCGTACCCCAATAAGATTGGAATTATCATTATACTCAAAGAATCGAGAAAGCATTGAACAAAGACAAGTTGACAAGGACCATGACTTGTGTTCAATATAACATCGTGAGACAAAGGGAGAAATGGAAGTACACCATTGGAAACGTGAACTCTTACGTTACATTATTTGGGTAGACATAATGGCTTGCTAGAGTCCGCTTATGTCTTATGAGGTTCGATATGATCAAACTCATTGCCAACATAATGTAATCCTATTGGGTCACACACAACTAGAATGAATTGGTTAAACCGGAGGAAGAATGATTGAGAGTCTCTCAGAATCGGCTACATATGTCACGCGACATACTAAGCCATTGGCTTAATATACCGCGCGACATATCAAGCCCATACGCGGTTTGACAGCCTATTCTCCTAATACGATTAGGAGACGTATTCATACTATTGTAGTATAAATATGGGAGGTCTGTCAGACCTAATTCTCTAGCCGAAATTTTCAAGCAAAATTCACAATCAAATACTCTCAATATTTTTCAAGGTTTAGATCTAGCAATCATCAAGAAGTTGTTCTTAAATTCATTCAAAGGTGTGGATACCGAAAGAGGATGCCATTGGTCGTCTCTTGTTGAGGCCTAGGTCAGCCTTTAGAGGTGCCTAGGTCGGCATATGAGGGATGCCTTGTGGGCATATGTCAGTGCCTTGTCGACATATATCAGTATTGTGGCCTTAGTCATATTAATCGCTCTGCTATTTCTAGGTCGACATAGTAGGAAATAATGAGCATAGGTAGGGAAGCCCACTCCCTTTGTCATATTTGAGACTTCTAAGGATTATATTTTTGTCCCAATCCATTGGGCCTTGCCCGATTACGACCCATGTTCGTACCTCAGTTTATACAGTTCAAAACCCTTTCTTGAACAACATCTCGAGACACCCAAACACTTCCCCAAGAATAACTTGAACGTTGCCATTATTGAAATTCAAAAAATCTCCACATGGAAAATATGTAGCTTTGAAAACTCAACAAACAAGTGCATCTTGATAAGCGAGAAATGGTAAACTGTAGAGTTACCACTTGATCTAAAAGCTTAAGCTTTTAGAAAACTTAAGCTTTTAGATCAAACTAGTTTAACACCCGTGCATTAAACGCACGACCAAAAAGCTTTGAAAAAATAACAGAATTTAAATCAATATAGTCACCATAATTATGTTATTTTATTTGCAAATGTAGATATGGTTTTACTATGATAATCATATACTATCTCACAAGATTTGGTATACCTTTATTGCTATATTCAAGTTAAAAAGTTTAAAAAAAAATGTCACAATTTTATTCTTTATTTTAATTTTTGTACAATTTATCATATTCTACACTTAAATAGTACTCTCTCTGCCCCAAAATACTTGTAGTTTAAAAAGCTAAAATTGGTCTCAAAATATTTGTTGTTTTGCAATTTTCTATACAGTTTTGTTGAATTTACCCCACTACTCATTCTCTCTTTTCATTTTTACAACACTCAATTTATTCAACCAACACTACTATTTATCTCACTCATTGTCTCTATTCATTTTCTACCACATATTTTTCTTATTTTATTCTTTTTTCCTTAGTTATTGTGCCCACCTCTTAAGTCTCAAGTGAGGTGAGACCGAGGGAGTACACTACTTCGTATATAATTTTATCTAAAATTAATTATAGAAATAAAAATAAAAATATGTCTGTACTCAAAAAATCAAAAAATATCATTAGAGTAATATAATTAAGAGGAGAAAGGGTAGAATGAGAGAATGGAAAATTGATAGGTAGCATAGCATGAATTAGTGTTTGCATTTAATAGTTTCTTTTTAGCGTTTAATAATTACAGCTAATTTGTACAGACTTTACAGCTGGTTCGTTCGTGACCACTGCGGTGTTTGATCTCCGTCATTTGCCTCGAGTACAAATCCACCGACATCTTCTTCACCGCCTCCAGCCTCGTCCACGCCGTCTCCTCCTCCACTCGTCTCTGCTTCGATTGGCTTTGTCTTCGTTTTGAAGATAGATTTCAGAATTTTGGTTAAAACCGACGACGCCTAGATCTCGAGATTTTTACTTGGGTGAAGAAGATGTTTGTTTTCTTTGATTGTAAGTGTTTGATTTCATTTTCAAGGAACTGGTGCCTGGTCGAGTATTTAGGAATTTGGGATTAACATTTAAATGGGTGTTAATGCTTTGAATTGGGAAGGCTTAAAAGGAAGATGGACGGAGGTCTATGCAGCTTTTCAAATACCTATGTTAAGAATCTGGTACAAATAACTTGCTAAATTGCTTCCAGAAAGTACAATTCCAAGGTTTCCATTTTTAGATTATGGTGTTTGAGCGGGAAACTGTTTTAGAAAGGGGCTCTATCTACTTCAGCCTTTATTTATATATAGATGGTAACTCTAACATGGTATCAAAGCACAAAGTCTCGGGTTCAATTTCGCCCGCCTTCAATATTACCCAGATTTATATGTGTAAAAATTACACTATGTTGGCATGCCCGAAAATGTGGCATGTTTGAAATTTTGCATGCCCAATAATGTGGCATGTTTGTAATCTCTCCACGTGTTCAACCTGGTCACACGTGAGGGGGAGTGTGAAATCTTTATATACATTGTTGAGTCACGATCTAACAGCTTAAAATTTTAGATCAAGTGTTAACTCTAACACAAACCAAGCATCCTAAGCATTGCGTTGCTTAAAGGCTGCTGGTTGCGAAAACCCAAACCACCCAACCTATTTATTCACACATAATAATCGACACCATACCATCCAACAAATCCCCTTGCCTTTTAAACAATGTTTTGTTGAGCTAATAGAATTGTGGCTATCGACGTGGGAAAATAAAGTTATAAAAATTAACACTCGTTCAACATCTAACAAATAAACTAACATGGTTAACAAATGACTCCGTTAGTCTCCTCCCAAACATTAACATGCATTCGCCAAGCCATGAAGACTCCGAAGTGAGTCTTCTCGTATCTTATTTCCTTTATGTTTAATATACTTACAGTAATTTAGCTGACCTCTTTTTTTTTTTTTTGTAGCTTTGCACAATCACTTCTTATGAAGCCATTCAGAACAAGGCTATGGACCTCAAGGTCAAAGAACTTGAGGGCCAGATAACCAAGAATGAGGCTGAGCAGGCTAAGACGGCAAGCTTGTTAAAGTCGTTGAGGGAGGAGCTGGAGACCGAGAGAGCGGCCAAGGCCAAGGCTGAGAAGGTTGCCGAGGAGGCGTGCACCAAAGTCGAGGAGGATGCCACGGTCGGGAAGGCCATTGTTGAGGGGCTCCAAGCCGAGCTCAAAGCTAAGTTGGAAGAAGCCGAGGTGACTGGCACCTAGCTCAAGGAGATGGAGGCCATCTTGCCTCACTACAAGAAAAAAGACTTTTTGTGACTGCCAAAAGCCGTCACGTATGTGCGAAAAGCAGTCACGAAAAGGTAAGGCGACTGGGAATTCAATCGCCATGGCAGTCGCGTAAACCCTTGTCGCAATAGCTTAAAGCGACGGGATAAGCAGTCACCTTAGAAACTTATTTTTTGTGACTGCTTTTGGCCGTCACGTAAAGGGTTTTTTAATTTTATTTATTTAATTAATTAAATCACAAATGCAATCACGTTAGCTATTATAAGGCGACTGGGTATGCAATCTCGTTAGCTTGTGTAAGGCAACTGAAAATGCAATCACCTTTGCTTAGAGAAGGCGACTGGAAATGCAATCACCTTTGCTTAGAAAAGGTGACTGGAAATGCAATCACCTTTGCTTAGAAAAGGTGACTGAAAATGCAATCACCTTTGCTTAGAGAAGGCGACTGAAAATGCAATCACCTTATCCCGGATGAAAAGGTGACTGGAAATGCAATCACCTTTGCTTAGAAAAGGTGACTGAAAATGCAATCACCTTATCCCGGATGAAAATGATGTTTTGCCATCACATTAGTTCTTAAATGTTTCAATACAATAATATAATCGTTACTACATAATATTATGAATTAATATTGATAAATCAACAAACTTTTTCAAAACTTAATTGAAAACAAACTTTAATCATTTAAAACTAAATATATTGTCTCAAAATAACATTCACCATTACATTTAACAAACTATTCATGTCTTACTAAACTTGTTCAAGAACCATTCTAGCTACCATATTATGTTCAAAAATCAATAGTCTAAGGGTATATACACCATCTAGAGCACAAACCAAAAGAAAGATCAAATAACCATACTAACTATGATCCTAATGCTCACCCATCTCATCTTCTCCCATCTCATCATCACTTGTCTCATTATCATCAGTACCCATCTCATCATCAGGTGTCTCATAATAATCGCCTATCTCATCATCACCATGATTTGTAGGAGAACTATCATTACGAGTATTAGATGCACCTTCGTAACAGAATTTGCATTGAAATTTAAAGGACGAGGGGGAGGTGGATCTCCATGTTTTGCAGCTTGACATACCATATATTCATACAACATTTGATAGTTTGCATTTTGATTGGCCTCATACCTTCGACGTTTCCTTTCACTCCTTAGACGTTTTCTTTCACTTTCAGCTAATTGTTCCTTTAATTTTTTCACTTCTTGAGAGGACTGCTGAAGTGCAACTTGTGTTACAAAATCTGAGGATGAAACATGACCAGACTTTTTGCTCCACTTCTCATTGGGCCTTCCAGGTAGCCTACCTTTTTTTACACCCCCGACAGCCTCTTCATATAATTTCAAGCCAGGATCATCGACTCCATTCACAGGATCTGCAGGCTCCAATCCATTTGCCTCACATAATTTGTTTGCATAAGTTTCCTATAAGAAAAATATGCAAACATTTCTTGTTAGCTAATAATGGCAATGATAAGACCCTTTAAGCAGCAACAGACTCTTTATAGCAGACGCCCATACATAAAACTCATTTCATTTCAACAACAATGATAAGTTTTTTGTTCAGCAACAATAAACATATAGCAAGATCTTTATATGCAATGATAGCTACTCTGAGAGAATCTAGGCTAGAAAATTCTTGGAATTGTAAAGGCATTACCAGATATTCTCCCCAAAGAAGATCCAACTGACAGACTTCAGAGATATTGATTCAAGCAGTCATACAAGGCTACAAGCAGATCATTTTATAAATCCTCCCTCCACTATCTTAGCATTTTATAAATATAACACTTTATAAAAAAGTGAGGCAGTAACCCAAACCCCAGGAATCAATGGACCAAACAGGTGACTTTCTGATTGTATCCCATTCAGATTTTGCCAGCTCCATTGGTTTGTATTGATAACCAACAAGCCATTCATATTGCTGTATTGAAGATGAACATTTATGATAACCAATGATCACAGTGAAACACGAGATACACCAGGATAGGCCCTGTAGAAGCTTCATTACCCCCATCAAATTCGGAAAGAACATCAAAAGCATGCAGCTTCCAGTCCAAAGTTTGAGTGACAACCACGCTTTCCAAACAGACATTCCCATGAACCTGTAAAACAATGAGAAGGATATGATAAATGTCAATTGATGAATTCCTTAACGTGTACTTTGGAACTTGAGATGTGTTTCCGTCCAAGAGGAAGCAGAAGGACATTCTGTTTCCCAATTAATAGCCATAAAAGATCTTTTTAGTTATACAACAGACAATGATTTAACTTCAGCAACTATTCAAATCTGAAACTATAAATAGAATATACTCCCTCTGTCCCATAAAACATTACCCCTTTTACTATTTTGGGCGTCCCACTTTAAAGTCCCACTTTCCTAAAAAGGAAAAAAATTACTATTCTCTCCACTCATTCTCTCTCCTCCCACTCACAACACTTTTCAAATTTACTATTCTCTCCACTCATTCTCTCTCCTCCCACTCACAACACATACTTTAATAACATTATTTCTTATTTTCTGTTCTCAATAGTAAAGGGGTAAAGTTCTCCGGGACGGAGGGAGTATGGATTTTTACCTTACTGGCTCAACTGATAAAACATGCAAAACCTCATATGACTGAACTAGTTTCCTTAAAGTAGCAACCAAAATGTTGTGAGCTAGCTATGACGAGAAGAGGACACATCAGATAGCTTGAGTAAAAAAAAAAATTAAATAAGTTTCCTTTCAAAGTAACTAGTTAGTATGAAAGAAACCATGGGATGGTGTACTTTACAAGACCATGTAATATTCCAAAAATATACATCTGTAATAACATAGATTATTTCTTTAACTTATATCACTTAATACCACAAAATAAATGAGACTTTACTAAATGCACTCACAAGTTTGCAATAATTATTTAGGAAGCTCATGGATTTTGCTATCCGGTGCAGTCCCCAAGCATAATACTCGTCCCTGCCATCAGAAGACAGTAAGCAAGTCAGAGGTATATTCCAGAAGGGACAACAAAGTCTGAGGTAGGAAAAAACAAAGGTCCTCTACAGAGAGTGGAAAAAATATTTGCGTACAGGAGTACAAGTCTATGCAATCAAAACTTATAATGTGAGAACTCATGCAATAAGCATGTAATTCACAAGAAGAAAGGAAATACAAAACTAGTAGTCATGTACCTTTGAGTACCTTCTAAAAGTTATTAGGGATGAGGAAGTCATTTCAAGTTGAAATATGTTTATACAGCTCCTAGAGGAAGGACTTACTTCAACTCAAGATACATGGGCAGGTAAATTGATGCTTTTCATTAATAAAGGGCTAACTAGGTTGCTCAATTCGCAACTGCTAGTCAGGGAGAGATGAAACTAATTTAACCCTAGTACATCGAGTCAGCTCTTTAAGTCTTGAGCCGTTGCGAACATGCTCCTTACTTGAAATAATTTGTTGCAGTGCAATTGACTTTTTACCCTTATAACAATACATATTTTATTTGTCTAACCTACCTCATAAGCTGAATAAGGTTGTGTACAATCAGTGAATCAGATACAAAATGGGACATACATGAAATATGATCTTAATATAGATGCCACAAGGTTTTTCATCTTAAGCAAAGCTGGGATAAGAATAAATAAAAAGAAATGTAAAAAAGATTAATGGTAGTATTGAAAGTCGGGAGTGCCAAAAGCCAGGCTAAACTACTTCAACAAAGTAAATTAAGTCAAGTTACAAACTCACTTTTCACCATATTTTTGGTAGTAGCATGCTGGAATCTTCTACAAAAATCTAGGAATGTACTACAGTTTTACCAGCCTAGAGAGAGTAAAAGTACTGAAAAGTGAGCAACGAGTCACATGTCAGAAGATAGAATTACAACAGCACCAAGACTTACAAAATTGAGGCTACATATGCTAGTCATTCCTCCAGCCTCTTATGCTGAGATCCTTGCACATTGAGCTGTTCTATATGCACCAAAACTACTTATTCCCTCCACGTCATCCATTTAAAAGTAAATTATTGAGTAGACATGTGGATAAACTTTCTACACATAAATCTCTTTTCACATGCACTAAACCAACACAGCTTAAATAAACTATCCAATTTTCACCAAACGTTGAAGAGTCAGAAAAACCATTAACCCCCCTTCTTCCAAACACAAACTCACTCGGTTTCTCTTCTCTCACGCCTTAAAGTAGCAAGAACCTCAGTGCCTGTATAGAAAGTTCGACTGAGACAAGCCCTGGTGAAGAAAGAGCTCTCGAAAGGAAGAATAGAGACTAGAATCGATGAGGTTTTTTATGGGTAAATGTGGCTAAGGTGCCAATTACAGGTCCTGTAATGAGTATATCACTAGGTATAGCACAACGAAAATTTTGGACAACAAACCGAAGTATATACTCAACCTACAAAACCGAAATCAAGTCAATCTATTTACGAAAAAACACTCACAGTAATAGGCTCCTCTATGTCAAGAACCCCAACATTGTTGAGCAACATATCACCATATTCTCCAATACACCAAACGGCAACCCGAGCAAGTGTTTCCTGTTGAAAACAAAAAAGTAAAACCCAAAAGCCGAGTTACTCTATTGAGAGAGCATTACATCATTGGACTAATCTGTATAAAGACCGTACTGCGTATCCATGGAGATTAGACACATTGCTTATCACGACAATAAGGGCATGTCCAAATTTTAGCCCCAAATCCAAATCAAAATCAAAATCAAAATGAGATTTTTCCATGAAAAGAAATCAGAAACTAAATTAACAGACGCTATCATTCTTCATCGAATTCAAATTAGTCAGAGGGAGATGAGCCCTACCCCGCCCCTGCGAGAGAGAGAGAGAGAGACCTGTGCCGGAGGAAGAATAGCCGCTGGAGGAATCGCAGTTGACGCTGAGAGGGAAGCGGAAGGAATCGCCTAGAATCGCCGCTGCGGAAGAGTGAGAGAGGAAAAGAAAAACAAGGGTTTTTCTAGTGGAATCGTCATATCATATGCACAAAAGAAAAAAGTTTTTTAATTTAGTAATTGAATTTTTTAATTTAATTTTTATATAACGTGGTTGCAAAGTCAGTCGCCATTGCAAATAATAAAAAATTTAATTTTTAAATTGTTTAATTTAATAATTTTATAAAACGTGATTGCTAAAGCCATCACCTTTGATAAAAATACAATCGCGTTAGAATTTCGCATTCCCGCGTTCGTACTAAATTGTTGGCGCTAAAGGAAAAACATATAATGTGATGGCATCCGTGACTGCTTAGCCATCACGCTAGCCTACTGTGACTGCACTAAATGCAGTCACAAAGGCCGTCTCCTTATATACTCAAACGTGACTGCTTTTTTTGCCATCGCCAAAAGCAATCGCGAAAGATCAGTTTTCTTGTAGTGCCTCTACAAATTGAGGAGGCTCTCTCCGAATAAAAGGCAAGCTCGGCCTTCAGAGATGCCATAGCCGAGGAGACTACTACTATTTTCTCCGACAGCTACTTGCACCTAGCACGAAGGATCATGGTCGACACGTCCCTTGGCTTGGATCTGGAGACGCTTGCCCGGCTCATAACCCAAGACTCCTATGATGAGGCAGCCAGGTCCCTCTATTACCTTGTCCCATTTTCAGAGTATGTCTTGGGAGTGATTGCTGAGGCTGACGAGGAGGCGGGCCTTCCAGCCTGGGTTACTTCTGCCGTGGATCCCCAAAATATCAATGTTATCCTTGCACGGGATGAGGATGAGGATCTTAGTGCCGTGGAAGAGGGAGACGTTAATGCAGAGGAGCCGATCAACGAGGAGACCCAGATCGGTGCTCAAACTCAGCAAGTCATCCTTCCAACTGTTGATGCCGAGACGGAGGCTTTTCTCGATGATCCTTTTACCGATGAGCAGACTTAGATTTTTTTTCTATTTTGATGTAATAGAATAGGGTACATTGTAACTCACTTTTTATCAATGAAATTTGCCTTTCCCCTAGTTCACGTCGTTGTTAACTTTATACTTTGACATGAATTGTTTTTTATTTGAGCTTGTATTGTACACTTTGCACAAGTACACAAAATTTTTTGAAGCTGAGGAAGGTCTCCTCGTACTTTGCCTTTCTACAACAAGGAGGCTAGCTCGGTATTAGATGCTCAGCAATTTTGCCTATTTAAGTCATTAGGCCGAGGAGCAGGTCCTCGGTCTTGACAGTTAGATGTTTTCTTCTTTTTCATCTCCTTATGCCGAGAGAGATGACTCGTACATAGATCTAGGATGGTTCTGCCCGTAGTCGTTAGGGCGAGGTGGTTCCTTGGCGAGACGTGAGGCTTGCCCTTCTTTTTCATCCCCTTATGCCTAGGAAGGTGACTCGTATATAGGTTTTAGATGTTGAATGTCGGTAGTCATTTTATGCCAAGGTGTTTCCTTGGCTAGACGTTTGGCTTGCCCTTCTTTTTCATCTCCTTATGGCGAGGAAGGTGACTCGTACATAGGTTTTAGATGTTGGTCAGTTAGTCGTTTATGCCGAGGTGGGCTAGACGTTTTGGCTTGCCCCTTTGAAGGCCGAGGATAGGATCCTCGTCTTCCAGTGTTATCTTAGTAGTTGGTAGTTGTTGTGCGTGTTGGTGAATTAAATATCATAAATTGAACTGATTATATCAAACTGCAATTCTACTGTGCTAAAAAAGTAAAATTCTAACAATGACTAATCTATTACATAAATATAAACTAGAACTAATGATAGTATTTCTGGAGATTGTCAGAATGTCACGGATGCTTGAGCAATTTCCCCTCCTTAGTCTTTAATCTGTAAGTCCTTTCTCGAATGACTTGAGTTATGATGTAGGGACCTTCCCAATTTGGGTAGAGCTTGTTTTGTTCAGCCTTTCGACCAGTAGCTTCAATTTTTCTTAGTACCCAATCGCCCACTTGGAATACGCTCCTGTTGAGCCTTTTGTCATGGTACGCCTTGGTCATTTGCTTGTAATTCACCACTCTCGTCTGAGCAACTAATCTTTTTTCATCTATCAGGTCTAGGTCTAGGATCCTGTTGACCTTGTTGACTTGCTCATCATAGTTGGAATAAAGACTACAAAACCAAATGGAAATTACAAAAACAAATTAAAACAGAAATAGAAAAGAAAGAGTAAACGGATTTGCCGAAGTTATCCGAGTCGTGTGAGTTCACACTCTCCTTAAGACAAATTCGCCCCCTCACCAAGTTGTGCTTGAGATTGAATGGGACAATTGCCTCCCAGGATGAAACGGATTGACCGGACGTTGCTGTACAAACGGTACCTCAGTGACAAACGGCCCTTAAATATTTTTCACAATGCTTAATATGAGAGACATATGAAAGTAGAGGAGATAGAATATTAGAACACCTCGAAAGAAGCAGTACTAGTTTGAACACAAAGACAATGTGACAATTGAAGAAAGGTGACGTTGACGGTTACATAAGTTAATTTGTTAAAGGAGTCTAGCAGCGATAAGGTTTAAACGATTAAATAATGTGTAAAGAGTGTATAATAAAAACATAGAAAGACAGACATCAATTTAAAGTGGCACGGGATATAACATCTCCTAAGTCCAACCTTTATATTGTCCTTGACAAGTGAAACAAACAATTCACTATAATACTTCTTCTATACAACAATTGCCAAGAAAATATTTCTTGAATTTCCCTTCTTTCAACTTCTCAAAAAGCCCGATTTGTTTTTGAAGTGTCTGTAGCTTTCAATACTTTCCCTAACCTCAGAGTTCAGCAGTTCATGGTATCTCACTATTTTGATTGCCTGTTCAATTTGATATGTAGCATTCCACATGGCAGCATCCATCTCCCTAAGCCTCGTAATGTTCTTCTTAAGCTGTTGGTTTTCCACGTTCTCACTTCTTAACTTTCCAATCTCTAAGAGATGGCTTAGAAAACTTTTTCTCTACTTGGTCCACTTTTTCTACAGCCCAATATTTACTCTCTTTCAATTGTGTGGAAAGATCTCTACATAGTTGTAGAGTAGTATATTCATAGAACGTTCCATGACCTTTTCACATTCACTCATATCCATAGACAAATTAATTCCAGTGTCTAAATTCTCATTCCTGGTTTTCTCAAACTCACTTAGAGTTTCTTATTTTGTATAGCTCGCATTAAGGTCAGATGTGGAAGTTCCGGGATGTCTAGAAGCTTTATCAGACCTTTGGACTTGGAGTTTCTTTTTGCCTTCACATGCTTGCCTTTAGCTGAGCCCGAAATATAAAAATGCAGAAAAGTTAGAGTGAGCAAGCACCGCTTCATTGTGCAATAAAGTAGTCATGTTGCTTACTAACTAAACCATAATATTTTCCTTAGGTAAATGTCATTAAAGGAAAAATGTAGGTTGCACAATCAATTGTGTTTAATTAGAAAAAGTATCCTCATTAAAGATTAAAGTTGCACAATGAATTGTGTTTTAACAACTTAAGCAGTTGCATAAAACACACACTCACATTACTTTAGATGGTTACTAATTGGCTTGATGCTCCGCCAGAGTTTCTTGTCCCTTCAAAGCTATGAGACCAACTTCGGTTTGGCCAACAACATGCAACAAGTAACTCATATCATCCATTGAGGCTGACGTTCCACTTGTTGATTGTTCAGTATTGGCGCTTCTAGTCTCCTTCACTAACAGCACTTCGACTTCCTTGGCTTCCAATGATGTCTGATCATTAGAAACATACTACAAAATACATACAAAGCTTAGATATTTGACATTTCTAACTATTGAGGTTGACCAAACTGACACTATGAAGAACCAACCTCTGAAGTATTTGCTGTTTTCTCATGATTTACAGCCCCAACATCAGTCTCTATGCAACCTTCAATAAAAGAAAAAAAGAAAAAAAAATTCATAATGAAATTGGGCTAAGATACAGATTAAAATAATGCTTCTTTAGAATATTGAAATAGGCAGAAGAACAATGAAAAAGAAATTATCCCCTAAGAACCAATGGCTAGCATACAAATTTGGATTCATTTCCATTAATTAGTGCTTACTCTATATTGGGATGAATGTAAGCAACAGGTGTAAAGAATTTATAGTCTCATGGAATTAAATGGTCATTTTTTTACAAACAACGAACTTATTAGGGATTAAGTAATAGAGAATACAAGTTATACTGTAACGAATATCACCTGATTAATGACGAGAAACTACACTTTGGTTGTTGATCTGAATCACAGTTGGAATTTTGCTGCTTGAATCCAGGAAACCTATTAAAACAATAAAATAATGCATGATTGTTAAGAAAAGGAAAAAAAACGCAATTAATGAACAAGAGATATCCGCAAAACATTTCAGCTTTCTACTGAGAAATTAAATAATCTAGAATAGGTGGCAATTACTCGATCAAATTTGTTCTGAATTAGCATGTCTGGATCTTGTAGAAAATCAAGCAAAATTACCAATTTAGCAAATAAATCAGCAATTAATAAAACATATGGGACACAGTATCTGCCTCGATGATGGCAGGCTATTTTAACAATGACTTAACAATGAGAGACGAAACATACTTTTATGATCTTACCGGGAAAATAATTAGTAAATTGATTTTCTGATATATATAAACTATACAGACAAGAATATTTTTATGAACTTTCCAAGAAAATGATCCAAGAAAGATCCACGGACACTGACAAGAATAATCCAACTATAACATTAAAAAAAAAAATTAATCAATAAAAGATCAGTGAAAAACCTAACAAATGGAGCAATAACCAAGGTTAGATCAAGATTTGCAGATTATACCTGAAATCTTTCAATTTCCATAGATGGACAGCCAGGGGAGAGCTCCTCCATCTTCAAACCCTTCAAAGGATTAAAACCCAAACTCTGATTGATAAAGAAAATAACTGATAGAAGACACAAAAAAATATTAGGGTCTGCGCTAGTGCTATTTAGACGAGAAAGTGTGGTATATATAGGGTGACATCTGGAATTATTAGGGTTGATCCAAATCAAACAAGCCCAATTAAGCATTAATTATGGGTTTCCAATTGATAATTCAAGAAAGGCAGGCCCAATGAATGAACGAAAGTTTAATTGTAGTACTTCTATTAATTTATGCATTTTTTTCCCTGTAGTTCTTTTGGCCCTTTTTCATATGTCAGGCTGATTTCATGCTTCTTTTTTTTTTTTAAATGGATTTTTTATTTTATTAATGAAAGATAAAATGTCACTTAGGCTACATCAATTAACCTATAAATAGGGTGACCTATAAATAGGGTAATACATGTAATTAACAGGATTCAAACTCTCTACCTCTAATGTAAAAGCTAACATCGGATACAACTATTTTATATATTTTTCGCAAACTTTTTTAATATCGCCAGGTTTATTTAGTGTGTCATCTAATTTATAGCCATTACATGATTGTAACCATAACATTCATTGTATAATAGTGCAATATTATATGGCTCAGCATCCAAGTCCGAAAATTTCGCAGTAATTAGCCAAAGACCGAATAAAAATCTATGTTGCAAAGGGAGATTTCTATATTCTAAAACTATGAGTAAGCTCGTCAAGCCAAACACAAAAACTAAAAGAAACCATAGACAACTACAAGCATTAACTCCACCGCAAAAATATTCTCACTATTATGAAAATTGATTTTGTTGACTAAAATTTTTGTCATTATTGCCCAATTTTCATCGAAATTTCCAACAATCCACAAAAAAAATGCTTGATGTCCATTACAAGATATTGGTCAGAACTACCGACAAAAATATTATTCCTAAAGGAATGTGATTTCGTGATTTTTCCATTCACAGTCTCAACATATATACAAAAGTCTCCTACCAATCATGATGCTACTATTTAGGAATACCTTCCTAATACAACACAATGACTACCTATGAAATATAAATTACTGCCAAGAATTATGTACAAAATATTCTACCAAATATTTACCATATTCTAACACTCCCCCTCAATCGAAATCAAGAGGATGACGAACGTTGAGATTGGACCGAAATTCTTCAAATAAGACAAGTGGAAGCCCCTTTGTAAAAATGTCAGCTATCAGAAAATGGGAAGGAACATGTAGACAAAAAAAGGTATCAATCACATATCTTTAACTATACGTGATTCACTATAATTGATTATATAAAAAACATACCACTTCATTAATAAATTTTGGATCATCCCAAATATCATTATACACTAAGGGGTAGAAGTCGCTTGTAAAGTATCATTTGGAGGTTGAGCCACTTGTAACTCTTTGGTTGAATTTGTAGGCACCTATGCTCCAGGGATGTAGACGTAGTTTGGGTGTGTATGTAATTTATAGAAGATGAGCTTTCTCCTAACTCTATATTCGAAGATTGTAAAAGCATTTGTCGGGATGCGGGTCGAATCAGTAGCTCAGGGAATTCAAGCTTATCGTCCTACACCAATTTAGTAAAATATATAAATGTGTGAATTATAGTATACTAGTAAAAGCCCGTGTCCAAGGACACGTGTATTTTTTTTTTTTTTTTAAATTATTTTTTTTTTAATTTAAAAAAAAATTAATTTTTTTAAGGGCAAAATGGGAAAGGGACAACTTAGTGAGGGCAAAATGGAAAATTTGGCTTATGAAACTGTTCATTGTACTGTTCACGGAGGGGTTGCCATTTATACTCTAGATTGCTTGTATTAGAAACTTATTTTTTATTTTTAATTAAATCTAATTCTTAGTTTCTCGTTGACTATATTAGAATTCCTATCACAATTTAGAAAAGATATGGATGAAAAGCAGTGAAATGTATACATGTGATGTTGTCCCCGGCTCTTTTCCCTTGCTTGAAAGTTGGTCCATCGAGTAGAATGTAAAGCTTTAAAGATAAATGAACCGTAAAATAAGAAAAAAAAATAATACTAATTTTATTGAACCAAAATTTATGGTGACGAACCAAAATCAAATCTAGAATATAGGCTTCAGGATGGCATTCCATGTAGTGGTAAATGACTTGAAGCGGGAATATTGTTGGACAAAGATGAGTACTTTCTTTGTCTCAAAAAGTAGTTTATTTTGTTATATACCTGACGTTTTTTTAATAAAAAGTCAAATCATATTTTGGGGCGGATGAAGTAATAAATATGTTATCGAGTTAGGTCAAGTGTGAAAATATAGTGAACTAAGAGGCAAGGAGAATAATGTCTGTGGAAATAACACCCCTATCAATAGATTATTTACACTTACAAAAAAACCAATTTAGTTAGTACAACCACAGATTGAGCTCTTAACGTGAAAAAGGAAACATATTAGTAAATTGTTTCCTTCTATCAATAGATTATTTACACTTACAAAAAAATCAATAAAATTCAATGAATTTTCCAAGAAAATGTTCCAAGAAATATCAAACTATACATTCCAACTATAATGACAAGATATACAGTTCCGATGAGGAGGAATTTGACTGCTGCTTTGAAAAAGAGCGTAATTTGGGCAACATGTCAGTAATGGTGGGCGCTTCTCTGTTTCTTTAGAGGCACCGGGGATTAAAGAATGCTGAGCGTAACAGGGTTTTTGTGACGGATGACAAAAGATCCAGACCTCTTTTTCCTATGGATGTATTTGATAAGGGAGATGATACTTTTGCGGTGTTAAATTTTTAAAAGTTGTTTAAAGCATTATCTTTGTCTTGCCGCCATTTTGGTACATTTGATCAGCTTTGGCTCAAGAACGCCGCTCAGTAGTTTTTTTTCATGGATGGTTGTCAGAGTTTTGAGCTGGTTCAATCGAGAGCTTTGAAGAGCGGGCCTAGGACAACAAACCTAATGAGCAGAGCAGCCTCTTTTTGATCTGAACTTACCAGCAGATCCTCTTGTCTTTGGCAGCAATGACTTTGCTCCAGAAGTAGCTGAGGAGGAGCAAGTGAACCTGAGCTTGAGGAGACAGAGTTCAAGAAACAGGCCACCTACTGCAAGAGCCTTGGAAGCTATAGCTCATGGGTTCTTGTCAGTAAACAGTAGGAGGGGAATCCTCTCGCTCGAGATCAAGAAGCTCCCAAGAGGATGCTAGGGGTAGTGGGCTCAGAACAAGGAGGATGGGTAAATGCTACCGCTAGGATATGATGAACTATCCCGGTGACATCGCTTTTTGGATCCGAGAAGAAAATCAACAAACACCATTAACTGCAAGTATAAATAAATTGTTAGGACAAAGTTATCTAACAAAAGATTTGAGAAAGAATTAATTCAATCTCTAATATTCAAGTGCTCTCAAAAAGATTAACTTGTCATATGAGACTATTACCTTTTAAGATAGAGGGGTTAGTACATAAACAAAGATTAGCAATTATTAATAACATGTCATAAACAAAGGTTTTGACAAAGAATTAATAGCGTAATCCAAAATCGAAGACAGACATGTAGTATATTCATAGTTGTTGGAACTTAAGTTTCTAAACAAAGATTTTGACAAAGAATTAATGAAGATTAAATGAAGATAAATCAAAGCAAAACAGGCCTATTGCTAAAACAAAAGATCTCTCAAAAATATTGAAACAAAAAGAGATCAACTATCTTCCATAGTCATGATATTCGACATCCTCCAAAGACAGACGACCTTAGCTAGATGACAAAAGCTTTGCCACCTCACTTTCAGTCAATAGTCACTTTCCGTTGTCACCAATGGATGCATTTATTTCTCCCTATATAAACCTAACTTTCTCAAGCTTACAGCTCATCCTTTTACCCAACTCCTATCCTGACAAACCCTTGACCCAATCCTCACAACCTTTCCAACCTCGACAAAAACAAAGCTAAAAAAGAATTAATATGCTAAAAAGCCTTGTTCTTAATTCTGGTGTCATTAGCTATTATAGAGCCAACTAACGAGACCATCAAAATCACATTTGTGAACCCTTTTTTTTTTGTTCTTTTTATGCATTGCAACAAGAATCCTTAATTAGTGAGTTAATTAAGTTTCAATCTTTAGTGTCAATCTTAAAACAAGAACTTACAATAGTACTACAGACTACTTTACACATTTTATTTATCATTGACTAAGGCCCTGTTTGGTAAAATTGAAAATTAAGAGACGAAAATATAGAGTTGAAAATATAGAATTGAAATCATTAAGTTGCTCATTTTTTTTAAAAAACTTGAGTTTCTTTGGTAATGAAAAACCACAAATATCTGATTTTAATCAAAATTTCAACACAACACTCAAAAAACTATTTGAATAATTTCAGTGACTTTATAATTTGACAAATGTAACTGAACTTTGATTTTTTTTTTTGAAGAAAAATTAATTACATTACTCATTTAAAAATATTATTAATCAATATTTTTTATATGAAAATAAGTACATTTAATATTTCTTTGGTAAAATAAAATTTGAATTACAAAAAAAAATATTTCAAAAAAGAAAGTAGCAATAAATAAATATAACATGTTGATAGGTGGATTTGAACTCCTTCCCTTTCTTTCTCTTCCCTTCTCCTCTTACTTTATTAAGACATCCCCTTCTATCTTAAAATTAGTAGTCTTTTTTAATATAATCTTAATTAGTTAAGTGATTTGAATTTACCTCACCAAATAAGCTTATTTTTTTAATCTCTTAGGGTGGGTTTGGCATTGCTTCTGATTATTTGAAAGTGATTCTCAATAAGTGATTTCAGTAAAAGTGATTGTTCAAAACTCCAATATTGTGTTTGGCTTACAATTTTGAAAAGTGATTTTATGTCGAAAGTGATTTTCAAATATGTTTGGCTACCACACTATATAAGTGATTATAAAATTAATAACGACTAAAATACCCTTACACATTTAAACTCATAAGAATCCTCCTAAATTAAAAAAGATAACATATTAATTTGAAAATTAAAAATAAAATGAAATTTGCATTTCCAATGTTAACTACTACCGGATGTTGCAATTTGTAATGCCAATCGATCGCGAAATTGATCCATTTCTCGTTCATCTGCGACTACTCGAGAATAAGTTGTGTGTTCTACATCAGAGTCTCGTGTCAGTACAAGTTCGGTGCGTCTCTCATAATTGCGAAATACCTCATCCGCTTTAGCTTTTTTTCTGATATAGTTATGAAGAGCCATTGATGCACATACTACTGCAACTTGCACGTCAAAAGTAAATGAGTGCATGTCATTTAAAATTCTCCACCGAGCTTTCCACACTCCAATGCTTCGCTCTATTATGTTTCTCAATGAAGAGTGAGCGTGGTTGAACGTTTCTTGTGTGTTCCTAGGTTGTTCCCCACGACGAAAATCAGGCAAGTGATACCTCTCTCCTTTGTACGGTGATAGGTAACCTTTAATATTTGGATAACCTGCATCAACCAAATAATATTTCTCTGCAAAAAATATTGAAATTATTTATTGATGTAATAAATAATTACATAATATTAAAATTATTGTATGTGTAATGATACTAACCTCCTTTAGGATGTGGAAAATTTAATTCTGGATTTCTTATTGCGTGATAAAAAATGCATGTATCATGAGCACTACCTTCCCATCCCGGCCATACAAATGTAAAACACATGTCAAAATCACAAATAGCCATAACATTTTGAGTAGGATATCCTTTCCTCCCAATATAAGGAATTTGTTCATTTAGCGGGAGAATTGCCTTGACATGTGTCCCATCAATTGCACCAATACAATCCTAAAAATAAGTACTATAATCAAACATCTATAAAAACAACTTTTATAATAATAATATCAAAATGACTAACCTTGAAATGTGGCCAGTATTTTTCATTTTTTCTAATGTGCTCCGGAACAGAGTCAAAATCTTCGGGTGGCTTGATCATATCAAGTGATAATGCAACAACTGCTTTAAGAACATGATGAAAATGCCTACTTATCGTCTCCCCAGAGTGTTGAAAACGCTCTTGCAACATTCTGTTACTATGACCATGCCCAAGCACCACAAGAAAAATTGCAACTTGTTCTTCCGTGCTAATCCCCCTTGACTGTTTTAAGTTATATTTGGTTTTTAAATCACTGCAAAGAGATAAAAAATACTTCTTTCTCCATTCGAAATTGTTCTTGACATCGACGCCAGTGTCCATGAAGCATTTCCATAACAAACATATGACCAGTTTGTTTTGACATTCTACAAGGCTGCTTGTCAATATATTTGGAATAGTATGTTACTATTGTAATCACTCCTGCTGTAACTAGTGCATCGAAGTCAGGATCTTCACCATCCATTTATTACCTAAATAAAATATTTATAAAAAATGAAATTAAAAACAATATTTACAAGCACCAACATTATTTAAAATAAACATATTAATTAATCTAAACCAAAAATGAAGCAATAATCAAAGATTATAATAATAATTCAAAATATGAATAAAAAATTCAAAGAGCTATGCTAGCTCGCTTTTATTTGCGCCTATCTAATTTATAAAATAAAAATCAATGTAATAAAGATGTGTTTAATATGCTCGACTAGAGTTTTATTCTCTTTCTTGCTCATGCTTAAGCCAAGCTACTCGTGCCTCAGAATCACGGAGTGCAATGAACATTGCCCGATATTCAGATTTGAGAAAAAGTTGTGTTGCAAACATAAAGAGGTTACCCAAACGAATAATATCAGGGATCTCATCGAGTAAATCCATGCACTCTTGTATTGATTGCTCTTCAGTTTTGGGCACTGCAGTAGTGGGTGGGGCCCGACTCTTGACTTCCACTGCATCAACTAGACGCTCTAGATGCTTTTCTAACTTGTTGCCGGTCGTTATTTTCTTACGTTTTTCTTGAGAGCTTTTACCAAATGTTGATCTTTTACTTTTATGTCCCTCTTCATTCTCAACTTCATTATTAGCAGCAGTATTGTTAAAGCCCAAATTTTCAGAAGCATCATCTTCAGAGGAATCAATCTCAATGGCTTTATCTGGAGAAAATATCGAAGGCATTTCACCCGAATTTGGGGTCCAAGCTCTAGCTCCAGTAGCAGCTATGTCCATGAACAACTCATCCAATTCATAGCGGTGCTCCAAACCTTTCTCCCTAAACTTAGCACACTTAGGATTTCTCTGCATATTATTTTACAATTTGTTATTAAATATATTTTTAAGTTGATAAACTCAAGAAGCTAAAAATTTGACGCACATGTATTTTGTCGTTCCACCACTAGTCAGATGCATCTATCGTATTTTTTCTAACGTCCCATCCAAGTCCCGTTTCCTTTCCGATAAGAGATTGCCACATGACCCAATCTTTTTTCATAGCATCCCAGTGATTCTTGAGTTGTAGTCTATTATAGTTTTTTCCCGTTTCTTCAACAAAGTTTCTTTGTATCTTATTCCAGCCCAATCTACTAGAATGACTATTTGGCCTATTTCCAGCTCTCACCTCATCAATGCATAACTTAATAAATATTTTGTGAGATTTCGAATCCCATGTAGCATTGAACTTTGGAGTTGGTTTTCCTGTTTTACTTGTATCTGAATTTTCCTTTACTGTTGTTTGTTGTGTACCAGGCGAACTAAACTCATGATTGTCCATCTCACTATACAAAACAACAAATCAGATTTTGTTCTATATGTCAGACTTAAACCAACAACAACCAACATCAGCAAACAACAATAACCAACATCAGCAAACAGGCAACAACAGAAGCAATAACCAGCAAACATCAACAACAGAAGCAATAACCAGCAAATAGCAATAACCAACATCAGCAACAGGCCACAGAAACATTAGAAATAAAGATGCTGCAGTGGTATACTAATATCACTATCCAGTGGAAAACGAGTTAGCTCTTTATTTAACTATTCTGTAACTGTTCATACAGGGAAGTAGATGCATGGCTCGTTTACTTTAAATCGGTTCATTTCAGTTGGTGAATGTTGGTGTTTCCGGTTCGTAGGCCACATAAACATTAGAAATAAAGATGGTAGTAAATTATGCATCTTCTTAATAGTTTGTGCACTGAATTAGATAAGGGGGACCATTGCTGCATAAAGTATCAAAACAATAAGAAAAAGGAAGCAAACAAGTTAAAAAAAAACTCCTGAAGCAGAGTAACCTCCTCCTCAATCGGTGCCTCGAGAATCTAAATTTTAGTTTAAAAAAAAAGTGGAAAGTTAAAAGATGTTTGAGCTCAACTACGAGCAACTACAAAGTGCAATACATTAAATTGAACCTAGCAGAAAAAATCATAAGGTAGTATATCAGTATATCTACAAATCATGACCTGGGAAAACAAACTGCAGTCACTCTCATGTACTCAATAAACAACTTCATCAAAATATATAAAACTTTAAATCAAATTGAACTCCCGATTTCCAGTCATGCTTAATTTAACCTAATACATAGCTTATTGATATTCATTTCAAGGGCTAGAGCATGAGCATAAGGCAGAGTGCATGGAAAAGGAAAAGGAGAAAGAACTAAACTGCTAGAGCAGCACACAGTTCAACTTTTCAGCTTACGAATTAAAGCATGAGCATCAGTCCAAGAGCCTGGAAGCGGGAAAAGAAATAATTGTAAAGTGTACGTGTTATTTCAAGAACAGAATCAATCAAGAACAGAATAATTGACGAAACAAACATGGATTGAAAGGAGATTCAAACTAGCTTACTGGATTCATGGAGAAAAATACTGGGAAATTTATGAAAGAGTAATAATTTGGCTTAGGCAATAACACAAACACATAGAGTGCATTATCCAAAAGCAAAACAAACATGGATTGAAGACTCGTTTTTTCAATGCAATGCACACATATATTGTTCTTGAACAAATATTCAGCCTACGTACATCTAAAAAAAATCAATTTATATGAACTTTGTATACAATAATGATAAAGAAACTTACTTGATTGATGTATACCCAACCTTGTATTTTCAGAAGATACTATTGTGATTCAAGTTTGACACTGAATTATGCTTTATATAACAGAGCTAAACGAGAGTGATAAGGGCAAATCAAGGATTTGGGTGCTTGAAGATGATTATCCGAAAGTGATTACTTAGAAAAGTGGGCGCATACCTGATTATGAGGAACGCAATTTTCTGCGTCTTCAGGACTCCAACCGCATACGCGATTTCGTCGGCCAAACCATGGATTCCGTTGAGTTGCCGTGATATCTCAATTGAACGCGCGTTTCGGCCCTAAAAAATCACTCCCAAACGGACCCTTAAAGTGTTCCAAATTAAGAAATTAATTTGGTTACCAGACAAGCCCTAAATATTTACTAAGTGAAATAAAAGGTGAGGGAGCTTGTGACAATATTAGGCTTTACAAGTCTGAAGTCTAGAATAAGGTATTGATGATAAATGACACTTTGAATTAGGAAAAGGTAAACAAGTGTTGAAGGAAATTTAACCTAATTTGGACTCTGATGTTTCCTGCAGAACAAAAACATATTGTCCTCTCTTTATAAGACAAACAAGTGTATCTTATTGTCAAAAATGTCGAAGGAAATTTAATCTAATTTGGAATCGGCTGTTTCCTGCAGAACAAAAACATATTATGCTCTCTATATAAAACCGCTTCGTTCAACTTTTGTTAGATTCATCCTTCTCTTTACATCTCTCTTTTGTTATTTGGCTTTTAAGGCTGTTTTTATGCACTTGAATCCTCTTTTTAGCAATGCCCTTTCAAGACATCTTAACATATAATACGTCCAAGTCTCTCTTATTTTAGTTTTTCTGACTTCCACCACAAATCTTAAAAAAAAAATAAAATTGGTAGTTATTCCTCAAACCAATTGCTTCTATTACGAAATTAAAATTACATTAGAAACTTAACGTCATTAAAGTTTTGCCTGAACATGGAAAAATTTACAATTTAAAGTCAAAGAAAAAGACACAAACAGAACATTTGTCAAACATGGAGCAAGAGATGTACATATAACACATGAAATTTTTATGTAATCGATGCAAACAGATTTCTTATTTTTTTTTCTTTTAGAGAACAAGTAGCACGAAAGCATGTATAGGAAGAGATATAAATATTTTTTCTATGTTTGAATTTGAGGGATTGAAAGCTTACTAATCTCGGCCTAATCTATGCAAGTTGGTCATCGATCTGATTCACAGTACGGATTTTCTGAGTGAGTCCAGCTTCCTGTTAATAAAGCCATAAAAATAAATTTATAAGATATACCGGTCACATATACACATATATATACACATATATATAAACATATATATGACCATATATATACACATATATATGACCAGTATTCCAAATCAATTGAGAATACGGGTCATATATACACATATATGACCACTATTCCAAATCAATTGAGAATATTGGTATATGACCAGTATTCCAAATCAATGTCTTATATGACTTTAAACTTGCCCAATATATACACATATATAAGACCAGAATTCCAAATTCAAGATCCAGTGACTGTACCTGAAATCTTTCGATTTCCATTGCTGGACCGCCGGGGGAGTGCGCCTCCATCTTCAAATTCTTCAGTAGATTTAACCAAAACTCTGATCGGTAAAGAAAATGGGATACGCTCAGACACAGGGAATTGAGGAGCTGCGCTAGTGCTGTTGAGATGAGAAAGAGGGGTATATATAGGGTGACATCTGAATTACTAGGGTTGATCCAACTCAAACAAGCCCAATTAAGGGTCAAGTATGGGTTTCCACTTAATAATTCAAGGCAGGCAGGCCCAATTGGTTAGCATAACTTTAATTGCTTGTACTTCTTTTAACTGTCACACTAACTTCTGTTATTAGTGATGGATTTTTATTTCCTGCCACATGTCCGTCGAAGTTTAGTTCATCTTTGAAAATAATGGCTGTCTGAAAACTCTTTGGCATTAGCGACAGAAGTTCGTCGGAAATTGTGCACGAAACTTTATAATTTGAACAATGACGGTAATTCCATTGGGGATTAAAGTATCTGTTAGCAATACCGACGGATGATCAGTGATGTCGACTGAAGTCTGACCGATGATCAGTTGTCTTAAAGATGCAGTCGGATTCGGCAACCCAGCACATACCGACTAACGAGTTTTGCCCGCACACATTTAGACGGGAAAGAGTGGTATATAGGGTGACATCAAATTACTAGGGTTGACACAAAATCAAACATGCCCAATTAAGCATTAATTAGGAATTTCCAATAATAATTCAATATAGGTGAGCGCTATGAAGGAACAAACCTTTACTTGCTAGCACTTCTTTTATTAAGGCCTAACTCCGTTTTAGTCTATTGTATATTAAAAGAAATTTCATTTTACAATTGTACTTTCTTTTATTCATACAATCCACCGTACACAAACATTATAAACAACCATTAACAACGTTATGTAGAGTTAACGGAATTGAGGCTCTCCTCGTCGGATAGTAAAAGTTACAAAAAGTAACAACTCATTAAACATCTAACAAATTAAATAGCTTGGTTAACAAATGACTCTGATAGTCTCCTCCCAAATACTAACCCATGCATTGGCCCAGCCATGAACACTACTCAACCCATTTCAGTAAATAAAAAAAAAATGAACCCTAAATTTGAGCCATAAACAATATTGTATAGCCATGAACACCACTCAACCATTTCATCAATCAAGCCCAAAATTTGAACGCATTTCAACTCCAATCCATTTCATCAAGCAAACACTAAATTTGAACATATCACCCAAATATTCTTCCTCCTTTTTCAATAAACCTAACACTAATCAGTGCAATCCCGACAATGTATTTCCATGAGAGGCAAGTGAGATAATTGGAGAAAAGCAACCATTAAAATTGAATTTTGAAAGGTCTTGTTAAATTGATCAACTAAAGTAAGATCAGACAGTTAAGCTTTGACAGCTAAAATGAATTCTTAGCTTTCAGATATTAACTGATTAGATGACAAGAGAATAATGTGCAGCGGAATAAATAGAGTGAAATAATGTAAAGACAAAGTGATTAGTGGAAGTGTGTGTGAGTGTTTGTGTGTTTGTGTGTGATAATACCAAAGAACACAAGAATTTAAAGTGTTTCAGAGTTCACTATTCCTACGTCCACTCTCACTGTCAATCTTGACAAGTGAGCTCAATCCACTATACTCTAGTTGCCTTTAAGAGTTACAAGATCATTACATGCGGGTGGAATAGTGTTTGCCTTTAGAGCATTGTTGACCGGATAAGAACAGGCTGGAATTTGCAACCCTTTAGTAGAGGATCTTCATGGAGATGACATGGCAATGTTTGTTTAGAGTTTTGGGCAAGGCACATCTTGGTCATCACAGAGATAAATCATTGTTGTTGTCTTTGAAGATCATAGCTGTCAGAGATATGAGTTCTCTGCTATTGAGAATCTTAGCTGTCAGGCTTAGCTATTTGATCTATATGAGTAGGGGATAAGGTTTGAGGTAGATGTCATGTAATGATCTCTTTGTAATGAAATACATTTGAATTATTTGATTGGTCTTCATTGATCATTGCTGTCAGGTTGATTTATAAGAGGAGGTTAAGTTTTGGCTGTCCAATGTCCATTGAGTGTATCTTGGCTGTCAGATAACATTGGATATCTTTCTTTGTCAAAACCATATATAACTATGTATCTACATAGTTAGGTCCTAACAATTTCCCCCTTTTTGGCAAAATAATGTATCTTATGAAGATATGACCTGCAAGATAGCTTATGAATTGAATATACCAGTAAAGAGATGATCAATCTTCTTGATTCAGTCATATGAGCATAAACATAAAATATTATCCAACATAAAAAATGTTTAAGACAGGGGGTAAAAGGGAGAAAACAAAATACTTAGCCAAAATGTTTCTAGTCCGAGTATTCTTCTCTTTCTTTTCTTGCTGCAAGGATTTGATCTATCTCAGATAGCAGTTCCTTCCTCATCTTTTGTTCTACACCTCTGTAATACATCTCATTGTTCCTCTTCTAGCTCATCTCATCATCATAGGTGAAGGTATGATCTTGTCTTGACTTGAGCACAGCTTTGGACAGAGGTTCTTGATCATCCCTCAGCCTTAAGGGACCCCATTTGGGAGCACTTTTTACTCTTGCAACTTGACTTTTGGTTCCTGAAAATAGGTTAAGAGAAAAAAGGGTTTGACTGTATAGAGAAGGTTGGTAGAGCTGGATGGTGTGGAGGTTCTGTGGAGACAAGGTGGATAGCTGAGGTTGTGGATTGAGGCACTTGCTTCACTGGTTCATCATCCTCTTCATCACTAGACACTATGACATTTGCAGCAGAACCAGAAGCTCTTTTTCCCAGGTTAATAGCTTCCTCATTAGAATCATTGGACTTTCCTTTGGAGGTCTTCTTTTCTGGTTTAGCACCAACTGAGACTTCCATTATGTATCTCATCTTTGAGATCATGGTCCTTGTAAATTTTTGCATATCAGTGATGATCACATGGTAGGGAGGCACATATGCTGAGGGGTTAAAGTTGGATGGGAGGTTTAACTGATGAGATTTGGTGTTTGGGGGAATTATAGGTGGTGATTCTGAGATGGTTGGAGGAAAAAAGGCAGTCAGATTAGGCTTGGCAATGACAGCCATGATTTTGGCCTTGTTGCTACAAATCCTCCAATATATCTCCTTGGTCAAGTCCACACACAAATCATAAATAAGAGAGGAAGGCATGTAGATGCATTCATTTAGGTTGTTTGACAAAAAACGGGAGAACAAGACTTCCCAGTCAATTATTGTTGACAGATCCATGAAACTAGGTAATCTAGGGGCTGTATGGAAGAAGGATGAGGGGAGAGCTGATATGTACTTCTTCCATTCTTCATACCCAAACATGATGAGCCCACTTCTGTTTCTGGCATGAATAATGATGGCATTTTTGGTCAATGCCCAAGGCTTTTCAAGGATGTTTGGGTTGGCAATTTCAAGGAAATTGGTGATTCCTTTGAATATTTGGTGGGCAGCCATGACTGATTGAAATGAGAAGTCAATTTCACAATAAAAAATCCAGGGTTCACAAGTTGGAAGGGGTTCACTATCAAAGGTGGGTTCAGGTGGCAGTTGAGGTTCAACATTTTCAACAGGTTTAGATGGAGCTTCACTGGCAGGCTTGCTTGACTTCTTGGCCCTATCTCTAGTTTTGATTACATCTAGAGATATCAACATTTCATCTTCAGGCAATACTTGTCTTAGATAATTGATGACAGTGGGAAGTATTTCAGCAGATCCTTCAAGGGTTAATCCTTCAGCAGCTTTTAGGATGTGGCTAGGAATGGGTGGTGAATCAGATGGGCTGGAGATAGGTGAGGATTAGGATAAGGAGGCCTTAGTTGTCAGATTAGGGGACAAGTGTCTTCCCATCTGGAGAGCATAGCTGAAAGAGTCAGCATTGGTGATAAGCTACAAGACAAAACTAGAGGAACCAATGACGAAAAAAACAAGCCTTTTGCTTCTTGTTGTTTAGGGGCCAAATACCTTTATCCCCTCAACTATACACCAAATCCCACTTTGCACCCGCACGCTCATAATCGATCACACTCACTCTTATTATTTCTATCTTACATATTTTTATTCTGCTGCGCAATTTTACATTTACTACTAGCAGTCAAAGAAAGTTAACCATTTTATCAAGATAGACGACCTGTTCTCAGATAGTCGACCTCTCACTATTTCTTCTGTTTTGTGTTAAACTTAGTATAGGACCTTTCACCTACTTTTGAATTAAAGACATTATGCAGAAAATTGTGACTGTTACTCTAGTTTTTTATTTTTTTGGCAAGAGAGAAAGAGTTTGATACCTCAAAATGTTATGTTTGAAGATTTGGAGAATTCGGTGGATTTACGGTTTTAGAAATGACTTGTGTGCTTAGGGAAGTAAAACCCTCTCTTTCTACTGTAGATGGATGTGGTGCCTTTTGATTTTTGACTTGAATTTGTTGGAGATAACTTGTGTGCATTTATACATGTGGCTGATGAAGAAGTTCAAGGAGAAAGCTCATCTGATCCGTGAACTGCAAAAGAATGAGAAAGAAAGTGGGAAAAAGATAGTACACCAATTGAAGAAAGATTTGCTTCGACAAAAGACATTTCAGTTGGAGAGAAGTTACAAAAGAACGTCCAAAGCAGTGTTCACAACTTTAGGTGCACGTCCATTGGACAAGAAACCTAAGCCTCCATCTGATGGTGTAAGCTAAAAGGATGCGCACCTGAAGCGAATCCCAAAACCCCAATGCCGATGCCCAAAGAAAAATAAAAGTCTGCTCAAAAGCCCCAAATTTCCACTCACTTTACACCAAAAGACTGCTGAGTTCTACTGTGCTCGAATCCCATATGATGAGTTACAGGGTAAGTAAGGATGAGATAAACAATACTTAAATATTGGCAGCAGTTTGGGGAATGAGGTAAATTACTTTTGACCTTCTTGATTGATAAAAGAGTTCTATATTTTTGTATTTTACAATATTTTTTATGGTGTGATGAACAAAAAGAAAAATACATAAATGGTTTTTGTTTGAACATAAAACACTCAACATCATATCAAAGAAAAAGACATAAATGTTTTTGTTCTTAGTTTGAATTCGAGGGATTGGAACCTTACCGCCTAAATAAAAGCATGTTGGTCATTGATCTGATTCACAGCAGGAATTTTTCTGAGTGAGTCCAGAGTACCTATTAATAAAGCCATAAAAAAAGTATGACAAGTAGGATATGTGTAATATAATAATAATCTTCTGACATTTTATAAGAAATGTGAATTTTATATGGAACATCCATTTGGGTAAAAACATGAAGCTTCAAATGGGATTGAGGGATTTGGATAAAATTTAAAGCTTCAAATGGGACAGAGGGAGTATATGGAAATGTGAAGTTTTATATAAGATGGCCATTTTCAGCAAAACAATTACAATTTAATGGGACAAGTCAAACTTTTATGATTATACCGAGAAAGTGATCCAAGAAAGGTTTAATAATAAATGAGTTTGTTGGCAAGAGTAAGGAAACTAATATTAAATTTTATAAACCATATAAATTGATCCAAGCCAACAACCGAAACATGGGCATCTAAAGAAAAATGATATCAGAGCTCATGGTTTGGCGAGGTCTAGGGTTCAAATCTTCTCTCTCTATCACCTTAAGGTTTTAGAAGAGTTGGTTACTTAACATGATATAAGAGCTCATGGTTTGGCAAGGTCTAGGGTTCAAATCTTCCCGCTTACATTTATCCTAAAAAAAAAATTATAAAGGGTACGTATTGGCCCAATTGCACCCCTATAACTCCACGTATGCACGTGAGGGGGAGTGTTAATATCTAAGCATGATATACGTTGTGGGTGCCCTCTCTATCACCTTAAGGTTTTAGAGGAGTTGGTTACTTAACAATTTTAATAAACCATATAAATTGATCCAAGCCAACAACCGAAACATGGGCATCTAAAGAAATCACATATAAATTAAATTTCAAGAAATTGAAACTAAATAAAGATCAGAAAAAAAATGTTTGATTAGAATCTAGAGAAAATTTACCACAGCTGGAGCCTGGACAGCCAGGGGATTGCTCCTCCATCTGCAGACCTTAAAGAGAGAGAGAGACCAGATTGCTAAGAAGAGAGAGAAGAGACACGGAAAGAGGAGAGAGAGACGATTATATCGAGGTTGACACAATACGATTGAGGGAGGACAGAGAGGAACGGAAAAAGAAAGCGCCGTTTATATAGTACTAGGTTGAGACAGTACAAGGGTTGACCGAAAACCCTAGCTAGTTAACCTTTGCGGATTACCCAATTCATAAGAGGCCCAATAAACAAATTAAAGTTTTGGGGCCATGAAAAGTGCTAATTCAAGTTTTCTGTTATAATAGAAAAACACCCAAATAAATTAGAATCTTATGGGGGAGAAGGGTTTTGAGATTGAGTAAGTTTTAGGGGAAACCTGTTTTTCCATAAGTTATAAAAAGCTCACTTTTTATCCTTAAAAATATCGAGTTTAAACCTTAAAACATTGAGTTTAGGCCTTAAAATACCTAGAAAATAAAATAGTGAGTTTAGGCGTTAAAACAGTAAGTTTAAGCTAGAAAATAAAATAGCGAGTTTAAGCCTTAAAACAGTGAGTTTAGGCTTTAAAACACTAAGTCGATATATTTAAAAACAGGACTTTTTATAACTTATGGAGAAACAGGTTTCCTTCAAAATTTTCTGATAGAGATTTTTAATGAGTCATTGTGGTTTAACACAGTATATACAATACTAGAAACTGGAGAATTTTCCATCTGTAATTATGTCATAATTTACATTAACCAACAAATATCTTGGTTGGCTATCCGACGGGATCGAAATTTACCGATGAAATAATTTTGTGTACAAAGTTGCTTTTCGTCGGAGGTAGAGTACCCCCAAGAACATTTTATAGTGCCATTTTATTATGCCACTAGAACATATGGATGCTAGTGAATCAAAATGCTCTATGCCACTATTTTCAAAGCGCCAGTAAATATGCATATTGTGACATTTTTATCATATTATATTGATGTTAGTAAATGTATTTTCTTATCTAGTGGTTCGATGCCACATCATGGACTTTAGGACAACCTTCTAAATAATTTTTATAAGAATGTTTGATGGGTTACAACCTTTGAATCTACAAAAAATCTCTTTAACTTCAAGCCTAGATTGGATCTCTAATTGAATAAATTTGTACAAATATGATTATTATAATTTCCACCGGCAACTAAAACTAATGAAAGCATGAATGGAATTGGAGAGATCACCAATTGCAACAGTTTAATAGACATGAAAATGCACATATGTAGCGAGTCGTTGATTGGCATGTGATGCATGGTGCTTGGATGGAGGAGTTCTATAGTTCAAATAAGAAAATCAGAGGGAAGAGGGATATTGTTAGTCAAATATATGTATAGCTTATAAATTGCTTAATCTTAATCATTAAGGCATTGATTGGCATGTGATGCATGGTGCTTGGTTTAACATTGTTGTTGGTGAGTCGAGTTATAATAGAGTGGGGGGTATAGTGGTAACAGGCGGTTCAGGTGAGGAAGTTGGTATATCAGGGGCTGGTGTTATGGGCGGTCGCTCACTTTGTGATGGGCGATCGCCCAAGTGAGCAGTGGTTTCAGGCTGGGTGGTGTTTGTGGGTGGGCGGTCGCCCAAGGGAACAGCTGATTCAGGCTGGGCGGTGCATATGGGTGGGCGGTCGCTCACTGGGGATGGGCGGTCGCCCAAGTGAGCAGAGGTGGGAGGTGGCATAGGAGAGGGTGGATGAATGTTGGGCGAGGGAGGGTTAGTAACAGAGGTGGATGTGGGAACTATAGGAAGGGAGAAAGTACACCATTGGGTGGGGGAGATATGAGTGGATGAAGGGGTGGTGTTGGTGAGAGATGTATAAGGAAAGATAGTTTCGACAAATGTGACATGTCGAGAGGTATATAGGTATATAAACGATGGTTTGTAGGGTCTAGACAGTGGTAGGCACTTTGAGATGGAGAGTAGCCGACAAAAATGCATGGGGTAGATTTAGGTGCTAATTTGTGAATGGAGTAAGGACGTAACCAAGGGTAACAGAGGCACCCAAAAGACCGAAGTTTGTGATAGTTGGGTTGAGTTTGGAAGAGACGGAAGAACGGAGACTCATTATTGAGGGTGGTTGTGGGCATGCGGTTGATAAGATATGTGGCAGTAGTTAGGGCATGTGACCAAAATGTGAGAGGAAGTTGAGATTGAGAGAGAAGAGTGAGGCCGGTTTCAACAATATGCCGATGACGGCGTTCAGCAAAGCCATTGTGTTTGGGTGTATGAGGAGGGGAGGTGAGGTGGGAGATTCCATCTTGGAGGAGAGATGGTGTAAGTTTAAGGTATTCGCCACCATTGTCAGAAAAGAATTGACGAATGGGACGGAAAAAGTATTTTTCAACGAGTAGTTTGAAGCGATTAAAAGTGGCAAAGGTGTTAGATTTATGTTTTAGTGGATATAGCCAAATATATTTTGTATAATGGTCCACGAAAATAACATAGTATTTGTAATGATCATAAGAGTGAATGGGGGATGTCCACACATCAGAGAAGATAATATCAAGAGGTGCATGAGATTGAAGAGTAGATATATCGAAAGGGAGTTTATGACTTTTATTGATTTTGCAGGAATTACAATAAGATAAAGAAAGCGAAGGAATTGACAATGAAAACTGTTTATTTAAGAGAGAAATAATTGGAGGAGCGGGGTGTCCCAGTTTGTGATGCCATGATTGAAGAGTTGAGGTAGTGGCGACATGAGCTTGAGGAGAGGGTGGAGTCCAGATGTAGACACCATTTTCAAGCTTGCCGCTGAGTAGGATTTGATTGGAATGATTGGCCTTGATAAGAAAAGAAGATTGTGAGAATTCAACAGTTGCATTTTCCATTGATAATTGTAAGGTATTTATACAATATTCCTAAGAGAGATATTTGGGATTTACATTAACTCCTAAGAGGGATATTTGGGATTTACATTAACTCCTATACAATGATTTGAATTTACAATATATGCTAAAATAATAACTGAAATATTTACAAGAGTCACTACAAGAAAAACGGCAGTTACTGACGGAAAAATCCGTCACTAAATCAATTTAGTGACGGATTTTAGACGTAAAAAATCCGATGTTAAAACGTGCGTCGCTAAATTTTTTGACGGATTACCGACGGTTCTCAATCAGATTTAGCGACGGAAATTTCCGTCGCTAACGTTTTAAAATCCGTCGGTAATTTGGTAAAATAAACGACCAATTTAAAGCATTATGCCGACGGATTAGCGACGGAAAATGTCGCCGCTATTTAAATGGTCGTTTTATTTTTTGGACCATTTTCGTGACGGATTATCGACGGATTATTCCGTCGTTATTTAAATGGTCATTTTATTTTTTTGGACCATTTTAGTGACGGATTATCGACGGATCATTCCGTCGCTATTTAAATGGTCGTTTTATTTTTTGGACCAATTTAGTGACGGATTATCGACGGATCATTCCGTCGCTAAAATTTATTCCAAATTTTCCCAATTTTATTAATTTTTTAAATTTTCTTTTTTCAATATTTTTTATTTTTGATATATCAAATTACCGACGGATATTTTCGTCGCTAATATTATATTTTTTATTAAAAAAAAAATAAATATATATATATATATATATATATATATATATATATATAAATATATATATATATATATATATATATATATATATATATAAATATATATATATATATATATATATATATTAATATTAATATATTTTAAAAAATATATATATATTTATTCTCAAATCAATCCCTCAACTTTTTTTATTCTCAAATTAGTCCCTTAACGTTTTTTATTCTCAAAACAGTCACTAAACTTTTTTTATATTCAAATCAATCCTTGCATTTTTCAAAAGTTCACTTTGCTCCACCACCATCCACAACCAACACAAATCAAACAAAAGTTTGTACAAATCAAAATAAAACACAAAATACGTTAAAATGAACAAATCAAAATCGAAATCGAAATCGAAATATGAACAAATCGAGAGAGAGATGTAGAGGGAGTAATATGAACAAATCAAAAGAAATTTCTACAAATCGAAATCAAAACTGCGCCACCGGCCTCCTTAGTCTTCCCCTCGGCCGTCTTAGAAATGAGCTTGGCCTTCACATCAATCGACTACTTCTAGCGTGTGCAATAACTTCTGAACTAGGAATCACTTGTACGTACGGCTCCTAAATCTCCTACTGGTGCTATTTCTAGGGTTCTGGAGGATGATAAAGCTAAAGGAAAGGGTAGATGGAAACCAGGTATTAAGGCAGTTGAATATGAGGGAGCATACATTCCCATTACTTGTATTGGTGTCATCGGAACAAGCTGAGGCACCGCTGGAATCCGCATCATCATCTGATTTAAGTGAAGTTGAACACCAAACATTGATCAGTGAATTAAAGATTATCATAAGTAGTCTATGCATATAGTATTTAAGAATAAAATTTTTACTTGTTAAAAGAATTTAAAAGAATTTTTTTTATTAGGCATGGTTGAAGGGAATACTAGAATCCAAATGCAAATCACAAAATTCAAAATTTTGACAAAACAAAAGCGATAAATTTAATGTGCATACACCGTCAACAAAATTTATTGCATTATATATAACATTTACATGTCATATAGAGTAATGAATTATGCTAATTTCTCAATAATGTATCCATCCTTCAAAATCTTTATTTTCTGAATTATACTAAATCATTTCCTTTTCATTGCTTGTGATATCAACAACGAAAATTCTTCATTTTATGATTAATGCTACCGGTTATGCAAACTGGTCTATTGAGAGAGAGAGAGAGAGAGAGAGAGAGAGAGAGAGAGAGAGAGAGAGAGAGAGAGAGAGAGAGAGAGAGAGGAGATTAAACCTCAGCTTGCTTCTGCAGGGACTTAATGTACTCGATCACATTAGTAAGCGTAGATATTTTATCTGTCTGCAAATAGAAGGAGAATGTTAGCAGAATAATCAGTGAGAAAAAACATTACTACGGTTAAGGGGGATGACCTTGTTGCAATTGGGAATAAGTTGCTGGAGGGTGTTCATATTTTCCCGTATCCTAGTTCTTCTCCTCTGCGACTCCCTTTCTTAGAACCTTGAAGTATCCAAACTGAGTGACATCCAATACCGGAGCTTTATCGGCGGTAACGTTATCCTTGGCTTCCTGCGGGATCATTGACCAAAGCTTGTCGACGTTGACGATTGGATGGTGGTGCATACCTCCGGCGTTACCACGACCTCCGGGATGATTCCTGTGCTTTCCGATGACCGGCGTTCACGTTGCCGTCGCCAGATCTGAGGGAGGGAGACGAAAAGGGAGAGATGGAGTAGAGAGAGAAAGTGTGTGTGTGAGAGAGAGAGTGTGTGTGTGTGACTGGGAAGAGAAAGTGAGTGTGTGTGAGGAGTATATAATATTAAAAGAAATATAAATATATAATGATGAATTAGGACCATTGGATTTGAGTAAGATTAATGGTATAGATTGATTTGTTGATAATCCATGTGAATATTAAAGAGCCAATCAAATGAAAGTGTGTTTTTGTTTTTATGGGATGAATTTGAACCCTTGGATGTGATGCATTTAATGGTGAAGATGTTGCTTGGATAAAGATCCATGTGATTATTAGTATTTCTTCATGATTATAATAATTAATAAAAATAATTAATAATAATAATAATTTAAACTATAAAATAATATTATGCCTAATATCAATAATAATAATTATTATTATCAATAATATTTATTAATGAATTATTAATTATATAATTGATTAATTAATTAATATTAATATTAATTAAATAAACAGTAATAATATACTCCCTCCGTCCAGTTACATACTTCACACTTTCTATTTTGGGCGTCCAATTACATACTTCACACTTTGTCTCCTACATTATTTTAATACTCACAACACCATTATAATTTACTATTCCCTCCACTCATTCTCTCTCCTATTTTACTTTTACACTCACAACATTATATCATTATTTTTTTCCTTAATCCCCGCGCAAACAGTAACTGTGAAGTATTAACTTGGACGGAGGGAGTAAATAATAGTACTAATAATAATTAGTAATTTTTATTATTTTTTATTGACTAGAAAAAAATATTTTAGATTTTTTTTATTACTGAAATTTACAAAAAGTTATCTAAAATATTTACATGTTTTTATTTGATTTACCCAAAATTTTAATTAAAGTGGTTTGTCTAATATCAATTTTTTTAAATAATTTTCTTAAAATAATTTTTTTGAAAAAAACTTTCTTACTAAAAAAAGTCTAAAACATTTATCTCTATTCAATAAAAAAAATAAAAAAAAAATACTCATAATGAAGGATATTGTCTGTCCCTCATTTATTTAGTTAATTTCTAACTTATTTTTTATAATCTTTTTAAAAAAACTTTCTTACCAAAAAAAGTCTAAAATATTTATCTCAGTTCAAAAATAAAATTTTAAAAAAAATAATTATACTTTTAAAATATTAATAATTCTTATTAATATACCCTCATACCCTAAACCTCATATACCCTAAACCCTAAACCTCATATACCCACATGCCCTAAACCTCATATACCCTCATACCCTAAACCCTAAACCTCGCATATACCCTAAAGCCTAAATCTCATATACCCTAAACCTTATACTTTATACCCAGTGTTCTAAAAGACCCCGCCTAAGGGCGCCTAGGCCCCGCCTAGGCGCTAGGCCTCTCTCCAACTCCTAGTTCTAAAACCCGCCTAGGCCCCGACTAATCCCGACTAGTCCCCGTCTAGGCGCTAGGCCCGGCTCCGCCGCCTAGCATCCGCCTAGCTTTTATTTATAAATGTATAGTTTTTTTTATTTTTTATGAATATAAATAAATATATTGGACATTTTTTAGTATTCAAATTTTTTTTAAAAAAGTTAGATAAAAAATAAACAAATGAAAGTATAATAAAGAAATCAGGGATGGGTAAAATTCTTTAATTTTTTATTTATAAATGTATAGTTTTTTTTATTTGTAAAAAAATCCACTACTAACCAACATCTCAAATAATTTTATTTATCCAAAAAAATATAAAAAATTAAAAAAGTTTATATGTTATTGTCCGTCCCTCTTCTATTATATACTTTTATTTCTTTAAAATTCTTAACTTTTTTTATATAAAAAATCCGTCACTAATCCGTCGCTAACCTAAAATATAAATTTAATAATTATTTTGAATAATTTAGCAACGACAGAAATCCGTCGGTAATAATATGTAATTACTTTACCGTCACTAATTCGTCGCTAACCTAAAATATAAATTTAATAATTATTTTAAATAATTTAGCAACGACTCAAATCCGTCAGTAATAATATGTAATTGATTTACCGATGAATTTTAATCCGTCGATAATCAAATCCGTCACTAATCCGTCGCTAAACTAAAATATAAATTTAATAATTATTTTAAATAATTTAGCAACGACTCAAATTCGTCGGTAATAATATGTAATTGATTTACCGTAATCTAATCCGTCACTAATCCGTCGCTAACCTAAAATATAAATTTAATAATTATTTTAAATAATTTACCGACGGATTTTAATCCGTCGGTAATTAATTCAGTCACTAATCCGTCACTAACCTAAAATATAAATTTAATGTTTATTTTAAATAATTTAGCAATGACTCAAATCCGTCGATAATAATATGTAATTAATTTACCGACGGATTTTAATCCGTCGGTAATTAAATCCGTCACTAATCCGTCGCTAACCTAAAATATAAATTTAATATTTGTTTTAAATAATTTAGCAACGACTCAAATCCGTCAGTAAAAATATTCGTCGCCATTCCGTCACAAATTCGTCAGTAAAAAAGTGCGCAAATTTTTGGCGCCAAAATGGTGACGGATTAGAGACGAAATGTAATCTGTCGGCATATCCGTCACTAAATCCGTCGGTAATCTCGTCCTAATTTTGTTTTTTGTTTTTCACCCCAGGTCGTTGCTATTCCGTCGCTAATCCGTCGGTATTAGTGACGGATTTATTTCCGTCACTAATTTCCGTCGGTATCTGTCAGTTTTCTTGTAGTGAGTAAATCATGTAACTGATGGAATCTTTGGAGAAATCTGAGGATGAGGATCCTTATGCTTAACAAGTACAACCACAGATTGAGCTCTTAACGTGAAAAAGGAAACATATCAGTAAATTGTTTCCTTCTATCAATAGATTATTTACACTTACAAAAAAATCAATAAAATTCAATGAATTTTCCAAGAAAATGTTCCAAGAAATATCAGCTAAAGATTTTGAAGAAATCCAATACAATGGATGATAATCTCCTAATAAACTCAGTCTATCTAATCTCAGTCTACCTATTCTCCTAATACAATCGGCATGTCATAAGAGCGTAATTTGGGCAACATGTCAGTAATGGTGGGTGCTTCTCTGTTTCTTTAGAGGCACCGGGGATTAAAGAATGCTGTCAGCGTAACAGGGTTTTTGTGACGGATGACAAAAGATCCAGACCTCCTTTTCCTATGGATGTATTTGATAAGGGAGATGATTCTTTTGCGGTGTTAAATTTTTAAAAGTTGTTTAAATCATTTTCTTTGTCTTGCCACCATTTTGGTACATTTGATCAGCTTTGGCTCAAGAACGCCGCTCAGTAGTTTTTTTTAATGGATGGTTGTCAGAGTTTTGAGCTGGTTCAATCGAGAGCTTTGAAGAGCGGGCCCAGGACAACAAACCTAATGAGCAGAGCAGCCTCTTTTTGATCTGAACTTACCAGCATATCCTCTTGTCTTTGGCAGCAATGACTTTGCTCCAGAAGTAGCCGAGGAGGAGCAAGTGAACCTGAACTTGAGGAGACAGAGTTCAAGAAATAGGCCACCTACTGCAAGAGCCTTGGAAGCTATAGCTCATGGGTTCTTGTAAGTAAACAGTAGGAGGGGAAACCTCTCGCTCGAGATCAAGAAGCTCCCAAGAGGATGCTAGGGGTAGTGGGCTCAGTACAAGGAGGATGGGTAAATGCTACCGCTAGGATATGATGAACTATCCCAGTGACATCGCTTTTTGGATCCGAGAAGAAAATCTAGCAAACACCATTAACTGCAAGTATAAATAAATTGTTATGACAAAAGTTATCTAACAAAAGATTTGAGAAAGAATGAATTCAATCTTTAATATTCAAGTGCTCTCAAAAAGATTAACTTGTCATATGAGACTATTTCCTTTCAAGATAGAGGGGTTAGTACATAAACAAAGATTAGCAATTATTAATAACATGTCATATATTCATAGTTGTTGGAATTTAAGTTTCTAAACAAAGATTTTGACAAAGAATTAATGAAGATTAAATGAAGATAAATCAAAGCAAAACAGGCCTATTGCTAAAACAAAAGATCTCTCAAAACTATTGAAACAAAAGAGATCATCTATCTTCCATAGTCATGATAGTCATTAGCTATTATAGAGCCAATTGACTAGACCATCAAATCACATTTGTGAACCCTTTTTCTTTTTGTTCTTTTTATGCTTTGCAACAAGAATCCTTAATTAGTGAGTTAATTAAGTTTCAATCTTTAGTGTCAATCTTAAAACAAGAACTTACAATAGTACTACAGACTACTTTACACATTTTATTTATCATTGACTAAGGCCCTGTTTGGTAAAATTGAAAATTAAGAGACGAAAATATAGAGTTGAAAATATAGAATTGAAATCATTAAGTTGCTCATTTTTTTTAAAACTTGAGTTTCTTTGGTAATGAAAAACCACAAATATCTGATTTTAATCAAAATTTCAACACAACACTCAAAAAACTATTTGAATAATTTCAGTGACTTTATAGTTTGACAAATGTAACTGAACTTTGATTTTTTTTTTTTTTGAAGAAAACTTAATTACATTACTCATTTAAAAATATTATTAATCAATATTTTTTATATGAAAATAAGTACATTTTAATATTTCTTTGGTAAAATAAAATTTGAATTAAAAAAAATATATTTCAAAAAAGAAAGTAGCAATAAATAAATAAAACATGCTGATAGGTGGATTTGAACCCCTTCCCTTTCTTTCTCTTCCCTTCTCCTCTTACTTTATTAAGACATCTCTTTCTATCTTAAAATTAATAGTCTTTTTTAATATAATCTTAATTAGTTAAGTGATTTGAATTTACCTTACCAAATAAGCTTAATTTTTTAATCTCTTAAAGTGTTCCAAATTAAGAAATTAATTTGGTTACCAAACAAGCCCTAAATATTTACTAAGTGAAATAAAAGGTGATGGAGCTTGTGACAATATTAGGCTTTACAAGTCTGAAGTCTAGAATAAGGTATTGATGATAAATGACACTTTGAATTAGGAAAAGGTAAACAAGTGTTGAAGGAAATTTAACCTAATTTGAACTCTGATGTTTCCTGCAGAACAAAAACATATTGTCCTCTCTTTATAAGCCAAACAAGTGTTTCTTATTGTCAAAAATGTCGAAGGAAATTTAATCTAATTTGGAATCGGCTGTTTCCTGCAGAACAAAAACTTATTATGCTCTCTATATAAAAACCGCTTCGTTCAACTTTTGTTAGATTCATCCTTCTCTTTACATCTCTCTTTTGTTATTTGGCTTTTAAGGCTGTTTTTATGCACTTGAATCCTCTTTTTAGCAATGCCCTTTCAAGACATCTTAACATATAATACGTCCAAGTCTCTCTTATTTTAGTTTTTCTGACTTCTACCACAAATCTTAAAAAAAAAAAAAATTGGTAGTTATTCCTCTAACCAATTGCTTCTATTACGAAATTAAAATTACATTAGAAACTTAACGTCATTAAAGTTTTGCCTGAACATGGAAAAATTTACAATTTAAAGTCAAAAAAAAAAAGACACAAACAGAACATTTGTCAAATATGGAGCAAGAGATGTATATAACACTTGAAATTTTTATGTAATCGATGCAAACAGATTTCTTATTTTTTTTTCTTTTAAAGAACAAGTAGCACGAAAGCATGTATAGGAAGTGAACATACCAAAAGTGTCGAATTGGGCCAAACGGGTAAAGCCCAATCATAGACAGCCTTGACTCTCACATTCTCAATGAGGCTGGCCCAATCAAAACAAGGCCCAAAGCCCGTCTCAAGTATCAGTCGACTAAGCCCATGGTCTGACCCACCAGGTCCCGACCTAACTTAGTCCGACCTCAGAATCCATACTACAATTCGGGTACGAACCATGCTCTACCCGACAGTCAGGTCGACCATTCCTTAAATGACGATCTCGACCTAAACAACAAGTGACGACCTGACACTTGCCGGCGTATTTGGTTGAACAATTCTCATAACCACATCCCTACAAATCAGGGGCCGTTATAGACACGTTCCCACGACCAAGTAACTGCCGCTACAATCTCGGAGCACATGTCGCCTCCCCAAAAATACACCACTCTTGTCTATAAATACTTCATCACTACCAAACGGTAAAAGGTAACTGCCATTTTGTTATCTGAATTCATTATTCAATACATTTTGAGCTATATACACCGTTATCTTACTCTCACGCCCGAGCGTCTTCGCCGGAGACACATCCGGCTAGTCGTGGGTTCTGATTTCAGGTCAAGAAGCCAGGTGATTGGTCCTGCCACGTGGAGGATTACTGATAAGCACAATTCCTGCAGCATCAGTTTGGTTCCATTGCCGGGAACTGTGCTTTAGCTTGACCTCGAAGATCTCATCCACCTACAACAATGGTGACTCCAGACGGGCATGTCGCAGACGTCTCTGAAGAGTTCGAAGAAGTGAACAATAACAACAATATGAACGCTGGAAATCTCAACACTAATGCTGAAAATGCAAACCTGCCTCCGCCCCCACCAAATCGCCCTCATGGTAGAGCAACACGCTCTACCAGTGTTGTTGATGGCAGGGGATTGCCAGATACGAGAAGGGGGAAAAGACACATGGAGGGACAAGGAGCTCCACCTCCTCCTAAGCGTCCAACTGCTCAGGGGAATGTTGGAAATAGGGCAGGTCCCTCATCCAACCCATTGAGCAGGAAGGAAATGTTATTGGAGCGAGCCCAGATTTTGGCCGAGCTATTGGCAATAGAGGAGGCTGAGAAGGCAGATGTAAGATCAGAGAAGGTGGCTCCCTCTCAAACCTCAAACAGGAAACAGGCCAGGAGTGTTAGGCCCAATGAGGGTGTGGGTCAAAATGCTGATCAAAGAATGGTAGCCCGACCTCAATCGCCTGTCCATATTCCGAGCAATGACTTAAGGGCTAGCCTCACCAGGAATAGGGAGCAGAAAGCTCAATCGGATTTGAGGACGCATTTAGAGGCTAATAGAAGCCGACGCGGTTCCCCTGCACGGACACAAAGATCAGGATCCCATAGGGACAGGAATGGGCGCAGGTCGCCTATTAGAGACGAGAGGCGCAGGTCGCCACTCGGGGGTAATTTGCGCAGGTCGCCTACCAGAGATGATAGGCGCAGGTCGCCACAAAGGAATGACAGGCAAAGATCTCCAGTTCGATCAGAGCGGGCTAATTCACACAGAGACAAGAGGAGTAGGCAGGTAACTCCCCCCATAAGCGAAGGTCAGAGGTCGAATGTTGTTACCCCTACAGGAGATGAAAGACCAGACGCTAGAGAGTGGTTGTTGATGAAAAAGAAATTCGAACAATGGGAGGAGGAGAAGAAAAAGGAGATTGGAAAGGTCGAACGAATTGACTTTGCTCTTCGACCTCTATCCAAAGAAATCAGGGATATTCGACATCCTCCTACTTTCAGGTTGCCTCTTCTGGAGAAGTATTCGGGGTCGACCAATGCAAAGAGTCATATAGCACATCTGGAATCCACAATGTGTTTTGTCGCCAATGAGGATGACAATATGTGCAAAGCTCTCCTAAGCACACTCACTGGGGCAGCCTTAACTTGGTTCAATGGTTTAGCCGCTGGTAGCATCACCACTTGGACATGCTTCAGGACAAAGTTCTTAGATCGCTTCTCGACCGCCGGAGCTCGGAAAGTGGACTCGTCACGATCTGAACAACTTGGTACATGCCAAAAATGAAAGCTCGATGAGCTACTTCACCAAGTTCAAGGAAATGGTTGATAAGATAGAGGAGGACCTCACTGATAGGGAAGTCATCAATTGCTTCCGAAACGGTATTTCCTCGGCAGACATGGATTATGAACTCACAGCCAGACAAGAACAACTCGACAGGAGTTGTATGAGAAGGTGTATAATGTCGCTCTTGCTGAGGAAAGGAAATTGAAGAAGAATGGTAAGAGTCCCAAGACTGAGGGCGCTGATGATAAGAAGGACCCCAACAAGAATGGAGGAAATAATAAGAATGGAAAGAACAGGACTAGGGCTACAGAGAAGGTGCCTGAGGTTTTCACTCCCCTTACGGTGAGTCGAACAGAAATCATGAATGCCGTCGAGTTGGCACCACCTGCCCCAATGAACCCATGCAACAAGTTCAGAAGGGACAACAGCAAATACTGTGATTACCACAAGGACACGGGTCATCTCACAGAGGATTGCTTGGGTTTGAAGCGTATCATCCAAAGAATGGTCGAGCAGGGGAGACTCGACGCATATGTGAAAAGACCTCAAGCTGGTGGAGGCGAGCAGCCAGCAGGTGGACAACAAGGACCGAGGCAACCTGCATCAACTTGGGGGTCATTACAGCAAGCAAGTAACACCGCTATCAAGCACAAGATCTTTCAACTCGCAAAGCCCCACACGTACCTCCAAGGAGAAATGTTAGAGATGAAACGATCGCCTTCTACCCCCATAAGTTGACAACTAATATGGCGGCTAGGGAGCAAGTTCTCGTCATCCCAGGTCTCATAGACGGATGTACGACGAGCAGACTCTTAGTCGACACGGGGGCCTGCAAAGATATTTTGTTCTACAAGACTTTCAAGGAGATGGGTCTTAATGACGAGCAGTTGGAAAGATATGATGGCAGGTTGGAGGGCTTCACCAACCATCGGGTTTATGCAAAAGGTCAGATTGAGCTCGACGTCGACCTAGGCCAACACCCCTCGTGGTCGTATCGAAGGTACAATTTATTGTGATTGATGTAAACAAAGTGACTATGCCGCTATACTTGGTATTCCCGGTCGTCGCTCTTGGAATGGTGGCGTCGATACCTCATCAACGAGTCAAGTTCCCCACACCCCGGAGTAGGCCTGCGTACAAGGCACAGCTCGAGCCTACCTGGACCATGTTCTTCGGGAAAGAAAGAAGAGAGAGCTAGAAATTGAGACGGCAGATGGTTATTTAAAGCTGTCTCAATCAGTCACCAAAACTACTCGACTGTCAACAATCACCGACGTGGAAGAGTCGACCTATCGCTCAAACGACGAGGTCATTCTTGAGTCGACACGTCACTCTAACACCACAGAGGTCGATTCAGATGTAGTTATGGTCGACCAAGTCCTCATAGGCAACCTATGCCTCCAGATCGACAATAACTCGGGGGCCACCACCACCACCAGCGAGGTTGCAGATAAGCTGGATGATATGATAGCAGAGGAGGCTCCACACCTGGGGGCCGAGGAAAGGCAAAAAGTGAGGGAGATCATCATCGAAACCTTGCAATTCAGGGATGGTCCAGAACTGGAAGCTGTGGACGAGCTAGAGTCAGTGATCACCAACCCTTCCTACCCCGACCAAAAAATTCAAATTGGGAAACAGTTGTCAGCTGAAGAAAGGCTGGAAATAATCGAGCTACTTAAGGAGAGCAATGATGTCTTCGCATGGAGAGTAGAGGACATGAGGGGAATCAAGGAAGAGGTCGCCGTTCACAGACTTGAAGTTAACCCGACCATAAAGCCTAGACCCCAAAAGTTGAGAAGTTTTGCTCGTGACAAGGAAGAGGCTATTAAAACTGAGGTACAAAAACTTTTGAGTGCAGGGATAATCAAGGAGGCCACTCATACAACGTGGTTGGCCAACGTGGTCATGGTGAAGAAATCAAATGGCAAATGGCGGATGTGTGTCGACTTCACCACTTTAAATCTTGCTTGCCCGAAGGACAGCTATCCTCTTCCTAGAATTGACAAACTAGTCGATTCCATTACTGGTCACTCAACCCTCAGTTTCCTCGACGCTTACTCAGGGTACCACCAGATTAAGATGCATGAGGATGACATAGTCAAGACGGCATTTCAAGCAGCTGGAGGCATCTATTGCTACAACATGATGCCCTTTGGATTGAAGAATGCAGGGGCGACTTATCAAAGAATGGTGAACAAAGTCTTTGCTTCTCAAATTGGCCGAAACATGGAGGCTTACGTCGACGATATGGTCATCAAAACAAAGACTGGACGTCACGTGGTCGACCTAAAGGAAACGTTCGCCAATTTAAGAGCAAACAACATGAAGCTCAACCCTAGCAAGTGTGTCTTTGGTGTAGCTGCTGGAAAGTTCCTTGGATTTATGGTATCTCAAATGAGGTATAGAAGCTAATCCAGAAAAAATAAAGGCTTTAGTCGACATGAAAGCCCCTACCAGTGTCAAAGAGATGCAGCGACTTAACGGAAGGGTAGCAGCTCTTGGTCGCTTCATATCAAAGTCAGTAGAGAGGTCTCTCCCCTTCTTCAAAGCATTGAGGGGGACGAAAAATTTTGAATGGACGACCGAATGTCATTCGTCGTTCCAACAGCTGAAGGATAACCTCGCTACTCCACCTCTCCTGAGTAGCCCGACCACTGGTGAAACCTTGTTCGTATATCTATCTGTAGGAGACAAGTCAGTAGCAGCAGTCTTGATTAAAGAAGATGAAGGGCTTCAAAATCCAGTATACTACATCGGCAAAGCCTTATCGATGTGGAGAGCGGGTATTACAATGCCGAGAAGGTCGCCTATGCTCTAGTCGTAGCTTCAAGGAAGCCGCGAGCTTATTTCTTGGCTCACCCTATCTTGAGTGCCGACTAATGCGCCCTGAGAAAGATATTACACAAGCCGGAGAGTTCAGGTCGACTACTCAATTTGTCCATTGCCCTTACTGAATTTGACATTGAGTATCGACCTCGAAAGGCACTGAAGGCTCAAGCTCTAGCAGACTTCTTGGTCGAGCTTACGTTCACCAAGGAAGACAACGAGCAGCGAGCTCCAAAGGAAAAGGCTAAAGGAAAAGAGCCAGAGTCCCAAGTCGCTATTAATCTACCCGACGATTGTTGGAAGGCCTACTCGGATGGGTCATCGACAAAGAATGTTAGTGGAGCTGGATTGTCTTGATCGAGCTGTAACTGGGACAGCGTACGAAGAATCCCTAAGGTTCAAGTTTGATGCTTCCAACAACCAAGCCGAATACGAAGCCTTGATAGCCTATAGAGTACGCCAAGTGTTTTGGAGCGACTAAGATCATGGCTTATTGTGATTCACAATTGATAGTCAACTGTGTCAAAGGCGAGTACGAAGTGCTTAGTTCCACTCTAATTAAATACTGCGACCTGGTGAAGGAGTTGATAAAAGACTTGGAATTCTGGGAGATTCAGAGGATTGGACGGGAAGACAACGAGCTAGCCGACCTCCTCTCGAAATTAGCTACTTCAGATGAGCCACATGATGAGCCCATCTCCTTCCTCGAAAATCCAGCTTATGAAAGGGTAAAAATTCAATGCATAGATGATCCCTCGAGAAATTGGGTTTATGAGAAGTGTTGGATCGAAGAAATGAAGGCATACTTAGAAAGTGGCGAGCTGCCTGGTGACGAGAAGAAAGCACGAGCTATCAAAAAGAAAGCTCCAAGGTATGTTATTCAAGGAGGCGACTTGTTCAGAAGATCCTACACTCGACCATTGCTGAAGTGCATCCACCCTCAAGAGGTCGCCCTATTGATACATGAAGTACACAGTGGGATTTGTGGCGGACACCCGGGGGCCAGGACCCTTGCTGACAAGTTAATCACTTTGGGGTACTACTGGCCACACATGAGAGCTGATACTCATAACTTTGTTCAACAATGTGATCAATGCCAAAGATTTGCAAACTTACCTTATATGCCTACAACCGAGCAGACCCCAGTAATTGCATCTTGGCCATTTGACATGTGGGGTGTCGACTTGATTGGACCCTTCCCTCCCGCCCGGGGAAACTGCAAGTATGTGATCGTTGCCATAGACTACTTCACTAAATGGGTTGAGTCCAAACCATTAGCTCGCATCACAGAGGAGAATGCTATCAACTTCGTTCACGATTTCATTTGGTGTCGATTTGGTTTTCCTCGAGCCATAGTGTCTGACAACGGACTGCAGTTCTCCAGAGCCTTCGAAGCAGAGATGAATCGGGTAGGAATCAAGCATTGGAAATCTTCTGTTGCCTATCCTCAAGGAAATGGGCAAGCTGAGGTAACAAATAAACTTGTTCTATCTTCACTCAAGACAGGTCTCGTAGGTCGACGTAACAATTGGTTGGACGAACTCCCCCTTGCTCTTTGGGCAGTTCGTACAACCACTCGGGGGCCTATGGGGGAAACCCCTTTTGCTCTCACATATGGATCAGAGGCCATGGCACCTGCTGAGCTCAGATTTCCTACTGCTAGAGTGACTTTCTTCAATCAGGAGCAGAATGACATCAACAGATTGATCGACTTAGATCTAGTCGACGAGAAGCGAGATACAGCTTACCTTCGAATGGTCAACTACAAGCAGCGAACTAAAAGTTATCATGACAAGAAGGTCAAGGCAAGATCGTTCCAAGTAGGAGACCATGTGTTGAGAAAGATTGAAGCAACGGGAAGAAGAACTCAGCAAAATAAACTGTCTCCCAACTGGGAAGGTCCTTACATAGTCACTCGAGTCGTCAAGGAAGGAACCTACATGATAGCTCATCCCGGAGGAGACGAGTTGAAACATCCTTGGCATGCTACTCACTTGATCAAGTACTACTTCTAGTTCGGTTTCCTAAATTGGAGCTCAAAAGTTAGTTCGCCTCGCAACACTTGAAGTTTGTTCTAGTTCTAGTTTCAAATTAATGTAAGCTTGTTCCCTACTTCAATAAAAAGCGCTGTTTATTCGATCAAACATAGTGTTACATTAACCCCAACAAGCTCGACTCTTAGTCAGCTTCATTTTAACAAGCTCGATTCTCAATCAGCTTTGTTGATCTAACAAGTCCGACTCTTAGTCGACTTCGTTCTAACAAACTCGACTCTTAGTCGGTCTTTTCTAACAAGCTCGATTCTTAATCGCCTTCGTTCATTTAAACAAGTTAGACTCTTAAGTCGACTTCATCCTAACAAACTCGACTCTTAGTCAGTCTGTTCCAATTAGCTCGATTCTTAATCAGCTTTGCTTATTTAACAAGTCCGATTCCTAATCGACTTTGTTCTAATTAACTCGACCCTTGGTCAGTTTCATTAGTACGAGCAGGTTCGACTCTTAGTCAATCTCGTTCGCAAAAAGTTATACAACTCTGAGGTCGACTAAATCATCAAGATTAAGTCAACCCTAGGCTTAAGTTGACCCATTTGTACTACTACATCTAGCTCGACATACACGATGAAATGGAAAACATACAACATTCAGAGATCAAAGTCGGTTATGATTATAAGTCTCCCAAAAGCGGGCTAAGACTTGCAAAAAATATAATTACATGTTTCTATGCCTCCCAAAAGCAGGGCCAAGGCATTCAGACAATAAAAAAGAGAAATCTTGTTTGAAACACATTTCATTACAACTTAATTGAATAATTCAAGAGTCTTGGCCAACATCAGTTTGGTCGTCAGCAGAAGCTCGACCCTCCCCATCTTCTTCTTGTTGCTGGGGGCCCAGAGGTTTACCTGACTCAGAATACACCCTCTGTTCAGGCTCTGCCTCCATCATTTCGGCATCATCAAGCTCTTGTAGAACAACATCAAGATTCCTCTCATTACTCTCGGGGGCCACCCAAGGCTCGCATTTATCCTCCTCGTCCTCTTCAGCAATGAAAGCCATGTCATTTTCTAGATAAGGCACGAGTGAATGACCGCCTCGAGCTACCATGTAGTATTGAGGCTCAAAGAACCAACGAGCTAGCTGCTCGAGGGTGACAGTAGATGTCGAGTCCACTATTGCTCGACGCGCCATGTGCCTCTTGCCGACCTCAAGAAAGTCCTGCGCCTTGGCCACGATGGCAGTGTAGTACTCATCTCCCTCCTTAAAATTATCAACTGCAGCCTCAGCAGCATCCTTAGCAGCAGTAGCAACGGCAGCTTGAAGGTTTTCCTCCCACTTCACCTGTGCTCGCCGATGATCTTCATTCAGCTCGATCAAGAAAGTATCTTTCTCCTTCAAAAGCTTGTTAACTGTTGCCAGCTCAGTCTTGGCCTTCTCGAGTTCTTTCTTCTCAGCATCCTTCTCTGCCTCAACCTCCTTGAGCTTGGATTTTGCAGCTTCAAGGTCGGACAGGGCCTTGGTCTTCACCGCCTCATTGGCTTCGTACGAGTTGTCCAGATCGTTGTATTTCTCCTTCCATTCCGCAAGCTCCTGAGCCTTTTTGGAATAATCATGAAGGGCTTGTCTCTCCCTCTTAATGGAGGCCCTCCAAGAGCTCTTGACTTGCTCGACCATAGTGAGGTTCTGCACTCAAAGGAAACAAGACAACTGTTAGCTCGGAAGTCAAAGTTGATTAATTGAAAGAGCAAACGACTAGACAAGAAGGGTAAATTAAAAGATTACCTCGCATTGAATCATCCCAGATCGAGCTGAGAACTCTTCAGGGGTAATCCCCTTATCGGCAAAATTAGCCAGGAGGTCAACATCGATGGCCCTCCTAACCACGACCTGGCCCAAGCTCATGTCTGGATAGCGTCGGCTAAGGCTATTGACCCCAATGAGAGGAGGCACATCACTCAGCCTCCTCATCTGATCCTCGAGGGACTCTTGGTTGGGACAAGAAGGAGCTGGTGGAGGAAGTTGACTCGAAGAAACAGATTTCCCCTTCCCAGATCGCAACCTCTTACTCGATCATAGAGGCTGATCATCTGCCTCCACTTCCACGTCATCATCCTCAACATTTACAACATTCAAAGGGCTAGCTCCCGCTATCTCGACTCCAAAGGTCTCCATATTAACGTCCTGAATTGGGTCGGTGCTCAGGCTTGCTCTAGCCGACCTAGTGGACTCGTCACCTCCCTCGGTGGCATCCACAGATTGGGTACCACTTCTCAGAGGATCATCTTCCTCAACCCCCTCCATTGGCACCATCCCAATGTTATCCTTTGATAGCAAGATGGTCCTAACCGTGGCCTCCCTCTGTCTGTGAGCTCGAGCATTAGCCTTTCCATGGGCTTTCTTCGCTTTCTTCTTGTCAGAAACGCCAACGATACGACCCATGTTAGCTTCTTGTTCGGGAGTCAGAACTGCAACAAAATTGAAGTGGAAAAGTGTTAAATCGACATACGAACAAAAGTTCTATATACAAGCAAAAGTTCTATATACGAGCAAAAGTTCTATGAACGAGCAAATTATGAACGACTTGATCATCCTATGAGCAAGTTAACAAGTTGCGAGTTAATTATGTACGAGCTAATTATTCTACACACAGAACGCTATGTATGAGCTAGCTATGTACGAACTACAGGTCCAGCCTATGACTAACTCACTCAAGACAAATTGATCATTCATACCAACTATTCAATGAAGGGCAAGTAAAGAAAAGCTGAACAGGGATATCTTACCACCAAAGCATGCTCCCATTATTCTTGCGGTAGTTCTCTGTCTTCTTGCAGAGTTGACACTTATCTCCAAATTTACCCAGAGAGTGAGTAACCCAGTCGGGATATACTTGGCCTCTCAACACAGGAATAAGGGGCTCTACCACTCCATCCCCAGACATCATTCCAGCCTGGACGAAATTATATTTGGTGGTGAGCAGACTCTCCCAGCTGATGGGCCTTCTCTCAACTAATCGACACAAAGCCCTGTGCAAGTTAAGGTGCCAGGATGGCTCCCAATAGTCCCTCTCATCAATGGTTTCTGTTTCGTCGTTGGGCAATGGGAATTCCCATCCTAATCTACTCTCTACCACCACTACATGAGAGTTCCATCCACTATGCTTGCTAGGAAGATTAGTGAAAAGTTTTGGAGATTTGGGTTTGGAAGGGGTACTGATGCTCAGATCCTCCCCACTATACTTAATACAGAAAAACTCCTTGAATACCCTCATACAAGGTTCATACCCCAGGAATCTACACACCATAGCAAAGCACACAAGAACCCTACAAGTATTGGCTCCAAGTGAAGGGGTAGGGCATTGGCGCACTCCAAAATTCGTTAATAAAGGGATCAAGAGGTAACCCGAGGCCGCCTACAACCGACCATAGAAGAAGGAAACCCTAGTGGCATCCTTGTTGAAGGTCGACCTAAACTGTTTCATGAACTCCTTCTGAGTATAGATGGTCACTTGGTAGTCCTCTTTGCTGACTTCGCAAAATTCCCTAATCACACTATACCTAGAGGGCAAGTTCTTATTGCCACGCAATGGCCCTTAGGGAACATAACCCCTTTCATTTTTCCCTGGAACAACTGAGTCGTCAAACGCGTCCACAATCACAGGACTGAAGAAGTCGAGGCGGCATTTCCTTCTTGAGTGGCCATATACGTACAAACAAAAGAGGAAGCAGGGGAGTCAGTCCTATGATCATGTTCAGTCGACCTACCTAAGGACGACCTAGACTCCCCTGGAAAACCTATTCTATTTCTAAGGAAGGAGGGTTTGTGCACGTCCCTAACATAAAACAAAGTGATATGGTCGAGCAGTTCGTGGAATAGAAGAAAAGTGACGATGTTTGAATCATCGACTACAAGGTTTTCAACGCCCCCTACAATGGGCAAACCTATCTCACTGAAGTTCAACTCCCACCTGGTCAAAATAGAGGCACACTCATCCAAGGATCACTCTCCACTCACCGTTCACGTTCTTATACACTCTACGGTTAACAGTGCAATACCCATACCAAGCGCCAGGTTCACTACGAAAGGTTCTAGCCATTGCAAAAAGCGAAAACAGAGCAGAAACATAAACCCTAAAGCAAATGTATCAGGGAAATACCTTAATTGAGTGCAGAAGGGGAGTTCGTTGCCAAAGCCGAGAGCTGGGTTTAAATCTTGCCGCAATTCCGCAATTATCGCCGGAGAAGGAGAGTTTGGAGACGGTAAGAATTCGAATTTGAGAAGAATTCTGAGTATTTATATTTTCCTAAATTTGGAAAGGGAAAAGAAATTCAAAATTGATTTTCCAAAATTAAAAGCCGAAGCGGTTTTCGAGAAGGAGTTCCAAGCGTCAGAGTAGCAATGATGACAAAATTCGGCGCTCCTTCATCTCCGACCGTTCATCGCCGACGTCCAGGATTGTGCCACGTCATCTTAGGTCGACTAAACCTCAGAAACGAGTAGCGACCTGCGAGTAGTAACTATTTTTCATCATTTAACTTTCAAGTCGACAAAGTCAACTCGAAAGTTGGGGGCCACTGAACATACCAAAAGTGTCGAATTGGGCCAAACGGGTAAAGCCCAATCATAGACAGTCTTGACTCTCACATTCTCAATGAGGCTGGCCCAATCAAAACAAGGCCCAAAGCCCATCTCAAGTATCAGTCGACTAAGCCCATGGTCCGACCCACCAGGTCCCGACCTAACTTAGTCCGACCTCAGAATCCATACTACAATTCGGGTACGAACCATGCTCTACCCGACAGTCAGGTAGACCATTCCTTAAATGACGATCTCGACCTAAACAACAAGTGACGACCTGACACTTGCCGGCGTATTTGGTTGAACAATTCTCATAACCACATCCCTACAAATCAGGGGCCGTTATAGACACGTTCCCACGACCAAGTAACTGCCGCTACAATCTCGGAGCACATGTCGCCTCCCCAAAAATACACCACTCTTGTCTATAAATACTTCATCACTACCAAACGGTTAAAGGTAACTGCCATTTTGTTATCTGAATTCATTATTCAATACATTTTGAGCTATATACACCGTTATCTTACTCTCACGCCCGAGCGTCTTCGCCGGAGTCACATCCGGCTAGTCGTGGGTTCTGATTTCAGGTCAAGAAGCGAGGTGATTGGTTCTGCCACGTGGAGGATTACTGATAAGCACAATTCCTGCAGCATCAGGAAGAGATATAAATATATTTTCTATGTTTGAATTTGAGGGATTGAAACCTTACTAATCTCGGCCTAATCTATGCAAGTTGGTCATCTATCTGATTCACAGTACGGATTTTCTGAGTGAGTCCAGCTTCCTATTAATAAAGCCATAAAAATAAATTTATAAGATATACCGGTCACATATACACATATATATACACATATATATAAACATATATATGACCATATATATACACATATATATGACCAGTATTCCAAATCAATTGAGAATACGGGTAATATATACACATATAAGACCACTATTCCAAATCAATTGAGAATATTGGTATAAGACCAGTATTCCAAATCAATGTCTTATATGACTTTAAACTTGCACAATATATACACATATATAAGACCAGAATTCCAAATTCAAGATCCAGTGACTGTACCTGAAATCTTTCGATTTCCATTGCTGGACCGCCGGGAGTGCGCCTCCATCTTCAAATTCTTCGTAGATTTAACCAAAACTCTGATCGGTAAAGAAAATGGGATACGCTCAGACACAGGGAATTGAGGAGCTGCGCTAGTGCTGTTGAGATGAGAAAGAGGGGTATATATAGGGTGACATCTGAATTACTAGGGTTGATCCAACTCAAACAAGCCCAATTAAGGGTCAAGTATGGGTTTCCACTTAATAATTAAAGGCAGGCAGGCCCAATTGGTTAGCATAACTTTAATTGCTTGTACTTCTTTTAACTGTCACACTAACTTCTGTTATTAGTGATTGATTTTTATTTCCTGCCACATGTCCGTCGAAGTTTAGTTCATCTTTGAAAATAATGGCTGTCTGAAAACTCTTTGGCATTAGCGACAGAAGTTCGTCGGAAATTGTGCACGAAACTTTATAATTTGAACAATGACGGTAATTCCATTGGGGATTAAAGTATCTGTTAGCAATACCGACGGATGATCAGTGATGTCGACTGAAGTCTGACCGATGATCAGTTGACTTAAAGATGTAGTCGGATTCGGCAACCCAGAACATACCGACTAACGTGTTTTGCCCGCACACATTTAGACGGGAAAGAGTGGTATATAGGGTGACATCAAATTACTAGGGTTGACACAAAATCAAACATGCCCAATTAAGCATTTATTAGGAATTTCCAATAATAATTCAATATAGGTGAGCGCTATGAAGGAACAAACCTTTACTTGCTAGCACTTCTTTTATTAAGGCCTAACTCCGTTTTAGTCTATTGTATATTAAAAGAAATTTCATTTTACAATTGTACTTTCTTTTATTCATACAATCCACCGTACACAAACATTATAAACAACCATTAACAACGTTATGTAGAGTTAACGGAATTGAGGCTCTCCTCGTCGGATAGTAAAAGTTACAAAAAGTAACAACTCATTAAACATCTAACAAATTAAATAGCTTGGTTAACAAATGACTCTGATAGTCTCCTCCCAAATACTAACCCATGCATTGGCCCAGCTATGAACACTACTCAACCCATTTCAGTAAATAAAAAAAAAATGAACCCTAAATTTGAGCCATAAACAATATTGTATAGCCATGAACACCACTCAACCATTTCATCAATCAAGCCCAAAATTTGAACGCATTTCAACTCCAATCCATTTCATCAAGCAAACACTAAATTTGAACATATCACCCAAATATTCTTCCTCCTTTTTCAATAAACCTAACACTAATCAGTGCAATCCCGACAATGTATTTCCATGAGAGGCAAGTGAGATAATTGGAGAAAAGCAACCATTAAAATTGAGTTTTGAAAGGTCTTGTTAAATTGATCAACTAAAGTAAGATCAGACAGTTAAGCTTTGACAGCTAAGATGAATTCTTAGCTTTCAGATATTAACTGATTAGATGACAAGAGAATAATGTGCAGCGGAATAAATAGAGTGAAATAATGTAAAGACAAAGTGATTAGTGGAAGTGTGTGTGAGTGTTTGTGTGTTTGTGTGTGATAATACCAAAGAACACAAGAATTTAAAGTGGTTCAGAGATCACTATTCCTACGTCCACTCTCACTGTCAATCTTGACAAGTGAGCTCAATCCACTATACTCTAGTTGCCTTTAAGAGTTACAAGATCATTACATGCGGGTGGAATAGTGTTTGCCTTTAGAGCATTGTTGACCAGATAAGAACAGGCTGGAATTTGCAACCCTTTAGTAGAGGATCTTCATAGAGATGACATGGCAATGTTTGTTGAGAGTTTTGGGCAAGGCACATCTTGGTCATCACAAAGATAAATCATTGTTGTTGTCTTTGAAGATCATAGCTGTCAGAGATATGAGTTCTCTGCTATTGAGAATCTTAGCTGTCAGGCTTAGCTATTTGATCTATATGAGTAGGGGATAAGGTTTGAGGTAGATGTCATGTAATGATATCTTTGTAATGAAATACATTTGAATTATTTGATTTGTCTTCATTGATCATTGCTGTCAGGTTGATTTATAAGAGGAGGTTAAGTTTTGGCTATCCAATGTCCATTGAGTGTATCTTGGCTGTCAGATAACATTGGATATCTTTCTTTGTCAAAACCATATATAACTATGTATCTACATAGTTAGGTCCTAACAATTTCCCCCTTTTTGGCAAAGTAATGTATCTTATGAAGATATGACCTGCAAGATAGCTTATGAATTGAATATACCAATGAAGAGAAGATCAATCTTCTTGATTCAATCATAAGAGCATAAACATAAAATATTATCCAACATAAAAAATGTTTAAGACAGGGGGTAAAAGGGAGAAAACAAAAGACTTAGCCAAAATGTTTCTAGTCCGAGTATTCTTCTCTTTCTTTTTTTGCTGCAAGGATTTGATCTATCTCAGATAGCAGTTCCTTCCTCATCTTTTGTTCTACACCTCTGTAGTACATCTCATTGTTCCTCTTCTAGCTCATCTCATCATCATAGGTGAAGGTATGATCTTGTCTTGACTTGAGCACAGCTTTGGACAGAGGTTCTTGATCATCCCTCAGCCTTAAGGGACCCCATTTGGGAGCACTTTTTACTCTTGCAACTTGACTTTTGGTTCCTGAAAATAGGTTAAGAGAAAAAAGGGTTTGACTGTATAGAGAAGGTTGGTTGAGCTGGATGGTGTGGAGGTTCTGTGGAGACAAGGTGGATAGCTGAGGTTGTGGATTGAGGCACTTGCTTCACTGGTTCATCATCCTCTTCATCACTAGACACTATGACATTTGCAGCAGAACCAGAAGCTCTTTTTCCCAGGTTAATAGCTTCCTCATTAGAATCATTGGACTTTCCTTTGGAGGTCTTCTTTTCTGGTTTAGCACCAACTGAGACTTCCATTATGTATCTCATCTTTGAGATCATGGTCCTTGTAAATTTTTGCATATCAGTGATGGTCACATGGTAGGGAGGCACATATGCTGAGGGGTTAAAGTTGGATGGGAGGTTTAGCTGATGAGATTTGGTGTTTGGGGGAATTATAGCTGGTGATTCTGAGATGGTTGGAGGAAACATGGCTGTCAGATTAGGCTTGGCAATGACAGCCATGATTTTGGCCTTGTTGCTACAAATCCTCCAATATATCTCCTTGGTCAAGTCCACACACAGATCATAAATAAGAGAGGAAGGCATGTAGATGCATTCATTTAGGTTGTTTGACAAAAAATGGGAGAACAAGACTTCCCAGTCAATTATTGTTGACAGATCCATGAAACTAGGTAATCTAGGGGCTGTATGGAAGAAGGATGAGGGGAGAGCTGATATGTACTTCTTCCATTCTTCATACCCAAACATGATGAGCCCACTTCTGTTTCTGGCATGAATAATGATGGCATTTTTGGTCAACACCCAAGGCTTTTCAAGGATGTTTGGGTTGGCAATTTCAAGGAAATTGGTGATTCCTTTGAATATTTGGTGGGCAGCCATGACTGACTGAAATGAGAAGTCAATTTCACAATAAAAAATCCAGGGTTCACAAGTTGGAAGGGGTTCACTATCAAAGGTGGGTTCAGGTGGCAGTTGAGGTTCAACATTTTCAACAGGTTTAGATGGAGCTTCACTGGCAGGCTTGCTTGACTTCTTGGCCCTATCTCTAGTTTTGATTACATCTAGAGATATCAACATTTCATCTTCAGGCAATACTTGTCTTAGATAATTGATGACAGTGGGAAGTATTTCAGCAGATCCTTCAAGGGTTAATCCTTCAGCAGCTTTTAGGATGTGGCTAGGAATGGGTGGTGAATCAGATGGGCTGGAGATAGGTGAGGATTGGGATAAGGAGGCCTTAGTTGTCAGATTAGGGGACAAGTGTCTTCCCATCTGGAGAGCATAGCTGAAAGAGTCAGCATTGGTGATAAGCTACAAGACAAAATTAGAGGAACCAATGACGAAAAAAACAAGCCTTTTGCTTCTTGTTGTTTAGGGGCCAAATACCTTTATCCCCTCAACTATACACCAAATCCCACTTTGCACCCGCACGCTCATAATCGATCACACTCACTCTTATTATTTTTATCTTACATATTTTTATTCTGCTGCGCAATTTTACATTTACTACTAGCAGTCAAAGAAAGTTAACCATTTTATCAAGATAGACGACCTGTTCTCAGATAGTCGACCTCTCACTATTTCATCTGTTTTGTGTTAAACTTAGTATAGGACCTTTTACCTACTTTTGAATTAAAGACATTATGCAGAAAATTGTGACTGTTACTCTAGTTTTTTATTTTTTTGGCAAGAGAGAAAGAGTTTGATACCTCAAAATGTTATGTTTGAAGATTTGGAGAATTCGGTGGATTTACGGTTTTAGAAATGACTTGTGTGCTTAGGGAAGTAAAACCCTCTCTTTCTACTGTAGATGGATGTGGTGCCTTTTGATTTTTGACTTGAATTTGTTGGAGATAACTTGTGTGCATTTATACATGTGGCTGATGAAGAAGTTCAAGGAGAAAGCTCATCTGATCCGTGAACTGCAAAAGAATGAGAAAGAAAGTGGGAAAAAGATAGTACACCAATTGAAGAAAGATTTGCTTCGACAAAAGACATTTCAGTTGGAGAGAAGTTACAAAAGAACGTCCAAAGCAGTGTTCACAACTTTAGGTGCACGTCCATTGGACAAGAAACCTAAGCCTCCATCTGATGGTGTAAGCTAAAAGGATGCGCACCTGAAGCGAATCCCAAAACCCCAATGCCGATGCCCAAAGAAAAATAAAAGTCTGCTCAAAAGCCCCAAATTTCCACTCACTTTACACCAAAAGACTGCTGAGTTCTACTGTGCTCGAATCCCATATGATGAGTTACAGGGTAAGTAAGGATGAGATAAACAATACTTAAATATTGGCAGCAGTTTGGGGAATGAGGTAAATTACTTTTGACCTTCTTGATTGATAAAAGAGTTCTATATTTTTGTATTTTACAATAATTTTTATGGTGTGATGAACAAAAAGAAAAAGACATAAATGTTTTTTGTTTGAACATAATACACTCAACATCATATCAAAGAAAAAGACATAAATGTTTTTGTTCTTAGTTTGAATTCGAGGGATTGGAACCTTACCGCCTAAATAAAAGCATGTTGGTCATTGATCTGATTCACAGCAGGAATTTTTCTGAGTGAGTCCAGAGTACCTATTAATAAAGCCATAAAAAAAGTATGACAAGTAGGATATGTGTAATATAATAATAATCTTTTGACATTTTATAAGAAATGTGAATTTTATATGGAACATCCATTTGGGTAAAAACATGAAGCTTCAAATGGGATTGAGGGATTTGGATAAAATTTAAAGCTTCAAATGGGACAGAGGGAGTATATGGAAATGTGAAGTTTTATATAAGATGGCCATTTTCAGCAAAACAATTACAATTTAATGGGACAAGTCAAACTTTTATGATTATACCGAGAAAGTGATCCAAGAAAGGTTTAATAATAAATGAGTTTGTTGGCAAGAGTAAGGAAACTAATATTAAATTTTATAAACCATATAAATTGATCCAAGCCAACAACCGAAACATGGGCATCTAAAGAAAAATGATATCAGAGCTCATGGTTTGGCAAGGTCTAGGGTTCAAATCTTTCCTCTCTATCACCTTAAGGTTTTAGAAGAGTTGGTTACTTAACATGGTATCAGAGCTCATGGTTTGGCAAGGTCTAGGGTTCAAATCTTCCAGCTTGCATTTATCCTTAAAAAAAATTATAAAGGGTAAGTATTGACCCAATTGCACCCCTATAACTCCACGTATGCACGTGAGGGGGAGTGTTAATATCTAAGCATGATATACGTTGTGGGTGCCCTCTCTATCACCTTAAGGTTTTAGAGGAGTTGGTTACTTAACAATTTTAATAAACCATATAAATTGATCCAAGCCAACAACCGAAACATGGGCATCTAAAGAAATCACATATAAATTAAATTTCAAGAAATTGAAACTAAATAAAGATCAGAAAAAAATGTTTGATTAGAATCTAGAGAAAATTTACCACAGCTGGAGCCTGGACAGCCAGGGGATTGCTCCTCCATCGGCAGACCTTAAAGAGAGAGAGAGACCAGATTGCTAAGAAGAGAGAGAAGAGACACGGAAAGAGGAGAGAGAGACGATTATATCGAGGTTGACACAATACGATTGAGGGAGGACAGAGAGGAACGGAAAAAGAAAGCGCCGTTTATATAGTACTAGGTTGAGACAGTACAAGGGTTGACCGAAAACCCTAGCTAGTTAACCTTTGCGGATTACCCAATTCATAAGAGGCCCAATAAAAAAAATAAAGTTTTGGGGCCATGAAAAGTGCTAATTCAAGTTTTCTGTTATAATAGAAAAACACCCAAATAAATTAGAATCTTATGGGGGAGAAGGGTTTAGAGATTGAGTAAGTTTTAGGGAAAATCCGTTTTTCCATAAGTTATAAAAGCCCACTTTTTATCCTTAAAAATATCGAGTTTAGACCTTAAAACATTGAGTTTAGGCTTTAAAATACCTAGAAAATAAAATAGTGAGTTTAGGCGTTAAAACAGTAAGTTTAAGCTAGAAAATAAAATAGCGAGTTTAAGCCTTAAAACAGAGAGTTTAGGCTTTAAAACACTAAGTCGATATATTTAAAAACAAGACTTTTTATAACTTATGGAGAAACAGGTTTCCCTCAAAATTTTCTGATAGAAATTTTTAACGAGTCATTGTGGTTTAACACAGTATATACAATACTAGAAACTGGAGAATTTTCCATCTGTAATTATGCCATAATTTACATTAACCAACAAATATTTTGGTTGGCTATCCGACGGGATCAAAATTTACCGATGAAATAATTTTGTGTACAAAGTTTCTTTCCGTCGGAGGTAGAGTACCCCCTAGAACATTTTATAGTGCCATTTTATTATGCCACTAGAACATATGGATGCTAGTGAATCAAAATGCTCTATGCCACTATTTTCAAAGCGCCAGTAAATATGCATATCGTGACATTTTTATCATATTATATTGATGTTAGTGTTGGGCCCTACATTTTTAAATCAACTTGTTTACAACATGCACCTAGAATCTTGGTACTAACAACTTGAGTTGTTCTATTACATCTTGATCATTTGCAGGTTGAACTATTGTTACGTTAACCCTATTTTCCAGGGAACGTGTCAAAGTAATTGAAGACCAATTCAAAGACGTCTCACCATGCAAATACCCAGCAACGGATCATTATCCCCTCAATCAACAAAATGGCGATAATGTATCAACAAGATCAACCTCTTATCCGAGATTCTAGGACTATTTTTTCTCCTTGTAAATTAGCCGTTATTTGAGGTATAAAAGGGGAAAAACACTGTACTTTGCACACACGTTTTTTCACTAGCTTAAGCTCCCTTCTATACGCTCCTAGCTCTGTAATCATTTTAATCCTTAGTAAACTTTTGGTCAAGGAAGGTACCAAAACCTCCCGGGGTTTTATGCCGGTGAACAAGTTGTTCAAGGGCTTTCCCTAGTCAACAAACACCTTGTGTTCATTTCTATTCAACTCGATAATCATTGTACCCTGATTCATATCACTTTAGTCATTTTTCTTATCATCAAAAACACTTGTTGAAATTTGACCAAAACAATTTGGCGCCGTCCGTGGGAAACTTTGATTATTTGCGTAGAAATGGCCAATCCGCCGTCCGGCAGTCAAGGTGAGAGGATTCGGCCGCTTCCTGTTTCCGACACCCAAGGCAATCCATCTTTGAATGCGGAAGCTGTCAATTTGGAGATATTATCCAACATGGCCGATATGTTGAAGAAAGTGAATGATCGGTTGGATGGTCAGGAGCATACGAACGCCATGATATTCAATGCCATTGATAGCATGCTTAAAGGGAAGCAAGTTGAGACTCAAGTATCTACTCCATTTTCACCTTTACTTCCTAGATCTTTGTTTGGTGCAGGTACAGGACTAATCCATTTCGGAGATATCCCTATGTCCAATACCTTGCCAGGAGAAAGCACAATCCTGACGTCCATTCCAATCGAGCAACCAAGATTCAGCCTTCCAGCTAGCCAACCTGTGTTGTCATCTTGCTACACTTATGCTACACCCTCAATGGGGCAAACAGGGAGTTTCTTTAATGTTTTTGATACTTCTGTATCTCAGTTTAATAACAATCCTCTTTTGGCAGAGAGTCAACTTGTTAAGGAAATGCAGACTATAAAGGATTTGCTTCGAAGCATACCTGGAGTCAATGTGCCATACCACCAAGTTTCTCCAACTTGCTATAACGAATCTCGTTTTGTTCCAGCATTAGCTAGCGTGGAAATCCCAAAGAAGTTTTCGATCCCTCATATGAAGAAGTATGACGGGAGCACCGACACGGCAGACATGTGTTGCTATATCAGGAATCAATGGATATTATAAGTATCCCCCCTATTTTTAGAGAAGCATGTTTTTGCAGGGGTTTTGGCTCAACTTTGTCAGGACCAACCTTAAAATGGCTAACAGGACTTCCTCTAAACTCTATTTCTTCTAATGCTCAACTTCTCAATATGTTTATTAATCAATTTTCATGCAATAGGGCATTTGACAAGTTGACTAGTGACCTTTATAGAATTGTGCAACAGCCTAACGAAAGTCTTAAAGAATATTTGCATAGGTTTAACAAGGAGACAGTGACTATACCCAACTTGGACGTGTCCACAGCTACGGAAGCATTCCGTATAGGCTTGAAGAAGAGCTCTCTATTTTATAATGAGTTGGTGATGACTCCTGCGAAACAACTTGAAGAAATCAGAACCAGAGCCTTGCCTTTCATCAGATTGGAGGATGACAGCCTGGCGTTGGGGAAGTCAACTGGGAGGACCCCTACTCCTCTATTTGAGCCCTCTGACAGAAAATTGGATTCCCATCACTATAAGTCCAACAGAGGCAAACCCCCTGTTAAATCTGAATCTTCTAAAGTTCATTTTGTAGATGATGATCAAGATGGGGATGATAATGATTATCCAAAAATTTCTGAATACTATTTTTCTGTGGACGTTGCAGGAATCCTTTGCGCCATGGGAAATCTTGGAGATAAAGCTAGATGGCCCAAGAAGAGTGACCAGCCTACAGCTTGGAAGGATAAGTCCAAGTGGTGCGCATTTCATGAGGATTTTGGGCATACCACTGAGAATTGTTTTGCCTTGAGGAAGGAGATTGCTCACTTATTATCCATGGGTCTTCTTAAGGATTTGTTGGGTAAGAAGAGGGTCAGAAGTGAGTCCAAAGAGCCTGATTCAGGAGAGCAGTCCAGACCCGAGAAGGTTGCACCTCCTCCAGTCACCAAGGTAGTAAACGTTATTTCAGGTGGATCCCATATTTGTGGCACAACTTATTCTGCCGCCAAGCGTCATGCCAAGAGTTCTAAGGAGGATCAGTCAGAATTGCCCTTAAGGAGTCGTGACTTCACAGATGGTCAAGTTATCTCCTTTGAAGATGAAGATAAGGACAACACGTTGGACCCTCATCATGATGGTCTAGTTGTTCAGGTGCAGATTGCTAATTGTGTGGTCAAGAGAATTCTGATTGATGGTAGCAGCTCAGTCAACATAATCTTCACTCATGCTCTTGAAGATATGGGCATTCCTTTGTCCGAAGTTGTGAAGAATTCATCCGTACTGGTAGGGTTTAGTGGTGAGGTAAAGCAAACGGTCAGAGAAATCAAGTTGCCTATCTATATGGAGGGTATGAATTCTATGGAAAGGTTCTGTGTGATTGAATGCTCTTCCTTTTACAATGTCATTTTGGGAAGACCTTGGATCCACAACATGAAGGCCGTGCCATCAACTTATCACCAGTGCGTCAAGTTTCCAACACCTTGGGGTGTAGCCAAGTTGAAAGGAAATCAGCAAGTTTCTAAATAATGCTACAAGGTTAACATGAAAGCAAGTTCGGTTCCCTCATTTGAAAAGATCTTTTCCTCGAGTTAATGTTTAAAGTTTGAAAATGACTATGTGTAAGCAACTAGTTCGAGAACTAAAGTCATGGCATGGGAGGAGGCATGTCATGGCCGAGAAACGCTGCAGCATGGGTTTAGACATGGGCAGCATTGCATGGCAAGGCGGGAAAATGACTCTAGGCTATGGGCAAAACTGGGCTGTGACTTCTGACTCGACAGGGTAAGACAATGGGCTGGTTGGCTGACATTGGGTGGCTTAGGACATGGCAGTTGGTGTTGGAATATTTTATGGACTTTACATATACTAGTATAATAAATAAAGTCTTTGGGCACATAGACGTATGTACACTATAAGTAATTGTATATGTCACATTAAATATTAAAGTATTTGGGCCTAATAAAGTGATCTACTAAAGTTAAAGGGGGCCCAAGTCATCTTTTATAAGTATGGGATCTACAGTAATATGTGTAGATACCTAAGGGGCCTAGTTGTTAATCTATGATGGGTTGGCTAACATACTAGGTCAATATAAATATAGGGTTATGGTCCCCAATTGACCTACCTAGGTTTTATTCTTTTGATCCCCATTATCATCTGAATTCTAAGAACCCTAAGGATCAATTGGAAGACAATAATCGTTCATCAAGTCTTCATCAAGCATTCTCTGAATATTGCTATGGATTCAGGTTTGTCTATCGTTCCATAATCTTTGATAACTTAAAGCATGATTGTCCTAGAATAAATATTCCGCATCATTCTAGGGTTTATGTATAATTAATTACATCAAGTGGTATCAGAGCCGTAATCTTGCTTTGTTGTTGGGATTATTTGGATCGAATTGATTATGCTGTTTATGATTTATTTTGGCTGAAAAAAAAACCGGATTAGTGGAGAGGAAGGGACGGAGTATAGGAGTATAATGGAGTATTAAGCACAACTTGAAAGGGTTATCCAAAGGGTTATCAAATGCGATTACGTACGTCGTATCGTAACCATGTCAATTCTTTGTTATTCCCCCATTTTTTTGGTGGATCCTCTGATGACCCAAATCTCGGATCAGCTCGTGTTGTCTTTCAGATTTTACCTTCGTCAATCTGTCATTGAAATCCCCAATTTTCTGTAAAGATTATACTTTCGTAACTTAATTTCATGATCATACACTGGCTTCTGATTCGTCTTATTATTCTTGATTTGAATCTTTTGTAGCTGTTTGGGTGTGATTTGATCGGGTTTCTTTTGCCGGTTTGATAGAAAAGTGAATAATAATTAGGACAATTTGAAGAATACACATTGTGGGTACTCCAGATCCTAAGTCAAAATTGAACAAAAGTAATTGTTTATGCCATACGTATTGTGCTATTGTTTGGTTTGTTTGATTATTAGTGTTATTTGGATTAAGTAAATATTATTGAAATTATTATTATGGACAATAATTTTAAATTTCAATAATAATGTTTAAGCTATGCCCATGTTTGAAATTACTTTGGGTTCGTTTATTCGAACACATCTTGTATTTTATGTTATTAAATTTTCGTAGCATGTTATCAAAGTAACCTCTCCTATGAATTTTTTTTTTAATTTAAAATACATGATTATTTGAAGTTTTTTTTTTTGGCGTGTTTGTTTTTCATGCGGGTAATGGTCGGCCCAAAGGAAGGCTATTATTTGGCAGAAATTCAAATTCGTTTGTGGAGATAAATATGTAACAGTTATTAAGTGTCCATGTGAATATTGAGTCGGTCCAAAGAAAGGCTTGGTATTTGACATAATTTTACTGTTAATATTTGATTTCTACTAAAGAAAATCACTCGCAAGTTAATTTTCTATCCAAAGATTAAAATTAATGTTGCATCGATTTTCTTGTAATGGGATAATTTTAATTTCAAACATTTATCTGCTTAAAGTTATATGTGAGCTTATTTGTTTTATTTGTTCTCTATTCAGTTACTTCATCAGCTTCTAATATATCTGCTAACATCAACTCGATTCCCATGCTGAATGGGATGAATTTTAAGAGCTGGAAAGAAAATGTGCTGATTGTTCTGGGAGTTATGGATCTAGACCTTGCACTCAGGGAGCCAAAACCCGCTGACCTGACTAGCACGAGTACATCTCAAGCTAAGAAGGATATGGAAAAGTGGGAACGCTCAAATCGCATGTGTCTTATGATCATGAAGAAAAGCATCCCAGAATCATTCAGAGGCGATATAGATGATGAGAAAGTTGCAATGACGTTCCTTACAGAGCTTGAAAAGCGTTTTGCTAAGAATGAAAGGGCAGAAACAAGCACGCTTTTGCGTAATCTTGTTGCCATGAGGTATAAAGGTAAAGGGAACGTGCGTGAGTACATTATGGAGATGGCCAATTTGGCATCTAAACTTAAGGCTCTCAAGTTCAAGCTGTCGGATGACATGCTTGTTCATATGGTTATGATCTCACTTCCACCACAGTTTGGGCAATTTGAAGTAACATTCAATTGCCAGAAGGAAAAGTGGACTCTTAATGAGTTCATTTCACTGTGTGTGCAAGAGGAATCAAGGTTAAAGTCTGAAAAGACTGAGAGTGCTCACTTCGCGGCTTCCTTTTCGGGCTATAACAAGAAAAGGAAGGCTAAAGAAACTGCGGTCAATGAGCCAAAGAAAAAAGCAACATAAAGTATTGAAGGGACAAGCTATGGATTTAGCAACGTCAACGTCCAAGGGACAAGATAAGGATCCAGGTTGCTTTTTCTGTAAGGAAATGGATCATATGAAGAGAGATTGCCCTAAATATCACGCATGGCGTGTAAAGAAAAGTATATCTCTTGCTTTTGTTTGTTCTGAGATTAATTTGGTTTCAGTGCCTAGACACACTTGGTGGTTAGATTCTGGTTCTTCTACTCACATCAGTGTGTCTATGCAGGGTTGCCTGAACTGCCGAAAGCCAAGTGATGCTGAAAGATTCATCTATGTGGGAAACGGCAATTCTATTGAAGTTGAAGCAATCGGAACTTTTAGATTATTATTAAAGTCTGGATTTTATTTAGATTTGTATGAGACACATGTGGTACCGTCTTTTAGACGGAATTTGGTTTCCATTTCACTTTTGGACAAAGAAGGATTTACTTGTTCATTTGCAAATGGTGAATGTCGTTTCTCGTACAATTCTAAGTTTATTGGATCTAGTACTTTGTCAGTTTATGATAATCTTTATATGTTGGATACTGTTGCTTCATATCATGAAAACCTGCATGTGGAAACACGTGGTACTAAACGCAAATTTACTAACAACTAGTACATCACCCGTGTGTTAAACACACGGGAAGAACACTTTTTAAAATTTACGTTAAACAACATAAAAAATTCAATTTTTTTATTAACATAAAAGTGAAACAGTTATGATCTTAATTAAAGATGATACTTTACTTGTACAATTTTGAAACTTGAAATAGCGCTAAATATTGGTTTGGTACTTGTACAATCTTAAACCTAACTAAATAAGTATGGTTTTTCTAGGATTGTGGATTCTTTGTATAGCCGTCAACCCATAAAAGTTATAAAAAATTGTGAGACCTGCATTAAGTGAACTAAATCAAATACTCCAATCAATAGCAAAACAGAGCACTCCTAATGAGATATAACCTTAGTAAAAAATTGTGTTAATCAATGTGAAAAACAATTACTCACACTGCAGGAAACACATAAACTGAATAAATATTGCAACCAAAAACCGAATGTCATGAAAATTGATAACCCCATACAAAAGTTTTTTACAACCAAAATGAAAAAAGGCAAAAAGTTAAATTGTTTTCAGTTAAAAATACCCAAATAAAAGTTTTTTACAACCAAAATGAAAAAGTTGTTCAAATTACTATTTTGTTAAATCTATGACACTTGTGTCAATCTTCTTTGGTTTTATCCATCGATTCCATTCGAGCCTCGCAGACCTTCTAACTCTTGGACGCTGAAGTGGACTGCTTTGTTCTTCATCTTCAACAAAAGCTTCATTCACAACCTAACAAAGACACAACATTAGTGCATAAATATTAAAAGAACTAAAAATAAAATATAGTGCAACCTATGTCTCTTTATAACCTCATTTTCAGCCAAAAGTGTATTTGCCTCTGCCTCATTTAAAGCATTAGACAAATCCTTCAATAACATATCACAATCATTAATCAAAAATTCACATTCAGAATTACTTGGAACAATTTGTTTAGCCAAATGACATCCTCGCTTATTATGACCACTTTTATTGCACAAACTACATTTTTGGTTCTTGTCCCATGCGTTCCTTCCACTTCAACCTGCAAACAAAAATAAAAAAAAAATTATAAATAACAACACAGTTAAAATACCAATACATTATAACATTATAAGATAAATTAAAATAGTTTACCTCAATACCATCTTGTTCTTTACTCAATGGACAACCCCTTTTGTTATGTCCACTTTTGTTGCACAAACTACATTTTTTTGTTCTTCTCCGATGTGATCCTTTCACTTCAACCTGCAACAAAAAAAAAATACTAAATAAGAACACAGTTAACATACCAACAAATTATATCATTATTCCATAAAATAAAATTGTTTACCTCAATAACATCTTGTTCTTTACGCAATGGACATCCCCTTTTGTTATGTCCACTTCTCTTGCAGAAACTACATATATATGACCTTGTGTCATGTGAGGCTTCCCCTTGAACCTTCAACAAAAAATAAAAAAAAATATAAGTATAATGTACTAATGACGTCTGGCATCAAGGAATATTTGAAATGGTTATTGATGGGCTGCACAAATATTGCACCATCAACACCTGCTTCTTTCAATACTAATGATAGTGTAAAGGAGACTAAGTGTTTCCAGTCCTATGCCTTACTAAAATGGGAACTCCTTGATTGGGAGATTAAACTTCTTGTACGGAACAAACTAATGAATAAATGAGCAGTAAGCAAAATTAAAAACCAAGACAGTTCAGCCAACAATTACCACCAATGATTGTTATAAACGAAAGTTGGTTAAACACTTGTGAATCATGACAAATATCAAAGCTATTAGAAGTAAGAATCTATCACAACCACATGAAATCTTCTCCGTAGCATTCCTTTTCAATTGGACACTGTTCCAACAATATAATAGTAGCCACTATGAAACAAATGAATACAACAGGTAACAATACATACAAAATTTAATATTGAAGATTCAGTCTTTAGTGATGGTGCAAACCTGAAGGTGTAATTCCATCAGTAATTGAACTGGACTTTAGTTAACAAATACTTCTTCTAAACAGAGAGACCTAAGATCTGCAAAAAAAAACATTAACGATTCCTAACAAAGAAAAAATCAATTGACACTGTTATATGAGCTATGGTAGAGGAGTATTTCATATGCAGCTAACTAAGTAAGAAATTGTCTATCATTAAAAAAAAAACTGATTAACATCTCTTAAGAATAAATATTTCCGTCAAGAGATTTTTAAGCTTGTGGTATCAAAGAAGGATCATTGTCATCATATTTAAGTCTAAGTATCATTTCAAAAGGGACATAATGACATGTCTTATATAACATACAAAATCAAGCAATCTGAAGTAAAAATAAAGCAATTCATGAAAAGAAAACTCTAAAAAACAACCATCTTCATAGATTGAAAGCAGCTTCTAGTATCATATACCAAACAACAACTCTGATATTCATTCGAAAACCACAAATTAGAATAACAAACCTAGAGAAGCAGGTTCTAGTATCCTATAGCTACCAACTAAACAAATGAAATGACAAAACCGGATGAACAAATAAAAATATCACAAAGTTCCAATGCGGATGATTGAAATAGAGGAAAGGGTGATTCAATTGGATATGAAAATCAGAGACTAATGGTTAGGGTTTACATAAAATTGACTTTGAATTATTGATTTTAATATACAAAATATGCATTACATTGTTTTAGCACCCCATTGGCAGTTCAGCAAAACTACCTCCAAAGGGATTTTTATTGTCCAAATAGATAAGAACATATCAAAGAGATGAAATAGAAAATAAAAGGAAATAAGAAGAAATTAGTAGAGGAAATTGCGTTTACCTGGACGTTGGGAAAAAAAAGGAAGACACTGAAGCGTCTAACAAACGATCGGGAAAGAAAGAGGGGGCGGCGACCGTGAATGGGGGAGGTGAGCCGAAGGTAGGTGAGGTTTTGGGGAAGAAAGGGTTTTGGTGCAATTTGTTGATTGCTGATGACGGAAGGGAGTAATGAGAAACAGAGAAGAAGAAGATTAGCGGTCAGAATAATAAACCGCTTAGCTTATCGAGGAAGCTAGGCCATCCAAAAAAAAAAAATTCTTTATTGACATGAAAGTGAAATACAGTATTTATGATCTAACTTAAAGAAAGAAATACTTTTTTAAAATAACAAACATCTATGAATATTACAAATTTTGGAAAATTTCCTTATAGACAACATTTGTAGTTTCATTGGTGAGGTTTCCTTCATCATCGCACATTAATATCTTCAATCCATGGCGATTTGTGACCCTAGACAATGCAACGTATAACTGACCATGACTGAAAACAGGCTTCTTCAAGAAAATTCCGACATTTGAAAGAGATTGACCCTGACTTTTATTGATTGTCATTGCATATGACACAACCAATGGAAACTGTCGCCTCTGTAATTTGAATGGCAACCGTATATCTGCTGGAGTCAATGTCATTCTCGGAATAAATACAGTATCACCAACATTACTACCGTTTAGAACTTTCCCTTCGAGAACATGATTTCCGAGCCTTGTAATAATTAACCTTGTTCCATTACATAACCCTGAACAATGGTCAATGTTTCTCAGCAACATGACTGGTGTACCGACCTTTAAATGTATTTCATGAGTAGGTAGACCAGAACACTTGATAGTGTTTAAAAACTCCGTCGAATGAAGATCTTCAAAGAAACTGGAGTTATCTTCAGATTTGCAAATAGAATCAGAACTTAAATAAGTCCTTTGTTCAGATTGGTTGTACGAAACCATATAGGCATTAATGTTCTCAACCACATCCAGCGTCGGAGCAAGAATGGCTCTTCCCTGTAAATAATCAGGATCAATTAAATGATCAGTGAAATTGGGATATGTGCTTTCAACAATAGACTTGATGAAATCATCTAACTCATTAACAATCAAGTCATCAGGAATCTTTATTGTGGCTTCACCATCATTATCATTACCATAGGACCCATCCCCAACACTCAATATCCACTCTGAGAAAGCCTTGAGTTCTAAACCACTTTCATCATTTTCAATTTGTTGTAGTCTCATATTCTTGGAAAGCCTCAAAACTTTGACATGAGACCATAAATATGATGAATTGATCGTGGCCATAACAACATCTTGTCTGGTACCTTTTGGAATTACTGGAAGTATCTGACGGAAGTCTCCACCCATAACCAATGTCTTGCCTCCAAACGGTTGATTCAAGCTATCTGTGTGATTGAACCTCATTATGTCCCTCAACGTTCTGTCCAGTGCTTCAAAACAATATCTATGAACCATAGGTGCTTCATCCCAAATTATAAGCTTAGTTTTAATCATAAGCTCACCAAGAGGAGTACCTTGTTTGATATTACATGTTGAATCTTCATCCAAAGTTAATGGAATTGCAAACCTGGAATGACCAGTACGACCATTAGGGAGTAAGAGTGATGCTATACCACTTGATGCCACATATAATACGATTTCACCCTTAGATCGTAACGCCGATGAAAGAATCTTCCACAAAAAAGTCTTTCCAGTTCCACCAGATCCATATAAAAAGAAAACTCGTCCAACATCAAGATCAATGTCATTCATAATAAGGTTGTAAGCATGCCTCTGTTCATCAGTACATAACTCCAATAATCGCTTGTGCTCAGCCTCCAATGAATTTCTATCATAGTTCAACTCTTCTAAAATCATTCTATTGTTGTAAATAGTGGGATCAAAATCGCTTGGATAAGGCATATCAGGAAAGTCACGAAGGCTTTTTCCTCTGCTACGCAAAAGTTTTTCAATCTCCAAGAGAGTAAGATTTTTGATTTCTTCATCGCTTAGTTTAAGTCCTAGAAAGAAGAATATATATATTAACTGGTATTAGAGAGTAAGTAAATAGTTTAGAATTAAGTTTTTATGGGAATTTATAGAAGAGAACAAAATAAATAAAATATATTATAAATTATAAATTAAATAGGCTAGAGTATAATGGATTACCTTCATGATCTAAAAGACGTCTTTGATTGTAAAGAATGTCATCTGACAAAAATTCAAAGCAACTATGCCAAACATATTCAGGCATTGAGTAAGATCCTGACATCAATAATCGGACAAACATATATCTCAATGATGAAGCATTTCCCCATTGACTTGCCTCTTTTATACCATCAACGTACTCCTTATCATCATCAAGCAAACCCAAAGCATAACATGCATCTCTAAAAGAACCATGTTGTTGATTACCAACACGTCTAATTTCCTCATAAGAAGTTGGACCGCTCACAAAATTTAGCAAAGTTCTCAAATAATATAATTCACCATGTCCAGGAGCTACAAAAAATATACTTCCAATCTTGAAACCACGTCTTCTAGGATCCCACCTTCTTTCTTTCACTACAAGAAAACTGATCTTTCGCGATTGCTTTTGGCGATGGCAAAAAAAGCAGTCACGTTTGAGTATATAAGGAGACGGCCTTTGTGACTGCATTTAGTGCAGTCACAGTAGGCTAGTGTGATGGCTAAGCAGTCACGGATGCCATCACATTATATATTTTTCCCTCTAGCGTCAACAACGTAGTCCGGGCGGGAGGGGGAAATTCTAATTTTTATCAAAGGCGATGGCTTTAGCAATCGCGTTTTATAAAAATATTAAATTAAATAATTTTAAAATTGGATTTTTAAGTTTTTTTTAAAGGCGACTGCTTTTGCCGTCGCGGAATAGGTAATATGAAAAAAAATACAAATATTAAATTAAGAAAAAGAAAATGAAAACACAGACGCGGGTATTTTCCCGCACACCGTCCCCCAAAATTCATTCAAATGCGCCCTTTTTTTCCCAAACCCCTTCCCTGAAATTTCAATTTTCCCCAAATCACAAAAGCCAAAAAATGCAAAGGCGAAATCGATTTGCGTCGGAGCCGGAGGTCGGAGCCGGAGGTCGGAGCTGCTGGATTTTTGAGGTAATCGAACTCCACAGCAACAACAACACGGTACAAACAATCCCTTTGGATCCTCTCTCTCTCTCTCTCTCTCTCTAAAACTCACAACGTTCCCCTCTCCGTTTCACTTTCTCTCTCTACAACCACCACACCAACACTGACCACTTCTTCACCTTTCCCTCTCATCCATTCAGCCATCAAAGCTCTTCGTTTGAACTCCTTTTCACTTCCAACCTCACTCACTATCATTTTCTCTCTTCAATGGCTCCGTAATCTCCATTTTGCCTGCTAACTGGAGATCCAAAACCCTAGCTAGTATTGTACCAGTCCAATCAGAATTTTGAATGGCAATGAAGTCCAAGACTCGGCTCGACTCTGCTATTTTCCAACTCACCCCTACCAGAACTAGGTATCAATTACACATTCAATCATCTGTTTTTGTTCTGGTAAATTTATTAGTATTTGTTGGGTGGAATGTGGATTGATCTGAATGACATCAGTTTCTTAGTTTTTTTGTATTCAGTTTTGTCTTGTAGCTGCATTTCTTTGCAAATTTTGATACGGAAATATTATTAATTTATTGTTTTATGGATATGCCCGAACAATTAGCCGAACAATCATAAATGGTTTGTCCATTTATGGCTAGCATTCTAAATGCTTATTTCCTACTTGAGAGTGGATCTATTGAAGCTCTTTTTTTTTGAGTCTTCTCGTGGAAATAGTGGGAAATCATAAATGTTGTTTGGTTTTGGGTCTGGTTAAGAATAGGAGGATGAGTGATGCTTGCTTTGTTTTGGAGGAGATGGAGAAGAGGAAGTTAAGTCCTGATTCAGTTTCATGGGAAGCCTTAGTTACGGATGCTTGTGGAGAGGATAGTAGTGTCAGTGGAGCTGTAGCTGATTTGGTCTCTGCCAGTGAGTACTTGACACTCCATCACTTTTAGAGGTGAAGTTAGCTTTGAGCATTCTTAGTATCTGCCATGAAATGTGGTTTAGAATGGATTTGTTGAAATTAAGTGCTTGATGCATTCATAGTACGTTTAATATAACTCCTCTGGGAAATTGATCCAGTATATTGCTGTCAATGGGTTGTATCCTGTTAGGGCCTTTATCTAGAAATAATGTGGGTAGTAAGATTTTCTATGAAATCACAGTGAACCAAAGAAATTGTTTGTCTCTTGACAATTTTCAAGAAATGTCGAATTGAAGATCTAATGCACAAGCGTCTAACCTCCTTAAATCATTGAATTTGGATTCATAAGAACTAAATAGCATTATGTGAAGGAGGTAAGAAGATAGTCAATGGAAGTGATTCATTTACAGTGGTCTATGGATTTCACCATGTTGCACCAATTGTTATAAATTGGGGACTTTCAGAGCTGCATCAAAGCAAGAGAAGTGTACAGTTTTAACATAATCAAAAGTTATTGAAAGTTTAGGACTCTTAGGATGTGTGAGAAAATTGGATATGCAAGAAAAGATGTAAGAAGAAAAAAATAAGTTAAATGAAGAAATAGGTGGAAAAGAAAAAAAAAATAGAAAATGAAAAGAAGAGAAGAAATCTATGGGCATCAAGTAATTTCACTTTCCCTTGTATCCTCCGCCCATAGATAATTATATGACAACTTATATATTTGTCGATATCCATATTTACTTTTCCAACAACGTTTCCACGCGTTATCATGCATGTTCTCATTTCTCCACGTGTTTGCGTTCATGCATTCTCTTCTTCTTATGAATCCAGGTGTTTGTGTGCATGGAGATCATTTAGCTGTATATATAGCTTCTTCTGAGTTCTTTTTCAGTATCCATATCTCATCTATCTTTGTAGATTTTTTTTTAAATGCGGAGAATTCGAGAAAGGAGGAGTTTCACAGAGGAAAGGGGAAGTAGGGTGTAAGCAAATATCATACCCGATCTTCAATCGGATCGGAATATGTAAGTCATTTTAGAGCTTTTTGTATTTGGAAAGAAACTTGTTTTAAATGTGCATCTTCCATTATTTTCTTTAAGGAGCTGCATTTTTTTTGTATATTGATATAGCTGCAATTGGTGTGTGTGTGTTTGGGCTTTGGATCTAGATAGCATAATTTGCTTAATCTATTTGTAGTTCCTCAATTCAACATGGAAGTTGGGTTATCAAAGTAGATGCCAGATAACCAGATAAGTTAGTAAGATAATTCAAATTAATTATACGGCTGGCAAAATTAAACTCTTAGATTTGAAAATTTAAACTGATCCAACTTTTTGTTGTCATATACATGTGATCTGTGTACTGTTAAAATGTCTGCTAATGGGGAATTGTCTAGGGAATAAGTAAAGATATGTACAATCTGAAACTTGTTTCTGTCGCTATTAAGCAAACTATATTGTTTTATTGGTAATATCTATGGACATCAGTGTCAGCTTCATCTGTATCCATTTAACTTTTCCGGTCATTTCAATAGGAGAGTTTAGCAAATTTTAATGATTCTTACTGAAATTGCTGTCCATGCTTTAGTGTGTAACATTAGTTTAATTTTGTTAAAATGTAGAAGCTTATAATAATTTGTAACTTGCAAATCTCAGGTGATTTCACCTGCACATTAGATGTTCAGAGAGCAATACCCATATTAAAGAAAGCATATGGTGACAGCATGCGCAAAGTTTTGCATGTGGGGCCTGATACATGCTCAGTGGTATCTCAGTTGCTAAAAGAAGAGGAAACTGAGGCATGGGGTGTTGAACCGTATGACATAGAGGATGTTGATGCAAGCTGCAAAAGTCTTGTACACAAAGGCATTGTACGAGTGGCCGATATCAAATTTCCTTTGCCATATCGAACAAAGTCTTTTTCTCTTATTATTGTGTCAGCTGCTGTTGATTACCTATCTCCTAAGTATCTGAACAAGACACTTCCAGATTTGGCAAGGGTATCTGCTGAAAACCTTGTTATATTCACAGGTAATTTCACATTGAAAAAGTAATCTCCTTTTATGAGAATTTTATTGTTTCAAATTTTATGTATCAAGTTAGTATCAGATTGGTAATCTCTGTTTCAATTTATTAAAATGCCTGTGTATTGCTGTGATAGCTGCATGGCTTGATAAGAAGAGAATGCTCATGAAGAATCTTGAGTTTAAATCTCTCTCTCTCTCTCTCTCTCTCTCTCTCTCTCTCTCTCACGCACACACACACACACACACACACACACTCCCCCATACGCTCACTCTTGCACACACTCACACATGCCCTTTCTGATGCTGGGAAATTTGGAGTTGGGTGCATTGAGTATTCTTGGCCTTTGTACTGCCCCAATTCATGCAATTTCCATCATGAATATTGCACTGATGATCTTAAACTATTGAATTGTGGACAACTCCATAAAATGAAATGAAATGAAATTCAATGATTAGCACATTGACTATACCTTGAAATCATCCCCGTTGTTAATTTCTGTTCATGCACTCACATCTGTGTCTGCGCTTAGAACAACCTGCTTTAAAAAATCAATATGCACATAGTTACTGCTGTTATTTGTGCATTCAGGTTATCCAGGTCATTCAAGAGCTAAGGTTACACAATTATCAAAATTCGGACGTCCGGTGAGCTTGCTATACTTATTAAATTCTGGCGTTTCCTTATATATTGATATTACACTGGTCTGCATAGGCCGTCTACCCTAATGGAGTACCAAGATTTTGTGGTAAGTCCTGAGAGTATAACAAATACTGCTTGTCTTATTATATCTTTGTTTGTTGGCGTGTGATAGTCCCTGGGAGAGTTAGAGTGGCTGTAAGATTACGACCCCGTAATGCTGAGGAGTTGGTGACTGATGCTGATTTTTCTGATTGTGTTAAATTGCAGCCAGAGGTACCCTAATGTCGTTTATTTAGAAGTTGGCTTTGCATAGTTCTCAAGTAGATTACATTTTATAAAGTTGTCTACTCGAGTTTTGTCAAGAAGCTTCCCCCGCTCCCCCCCCCCCACTCTAATTTTTTTGGTTCTTTTTCAGCTCAAAAGGTTAAAGCTCAGACGAAATAACTGGGATTCAGACACATATGAGTTTGACGAAGTGCTAACTGAATTTGCATCACAGAAGCGTGTTTATGAAGTGGTGGCGAAGCCTGTAGTGGAGGTGCATGGCTTCTATTCTTAATGTTTTCTTATCATGTCATTTGCGTATGGATTTTTCTCCATTAATACTCGATATTTAGCATTATTGGTTGAGGTTCCCATCCCGTGATTTTGTTTCCTTGTGTGCGTATTTACTTGTTTCTGAAATCTAACAAGAGGGATTATACCAGCCGCAAGACCACTTGGTTGATGTGCTTCTTTATTAAACAATGCATATCAACATTCCAAATTTGTAAGATCTAAGATGATCAGGGTCCAGGATTGCCAAGAAATTGGAAATTCTTCTACAGAGTTTGAGTTTTCCATATGATGCTAAGAATTATCTTGCCTGGTAACATAGCCAGTAGACCTACAAACAGTATTACAATCATCATTACATTAGTAAGTTTGGATCCTGAGGTTACTAACTACATGCACATAACAAACTCCTGCAGGTTGCTATCAGCCTTAAACAAGCTTTCTCGAATTTTGAGCATTCTCCAAATAGTCATTTTAACTGGTAACTGCATCAGTCTTTATTTCATTTTTCTTAATTTCGTAAAATATGGTCTTGCCTTTATGTGCAGCTTTACATGGAGACCATACAAGACCTCCTTGATCCTTCAAATGATAACATTTCAATAATGGAAGATTCAAAAACAGGAGATATTTCACTTCCTGGGGTAACCCTTATAGAGATCAGAGATCAGTCAACTTTTATTGAGCTGCTACGGCTAGGGGAAGCACATCGATTTGCTGCTAATACGAAGCTTAACACAGAATCTTCTCGAAGTCATGCCATCCTGATGGTGAATGAATTCACTTTTTCTTCTTGTTTTTAGATTAACTTGGTAGGATGATACATTTTCTTGATAAACCTAGTAGGTTGATTATTTTTTGGATTTTGTAACGATGATTATGGTTCATAATATAGTGTTAAATGCAATAAATTTATTAATTTTCTTGTTGTGCTAATCAACCTTTCTTTAATTTTTATTCAATTATTAATTATAAATAGGGCCAGTGAAATGAAAAAAAAATATATATATATTTAAAGTACCTAAGGTGATTGCATTTGCCATCTTTTTTTTTTTTTATACCTAAGGCGATTGCATTTGCCGTCACCTTTTTAAAACCTAAGGCGATTGCATTTGCCGTCTCCTTCTTTAAAACCTAAGGCGATTGCATTTGCCGTCTCCTTCTTTAAAACCTAAGGCGATTGCATTTGCCGTCTCCTTTGCTGAGCTAAGGCGATTGCAAATGTAATTAAAATAATTAAATAAATAAAATTTAAAAAAACTCTTACGCGATGGAAAAAGCAATCGCGAAAAATAATTGACAAAGGCGACGGCTTTTTTCAGTCACCTTATCTTTTCGCGACAAGGCTTTACGCGATTGCCATTGCGACGGCTTTTCCCGTCGCGTTAGCCTTCCGCGACGGCTTTAAGGGTTTACGCGACGGCTTTTGGCCATCGCGAAAGACCAATTTTCTTGTAGTGTTTCTGATTCCAAACAAATTTTGTAGGGAACTCAACATATGTCAAACTCTTTGCTAGATCTCCATATTTTTCATTTGCTTCCATCCATGCAGTAAACATACTTTCTCGTGAAGTTGGACGATCTAGCACTGTGTCAATTGCATCATCATCTTGGAAGACAATATTTTGTTCACCTGGTAGATGGAAAGACAGTCTTTCAACAGAAGGGTTTCTGTAATGAATTTCATAACCCAACAATCTCCAAGAAGCTTCACAAGGTGATATGAATCTACAATCTAAGTAATTCTTAATCTCATCAACAATTGCTTTGCTGCCATCATCATTAGCTGTCTTACAAAATGTTACAGTAACTCTATCTTGTCCTTTGCTTACATATTTGCAAAGATATTTGATAGACCTTAACTGATTGCACCATTCAACATTGACATGAGCACCATATTTCATCAACAACTCCCGATTGTGAGGGACTACATATCTGTTGTCAAGGTTAACTCCCTTCACAACTACCGTACGACCATTTTCTGGGCGCTTGTAAATTGCTTATCCATCTTCATCAATGATTGTCTTTTCACAGAATTTCTTTGGAAAATATTTGGTGGAACGACCCTTAGCCATGCATGGAGAGTTATGCCCTGCTTTCCCACAAGGACCATGAATCATCAAATCCTTCACAGCATTGTAATATTGCGGATCTATAGATTCATCCGGAATCTCAGCAGATATTATTTTGTCTATTCTATCTACAGTAGAATCATCAGGTTTACGATCAAGCCATAAGATGATATGAACATGTGGCAGACCACGTTTTTGATACTCAATGGTGTAAATAACTATAACAATTAGAAATTATAAAACATAAGCTGATAGTAACATTAATTTTATATAATAGAAGAAATAAAATTATGTGTAAAAATATTAAATTCAATTCATCAAATGGAAAATTAGAGAAATGATAAGAAATGAAATAAATTCATACCGCTTTAGAACTTTTCCAAAGATTTCTTTCTTTTCTAGATCATCCATCAATTCATCTAACTTGGCTTTAAAAATACGGCACATAATATCAGCCCTATCTTGTGGTTGTTTGCCAATATTTCTTAGGAATCGTTGAACCTCAGGCCATTTTGGATTACATGTGAATGTAATTAAAAGATTAGGATGACCAATCCATCTGCAAATTGCCATTGCATCTTGATAATTTTGGATCATGTATCTCGCACCTCCAACAAAGCTAGATGGCAAGCATATTCTTTTGCCACGACTTGAAGGGTCATGTTCTCCCTTAGCAAGAGCTTCAGTCAAACCTTTATACATTTCACATCGTAGTTGCTTTTGATGTGTCCTCATAAAAGTCAAACGTCCTGCCTCGACCATTGTCCATGTATCAACTAAGTATTGTTGAAACAATCTTTAGGACTGAAAAATATTATCAGACTCTGATTCTCTTTGATGCATCCTATAAGCAAAGTACTCTCTCATGCTCAATTTATAGCGTTTGCCATCTGTTGATTCGGTTTGGACATCCCTGAGAAAAATAGATTCTCGATAACCATCTTGTCCAAATAAAAATAGCAAGGGATATTGCAAGCCTAAGTAAGAAGGATGAAGCTCGGTTATCCTTTGAAGCAACCCTGTCTGAGTCTCGATAACAATAACCCTCTCACCAATTGAATTCTCAAAATCTCTGAACAATAACAATGCAACATCATCTTTAGTTGGTAGATCATAGCATCGACCATCAGTTTTACGCCTAGCAATTAGTTTCAGTCTCAAATTGGTTTCATTTTTTTCATGCAAGGAGTCACGGACCATTCGAAATGACTTCACAAGAACATTATTCTCGTCAAGAATCTTCTTCAAATCATTAACAATCTCTTCATGCAAAAGCTTCTTAATTTGATCATCCCTATTTTGTTTCATTAAATAAAAAATGTAACTATTAAAAAAAAACAAAATAATGATGCATTAAATAACACAAAAATAGTTTAGAAATTATAGACATACCCAATGCAGCGAATTCTATTGTCAACTTCATGCTCCGTGTCATAAATATACAACTGAGCAAATTTAGGAGGGTTCCCTTCAGTTGGTATCAAACCACCAATGTAATGGTAGTTCTGACCATATAATTTGAAAACAGGTGGACTATTTCCCCTATTAACATCATGATCAATCTTACCTCCCATCGAAGTAAATGAGAACATCATATTATAGGATCGAATGTTGGACTTAAAAAGTCGACTTTTCTCAGAATCGCCATATAATAAATTTTTAAATAACTTCGGAGGTTTAGGCATTGGAGGTAATTGAACTTTTCCATGCATACAACAACCAGAATACTTTGGTGCCAACGTTGACTTGAAACGTTTATTCAACCTCTCTGCATACCAGAACATTGCATTGCAATGGGGACATACGTGCAAAGGGTCACCAAAATCCATGTACACTATATGGGAAAAGAATATTTATTAAAACTAATATAAAAAATATAATATTGAACATAATTTTCAACATAATATTAAAAGTAAAAATAATGTAAAACGTACCTCCAGTAAAATAATTATCATCATCCAAATTATTGAGATTAAATGGAATCGGGGAAACAAATGACCCTAAATTATTTGGAAAAAAAATAATATTATTAAAATAATGAAAAATAATGTAATAAAATTTCTTATATAAAGATTAGGAAAACAGAATTACTCTTTCATTTTCTACTCTTATTTGCATCACAGTTCAATCTGGACTTTGAAGACTTTTCTCGAGGAGTAGAATTAAAAACAATGGGTGATCTAGGCGATATACGTATAAAGACATAACTTTAAATTATAAGTGAATTTAAAAAAATTTAAAAACACAAAAAAAATTACAAATGAAATTAGAAATTAGAAATATACTAATAATAATGGAAATATTTACCAATTTTGCTTTTTGACTTGTAGCAAAAGAGTAGGTGTAACAAATGAAAATTCTTCATCATTGGTCAAGTCAATTATTTCTGACGACGGTGTCCCTATAGAAAAAGTAAAAGAGGGAATCAATTTTAAAGCTGTTGGGAAAGATAGAAATTTAGAAATGGGAAGGAATAGTTACCCTTTACTGATATTTTGTTATTTTTAATAAATTGAGTTTCATTGGCAGTCTTCAATTTTTGTGACTTCAAATTAAATACTTGTGAATCAGAAGGGGTGTTTCTTGCAGTAGTTCCATTATCATTGTTTGATATACTACTTCTGACCACATTCCCTATCATATTAAAGATAAATGATTTTGTCATGAAGTGTTATAAATATTGAAAAAATAGAATATGTACCATTACCATTAGTTATATCTGATAATGTCATGATTTGAGAAGATTGACGGGAACTTGTTGTCGATGAAGCCACAGGCATTATATTATGTTGAACATTATTTTCTGCAAAAAAAATGATATGTGAACAAAATAAAGTATTTAATAGGTACATTTATTTTGTCTTTAATTAATATATAAATGACACTATGAAACAAAAATTGTCTAGGCAATTTGTTAAAAAAAAAAAAAAAACAAAAAGTAGAGTAATTTATAAGACAATAATATTGTTAAGCAAAAAAAAATGATTGGAACAAACACACTTTAACTAAACAGTTGTTTTTCCCAAGCCCACTCAAAAAATAAAAACCAACCCATTAAACAAAAAGCCCAAATCCAAATAAACTAACCTAATTTTACCTACGCCTGGAATAGAACTTAGAACAATCCAGAACAAACCCTAAATTTCTACGCCGACCGATACCCTTTCGTTCCCAAACCAATAATCGATGAAGGGCGGCGAATATGCGGTTCCAGTTATGGATAATCAATGGTTGGGACCAAGATCGAGGGTGATTGTTTACGCCTGCTTCTCCTTTTGAAGACACAATTCAGTTCCCAATATTTCGAAGGTATAATTTCTAAGTACTACTTATCTATTTCATTTTTGATTGTAATTTTAATACTTGAATCTGATTTAGGTCAAATATTTTTTAATCAAGAGGGTTATTGTTTACGACTCCATGTAATTTTGATACAAAATTCAGTTCTTTGATTTCGAAGGTAAAATTTCTTAGATCTACTAATAAATTTACTTTTTAATTTACTTTTTAATTGTAATTTTAATACTTGAACCTGATTTAGGTCACATATTTTGAATAAAGAGTCGTCTTCAATATATTTTGATTAGTTTCATCTGTTTTAGGTCAAATACTTTGAATCAAGTTTGCTACTTTTTTTATAAAATATAAGAATTATTGATCGAAGACTGCAAGAAACATTGTTATGATATAATTTTAAAATCCTTTTTTTTCAAATTGATTTTGTTGTCTAATGATTATAAATAATATCTTCATGATTGTGTTGTATTCAGAAAATGAAGCCCAAATTTTTGATACGAATTTATTTGGAATGTATTTGCTTTAAAATAGGAAATTTTGACAAATAAATGAAACCCTTAATTAGGATAACTAAAAGCTTACGGTATGTAATGAGACTAATAAAAATAAAAATTGATAAGAGAAAAGTGTTGGACAATTGTGTAGGCTTCTCAAGAACTTAACGAAAAACTTGACAGAAAATGATAACGGAGATTGGAAACAAACAAAATTAAGTCGAGTCTTGTATTAAATACAATCTCCGTAAGAAGTTATTGCCCCGCACAGGTGCTTACGGTTTGAATGGCAATCTTCTAGTAAGATAAAACGACTTACAAGTAAATGATAGGAGCACTCCAAATCAATTACTCTAACGAACAACACTTTGTTTTGAACTTTGGACTTTGAAGGATTGAATGTATCAATATGCAATGATTTGGGTATGTTTTTCTATCTTACTAGAGGGTAGGGAGACTCAAATGACTGTGTGTGTAAATTGAAATTCAGAGGGGAAGTATATAAAGAGAGTCAAAGGGTTTGGTGACTTTTCCCTTGAAAAGTCACAACTTTTCGGGTATAACAGCATTTGCACGGCCGTGTCCAAAGAAATGCACGGCCGTGCAAGGCAATATGCACGGTCGAGTTCAAGGCTCAGCACGGTCGAGTGGCAAGCCAAGGCACGGTGCACGGCCGTGTCCTAGACACGTGCACGGCCGTGCAAACACTTCTTCACTGCACAAATCGGCCCTTTAGCCACAACAAGTCCACCCCAATTTTGGGACCAACCCAAATCAAACTTTGACCCAATATTTAACTCTTGTTAAGTTACAAAAGACTTTATCATTAATTCTCATTCACCCTAAATGGTTTTGAGATATTAAATGAGTTATATATAATCTAAAACAGATGTAGATTACCATTTGTAACTAGTTCCGTTAACACATAACGAACTTCCGTTAGAAACTAGATCAACGTTAAGTTAAACTTAACTTTCCGTTATCCATTTCCAACAAAAAGGACAAAAGTCTAATATATATATTAAACATTACAAAGAACAAAAAAAAAATACAAACTGACATAAAAAAAAGAAATACAGAAAACAGAAAATAAAACTTGATTTAGAGAACAAAAGAACCACCCTCCCTACCATAAGAGCCAACAGATGCCCCACCATCACAGCCACCATCACCCTTATCAAAAGGTTTCTTCTTCAAATCATTCTTTTTACAAAGAGGGGGATCAAGAGAACCAAATAGCTCTAGGATGTTCCTAAAGTATTCAGCTAAGGCTCTATGCTCTCCCCTAGATGCATTAGAAAAATTAGATGACCCGCTAGCATCGATAGCGTCTTTGTGATGAGTTGTGACCCATACGTCGCAACTTACGACCAGTGCAAGGCTTGAATGGGCATCTGTAGGACATTTTAGAGCAGTAAGTGTTATAGTTTGGAATACGAAGGTGGCCAAAGTGAAGCTTCTTAGTGGTTTCAGAGAATGCATGATTACGCTTCTCAGTGTCAGAATCAATTTCTTCAGAAGAGGAGCCATTTTCATCACACATTTTGCAGTTCTAGAGAAAACTAAGGAAGGAATTATAGAAGGGATGGTATTGGAAGGGTAGACACATATATATAACCAAAAAACTGACCAAAACAACATTGATGAGTAAAGATTAATTACCAACAACCTGTTATAGGGAAATGGTGAAGATTAAATACAAATACATACATTAAATACACAAATAGCGGTTGTAGGGTAATAAAGTAAAGCTATCTGTCATTAATATAAGGATTACATCTTGGAAACTTGAGTAATCATTACACAGGTAGTCCTAGTTGTCTTCTCTAGAGTTCCTAACCTATGAGGCATTTAGTAAATTTGCAGATGCTTCTATTTAATTAATAAATACCACAGAGAAACATTAATATTCAGTGAATGGTAAACACTGTTTAAAATGTATAATTTGTTTAACTAACAAAGACTCTTTTAATGTATAACTAACATACACTCTTTTAAATAACTTAAGTAAATATAAATGTTTATTGTAATTATAATTAGATAGAAAAGTACTAACAAAAAAATTTAATAGCAATCTAGTATTAAAACGTAATTATTTTTTAGAAATAATTGATTATAATGAAAAAACAGAGATAGAAAAATAAAATATAATCTTGAAATTTGTATATAATCTTCATCCTCTTAAACTTTAGCCGAGAACTAAACAAATAAGAGGTGAAATGATAGAAAAAAATAGGGAAGGTGTAGAATGTACATTACAAAAACATATTTGTGAAACAAAATAAAAAAATAGTAAAAATATAGGACATACCAGTATCATCATTTTCAGACTTCCTCTTCTTGCATATTATCATTGACTTTGTTATCTTTATTTCTCTTGTAATACTTAATATTGCAGTTTCTTTTTTGTAAGATAATAGAATTTTATAACTGATTGGAGTTTAGAAAAAAACTTTTCCTAGACTGTGATATACACTTATATAAAGGGGTCAAGTGATTATGGGAGGGGAATTCAAAGAGTCAAGTTAACCTAGAAATAAGAATTGTACTTAAAGCATTTTTTAAGCTACAATATTAGGTATAGATAATCTAGTGTAATTGAACTATTACTGATGAAACAAAAGTTAATTTTCATGTAATTTCGATTAACATAAGTGCTTTTCATTATAGAATGGCGTAAATAAAAAGAAGATATTTTTAATTCATCATTAAGACTTAGTATTTCCGTAAATTATAATCTATTTTATACGTATATTATGGTGGATACTATATTTGATTTAAAAAACTGTTTAAATAAACATTAATTTCTTCATAAGATGATTGGATAAATGACTAAATGACATTGCAAAAACATTGTACCTGAAAACTTGATGTTTATGTTGCAGATAAAGTTTTTGAGTCGTAATTGATTTTATTCTAACAAAAAGTTTAATTATGCATTTTGTTTTCGAAGTAATGCAGATAATTTTGGTATGGAGATCTAACGTAGCGGTCTTATGTTAGAGGAGAAGTAAGTTTCTCTAATCTATCTTCCATTGTCTTCATTCAAATTATTAGCTTTAAAATGGCTAATTTGAGAATGAATTGAATCTGTTTGCCTTATAAACATAATCAAGGATATGATGTTCATGTATTTTCATTTGAAATGAATAAATTGGCCACATTGATTGAGAATTACCAATGATTGATTTCAGTTGCTCAGATTATATGTTTAGAATACTTATTATTGTGATTTGATTTTTTAAGATTTCCTTGATACTGTTTAGAGGGAAACATGATTAGGGATTTGATTTTAAGGGATTTTTAAGTGAAATGATTTAGTTGATAGAAATAAGTTTAATAGGGGGAAAGCATTATAATTTGAACAATAATAACATGTCAGGTATTATAAAATTAATGTCTAAAAAAAAACCAAAAGTAAATGTAAAAACACTTTAACATTCAAAAAAAAGGATATAAGTGAAATAAAAATGCATAAAACTGTTATAAAGTCTAAATGAAAAAGAAAGAAACCCCCAAATGAATTACAAATCCACAAATCAGACAAAATAAGAAAATTGTTCAAATGATAATGTTCCAAGAAAATTCCCAAAACAACAAATAAAGACAGTAAAATTTTCAGTCTTTCTCAATCTTGATTTCCTTCTGTAACTGAATCACATCCTTGTTACTTGATCCACCATCACCTGTTAATGTGCTTGTAGAAGTGTCTTCAAATGACAAAAATCTTCTCTTCAAACCAACATTTTCTGGGGTCTTTTCTTCATTATCACCACAAGAATCATTTATCTACATTACAAAATTGATAAAAGTAAGAAAAAAAATAAAATTTGCAAATGAAAAAAATAAATAAATAACTTATTCAAGTTTCTTACCTCAATAACTTCTTCACCAGCCTCCTTAATAGCTGCTAAAACATCAATCCTCTACAAAGAAGTGCACAACATTAATAAAAAAACAAATTAAAAGTACATTTGAAAGGGTCTTTAAAAACCTAATACAAACCTTTTTGACTTTAATTTTTTTCTGAATATATTTATCCACCAAAGATTTCCCATGATAGCAGGAACTTTGAAGAAAAATTTTGATCTTTACCACTTAAATTGACATCCCTCATATGAACCTTGAAAATAGCAGTTTTGCCAACTATGGCAATGATTTCATCTGGACAATGTGGTAAACAATATTCTTTTTTTCCACTATCTGTAATCTGAAAAAAATGAAAATAAGTGAAACTCTTAGTAGATGAAAGATTAAATAAATAACTTTTATTTAATAAAATGAAATAAAATTCATTTTAAATACCTTAATATAGTGGTCTTTTAGCTCCAAGGCAGATTGACCAACCAATGTTTCACAGCATCTGTCCCATAGCATGAATTTCGCGGTCTCATCACCAGAGTGAACATTCACCTTCACTTTATATCTTGGAATGGCCTTGGTTATATTGTTGTTACAACCTTTGCAAAAATAACCGCTTTCAACAGAATCCAACTTATGCATACAAACCTTACAACTAATAAAAGACCAGCATCCATCAATAAATACTTCAGAAATTTGACCTATCACCCAAAAGTATCCCTCCTTCAAAATAAAAAAAAGAAGTGAATGAAGATACAAATTCCTTTAAACATAAACAGCAAACAGAAATAAAAGAGCAAAATGATTTAAAGAAAACCTCCTTGCATTCCAACATATCAGCTACAGTCAACACTTTAGCCAAACCACTTTCAAGTTCATCATAACTGGAATAAGCATTAGATGACTCAATTTGACTGATCTTATGAGAAGATCCAGATTCAACTGCAAACAAACTATGAAATTTGGAAGAGAAAATATATTAGCATATTAGCACATTAGAATATTAAATAGCACATTAGAAAATTAATATAAAAGATGAAAAGGTAAATAAAATAATAATCAATGAATAAATTTACTACCTTTTCAGTTCAGCAATTTCTGGAACAATAGGATCAACATCTAGTTTAGTAGCAAAAAATGCATTTGAGATTGTAATTTTACCTAAAATCATAAAATGATAGTTAGTTATATTAAATCAGAATGATGATGAGATAATTAATATAGAACAATATGGTATAGAATACATTACCATCATAATTTTTTGGTTTACACAACTGAATCAAAACAATCAAAGGAGAATCACCACATGTTTCAATGAGTCTAAACATCTCATCAGCATAATCACCCCAAAGAGTATAGCTTAAAGAGTTGTTCCTGGGAAAATTTTTTTGTCAATTAAGCAATAAAAAAATTACAAATAGTACATCAAATCTGTGAAACATATATACTTCAAATGAAATAAGTAAATACCCAATGTCCTCCAATACGACTTCTATTAACTTTTCACCTGGACTTGTACGTTGGTTGTGAATATGTTTCACTTTGCTTTTTCTGACCAATCTCCCAACAACATCTAAAAAAAGGATAAATTTAAAAAATTAATGTAGAAAAAAAGAAGAAGGGAAATGGATAAAAAATAGTAAAAATAAGATATATAAATACCTATCAATCCACAATCATCAACATCCGTTAAAGCTAGTAAATCTGGAAAAGAAATTAGGGAAAAAACCCTTTTTGGGAAACTTAAGCCCGTAACTGAATAAATATCAGTACTGTTAAAGAAGATAATTTTCAAAGGATGTTCAGTAATGCGATACTTTCCCCTATTTTCAACCACACTGAAATTAGAAATGTAATATACTGCAGATTCATTCATTTTAGGACCATATTTATGCATAAACATTTTGGGAATCGTTGCTTGAATCCTTGCACCCTGAAATATAAAAAAAAAGTTTCATAAGATGATGTAGAAAGAAAGAGTTCTTCAACTGAGACTACATCTTTGCATATAACAAAATGTGTAACTTACCTCTGAATCCACAAGAACTAACTCGAAACTTTCAGGTATCTTCACACCTTCTCTAACTTAAACTTTGTACTTCCTAGCCACACGAACATTGATAACCCAGTAAGATCTTCCCCTACGAAGGTCTTTTAATAGTGATGCAGGAACAGACATTGTTGAATGCAGCTTCACGGTTGACAAAGAATTAAGAAACTGAATGAAGATGAATGGAGAAGAAGAGAGAGAAGTAAAAGAAGAAGAGAAAAGAACACATTTGAAATGGAACTGTGTAACTATTTATATGTGATGTAAAACGATTGGACTACAATTCTTATTTACATATTTTAATTTTTTATTGCCTTGGACTGTAAAAATAATTAAGGGACTGTAAGCAATTGTTGCCTTCTTTCATTTTCGAATTGGAGTTGTAATAACTTTTTAATTATTAGGTACTGTTTTTAAGTAGAAATTATATTAAATGTTCATTAGAAATTCGAGACAGCATGCTTGTTAACTTAATGGTGAATTAGGTTAGTAATAATTACACAGTTTAGGAATACGAAGCATTTTTTTTTCCATATTTAGATTTCAGTTTTCCCGCTCAAATTTCTGTTTTAGGAAAGAAAGCTTATTCACTTCAGCCATTATATAGTTATAGATAATTCCATGTCATTATGGCACAAGCGATTAGGGCATATATCAAAACAGAGAATGCAAAGGCTTGTGTCAGACGGAATTATTGAAACACTTGACAAATCAGATTATGAAATATGTGTTGAGTGTATTAAGGGAAAACAAACAGACAAAAGCAAATTAAAAGCTGAGAGAGCTATGAATGTTTTGGAATTAATTCATACGGATATATGTGGACCATTTCCTACACCCTCGTGGAATGGTCAAGAATATTTCATTACATTCATAGACGATTACTCTCATTATGGTTACCTATATTTGATCCATGAAAAGTCACAGGCATTGGATATGTTCAAAAAGTTTAAGGCCGAGGTTGAAAATCAACATGGCAAAACAATAAAGAAAGTCAAATCTGACCGTGGTGGTGAATATTATGGCAGAAATGAGAATTTTTTCCCAAATAATCCCGTTTTACTTTTTTATTTACCAAAATGACTTACTGTTCAAACTATTGCCCAGAATGTCCTCTTTTTTGAAACTCGCTACACCGTGTAGCGAGTTTGACTAGGGTTGGTCAAAACTCGCTACACCGTGTAGCGATTATAGGGCAATTAATTAGGCCGTTGGGAAATTAATTACGGCATTTAATTAAATAAAACTCGCTACACGGTGTAGCGAGTTTTGACCAGATTTAAGTCAAACTCGCTACACCGTGTAGCGAGTTTAATATATTCCAAACCCCTACTTATTCCTCTCCGTCAGTCCCAACAAAACTTACCATTCTCTTCCTTTCTCAGTCCAGTTCTCCCTTTTCTTTCTTTCTTTCTTTCTTTCTTAAGTCCATCTTTCATCTAATCTCTCTCAAATTGAACGAGAGTTTCAATCTCCACCGTCTCCACCGCCTCAAATCGAACAAGAGAGAGAATCTCCACCGCGTCATATCATACCTGGTCCCGCTGGTGAAGCACAGGCCGCCATGCGTCGGCATCGCACCGGAAAAGCTCATGTTTCTCAGGGACCCCCCGCTCAGTCGACCCAAGAGGCGATACGTAAAAAACTTGAAGAGCCGGTGGAAGATGATGATTTTCAGGGCAAAGCTTGGCTTTCTGCGATGGACTATCTCACTGCAGAGGGTACTTATTATCCCTTGAGAATGGTGAAGGAGAAATGCCAAAAATATGAGAGGGTGGAACAGGTATATTATTTTATTTTAATTATAGTTAAGGTTGAAATTTATAAATAATTGATCATTATATTTTTTTTGTTCTATTAGGTTGTTGTGGTTGTGAAGGAGTTTAATCGAAGTGATCATGGCTCTGTGCATTTGGTTTTGAAGGATCCTACTGATACCATTGATGCTTACATTGCTGATAAAGTGATGAGAGATAGTGAGGGCGGAAGTCACATAGGTGTTGGTGCTGTTCTTATACTGACTAAGGTATGAAATATTTTCCTTAACATTACACTCCCTAAGATTATATTCCTTAACATTTTGTTATAAATGTTTTGTTTTGTTGATCTATTAGGCTATTGTTTGGGCCCCCTCGCGCTCATCAAAAATACTTAACATTGTTACTTCAAATGTTTTTAAGGTGTTTCCCAAAATTTGTTAATTTACATTATTGGACATGTAACTTGACAATATTTATTTTTTGTGATTTTATGTAAGATTTCCTATGTGGCCGGGATGTGGCCACTAACTTGAAAATATTTATTTTTTGTGATTTTATGTAAGATTTCCTATGTGGCCGGGATGTGGCCACTAACTTGACAATATTTATTTTTTGTGATTTTATGTAGATTTCCTATTTGGCCGGGATGTGGCCACTAACTCGAAAATATTTATTTTTTGTGATTTTATGTAAGATTTCCTATGTGGCCGGGATGTGGCCACTAACTTGAAAATATTTATTTTTTGTGATTTTATGTAAGATTTCCTATGTGGCCGGGATGTGGCCACTAACTTGACAATATTTATTTTTTGTGATTTTATGTAGATTTCCTATGTGGCCGGGATGTGGCCACTAACTCGAAAATATTTATATTTTGTAATTTTATGTAAGATTTCCCATGTTATCATTTGTTTTAAAATATGAAAAATAAATATTTATAAAAAAAAAATTCAGCCACATGTCATTATTTTTTTAACACATGTAATTTTTTTTTGTTAGTACGAAGCTATTTTGAGCAACAATTTGAAGCTGATTTAATTGTCGAAATTAAAATTTAAAAGTTGTTATTGTTACACCATTATATGTACTTCAAGTAACAATTTTTAGATATTCATTATGATATCTAAATTAACCTATAATTATTGCTCAAAATAGCTTCGCGAACGAAATTTTTTTTTTGATGTTACTACGAAGCTATTTTGAGCAAAAATTTGAAGCTGATTTAATTGTCCAAATTAAAATTTAAAAGTTGTAATTGTTACAACATTATATGTACTTTAAGTAACAATTTTTAGATATTCATTATGATACATAAATTAACCTATATTTATTGTTCAAAATGCCTTCGCGAATGAAAAAACAAAAAGAAGTAAAAAATTTTGAAATGTTCATTCACTGTGAAGGGTTTTGTTTTTACTTAAACTCGCTACACCGTGTAGCGAGTTTCAATAAAGCTGAAATCGCTACACGGTGTAGCGAGTTTAATTCAGCTTTATGATACATAAATTAACCTATATCACGTTAATGATGATTATGATGTTGACTATGAAGAAGAGGAAGTGCACACTGATGTAGATGCAATGCTAGAGGATGATGATGATGAATATGAGGAGGGTAGTAGTGATTCTGATGTCGATTTGGGAGCCGGTGATGATGGGCCGATTGATGATGATGTGGAAGCACCTCTTGTTCACTATGAAGTGCCGCAAAATCGAAGATATGAGAGTGCGAGTTATCCCTTTTACAGTGATATTGGTACATCTGCTCGACAAGAACAAGGCTTGATTGATTACGATCATGCACATAGTTTTCCAGTTTGGGATCCGGAACAACAGCCGATTGGTAAAGGGATACGCTTTCCTGGCAAGAACGAGGCACAATTTGATATGAAAAGGTTCCATATTAAAAACAATCGCAGGTTCAGGGTAAGAAAGAGCACACCGAACACATGGGTAATTGAGTGTCTGTTAAAAAATTATCCATGTCATTTTTATGTTCGTGTGAGTAGGAAGAAGTTTGGCTATTGGGAAGTGACCAAGTATATGGCTCCTCACTGCTGCTTATATTCTGGAGCAAGTCAAGATCACCCCAATCTAGATGCCAAGTTTATCGGTCGGGAAGTCGTTGGTGTTATTAAGGCCGATTCAGATGTCAAGGTTGGAGTCATTATTGCACACATCTCTAGTATGTTCGAAAAGGTAATTACTTACAAGAAGGCATGGTGTGGAAAGCAGAATGGCATTGCAGAGGTTTTTGGAGATTGGGAGGAATCTTATAAGAGGTTACCCCGCGTCCTAGCAGCCATTCAAAAATACAACCCGAGGACAATTGTTGAGTACTCTACACCTCCTCCTCCTGTCGGTGAAGCCTCCCTATTTCGACAGGTATTACGGGCATTTGGGCCTTGCATTGAAGCTTTCTCTCATTGTCGGCCGGTCATTTTACGTGGATGGAACATTTATGCATGGTAGATATAAAGGGGTAATACTAATTGCCATGGGTGTTGACGCCTTGAGACGGCATACTTCCGCTTGCCTTTGCCGTTGTTGAAAAGGAGGGCGCGGGCGGCGTTGGTTCTTATACACTGGTTTGCAAGCATATTATCAAGTGTCGTGAAGTATGCTTGATATCGGCCGTCATTGGGGCATTACGAAGGCGCGTAGCCGAAGATACGTGGTGGCCAAACGTGCATCATCGATATTGCTTGAGACATATGCGAGCAAATTTCTTGGAAAAGTATAGAGGGGAAGGGTTGAAGTATACGTGCCGGAGAGCGGGTAGAGCAACTCAAGATAGAAAATTGAAATCTATCTTAGAGAGTATCCGTGGAATTAAGCCCGAGGCAATTGCATGGTTTCAGCATTTGGATGCTATAAAATGGACATTGGCACACGATGGTGGTTACGGGTATGGCATCATGACTACCAACATGTCTCGAGGTTTTCAATGGTGTGATGAAGGGAGCTCGTGGGATGCCAATCACGGCAATTGTTGAAACCGCCTTCTATCGTTGTGTGGAGTACTTTCAAGTAAGGCATGGATTTTCAATCAATGCCTTAGGAGGTAATCTGATAACCCTAACATCAATCCCCGACACCAATTCGACGGAAAGTCAGTTATCACTACTTGAAGAACACCAGAAAAGCGGCAACACATCACGTCAGGAGGTTCAACAATCACGAAATGGGGGTGTATCAAGTGACAACAGCACGTCAGGGTGATCACAGAGGAAATATACATATTGTCCGACTTAATGAGCGCACCTGCACATATGGTAAATGGGTTGCCTATCGCATGCCTTGTTCCCATCTCCTTGCTTGTTGTTCTGCACAAAATATTGATGGTCGAGATTTCGTTTCTGAATATTACACCGTTGGGGAATACTACAAGACATGGAAGGGAACATTCGAACCAATCGAGCATGAGGACTATTGGGGCGTGGATGGTTTGGTGCCTAGTTTCTTCCCTAATCCCCTACTTCGACGTTCTGCGAAGTCCGGACGACCTAGATCAAGACGCTTTCGTAATTCTATGGACTTTCAAGCAGATAAACGGAAGAGTATGTGTTCATCATGCCATCAGGAAGGGCACAATCGTCGTAGATGCCCGAACCTTAGGGAGTAGAAGAATGTTTTTAATGTAATTTATGTTTGGCTTGAATTGGATTCAGTTTCAGTTTCAGTTTTATTTTATGTCGTTTTCATTAAACTTGAAAAGTCCAATGTAATTTATATTTGAGTTGAATGTAATTTTTCAGTTTCAGTTTTATTTTAATTAAGTTTTAAGTTTTAATTTATGTTTGGCATAATTGCAAAAAAGGTACATATTACATTACAGGGCGGCTTGGGAGCGGACGCTCGCGCCACATTGGGAGCGGACGCTCCCTTTTACGAAACTTATCTTTGGAATACAAGGAAGAATTGGAAATGTACATTTATAATCGCTACACCGTGAAGCGATTTTCACTAAACTTGCTACACCGTGTAGCGAGTTTAGTGAAAATCACTTCACGGTGTAGCGATTTTAAAGAACTTGGGCGCCCACCAAAGCTGCCTTGCCTTGGCCGAAGAACAAGGGCGGCCACTCCAATTTTGGCCCAATAAATACAATTTTTTGATTCGTCCCGCAATAATTACACAGTAGCACATTTGAACATTTTTTTTTGGAATTATGCTAAACATAAATTGAACCTTAAAACTTAAATGGAAAATAAACTTTTATTTTATTACTCTCTAATCTAATAAATATCATCAATTATAATTTTTTAAATATTCATTAAAATAACTAAAATCATTTTTAGAAATTGGAAAATTACATTCAAATCAAATATAAAGCTAAACTAATAGTACAAAGTTACAAAGTTTCAATACAAATAAAAAACATTCAAATAAAAGGTAAACTCCAGGCCAGTGTCGAACGGTGCTGGGACAAACTGTCTCAGGCCAAACTGCCTCATCACGCGATCAGGCAGATGCCACTCAACCCTCTCAAAGCATATGAGAGGGACCTTCGCCAACCATATCTCCTCACCCTCAGTGCAGTAGACCGGAGCGGGTCTCCCCTCATAAGGCTGCCACTCCATGTGACCCTCGTTCAGCCGAGCCAGCTGATCCCGATAGCCTCGCAGGCTATGTGCAGTAACCTCTCTCAGATCAAGCGAAGCCTGCGTCCAACTGAAATTTCATAAACAAAATAACTATAAGATTTTGTTCAAAAAAAATAAAAACATTAACGACGAGAAAATAAAGTATGATATATGTATACCTGCATCCGAGGGGCATGATGACGTAGTCCGGGTCTCTGAGTCGATAACGGATCTGCGGCCTCACACATGTCAACCTCTCCCAAGCCCAGATCTATATGAAATAAATGTATATCAAAAACTAAGTAATAATGCCGCAAATTTGAAATAAAACTTAAAAACATAATGAACATTAAAATGAAATAAAATACCTGTAGAACGTTGAGAAATCCTCCGCACTGTCTCGTGTGAGGGTCTGTCGCACTACATAACTCTCGATACAGGAAAGCAAGCGTAGCACTCCCCCAACTGTACTCCCTGACCCTAGAAACATCCCTAAGCAGCGGGAGATAACATAGCTTAACCTTGTTGTTCGTACGATCAGGCATGATCGTAGAACCCAAGGCAAGCAAGATATAAGCCCGTACGTACCGATCCACAATCTCTGGAGCAGTATCATCAGGGAGGTCACTAAAGTGTGTGAAACGCCAGGTAATCCACCGGAGCTTCAGACTGCTCCCATCTATATCTCCGTCTCCAGGGACGGCCCCTAAATACTCCTGACACTCAGCCCGCCAGTCTATATGTACTGGAAACCCATCATCAGTAACAGCATCCCCATCAATCGGCAACCCGCAAATCATGCCGATATCCTGTAGGGTGATCGTCATCTCACCAACCGGGAGATGGAACGTATGGGTCTCCGGACGCCATCTCTCGATCAAGGCCTCCAGCAATGCAAAATCGTACTGTATCCGGCCTATGTAGTGCACTCCACTGAATCCGCACTCTGCCAGTCTCAATAATATGACAGGAGCTAATACGCCTGGCAAGGCGGCACCATGACGAAAAGCGAGGGGCCTAGAAACCGGCCACCCGGACCAAATATACCTAGCCCTATGGTCCGCATGGCGGGTCAGAACAGATGTATCGATAGGCCCGGGATCAATGAACGCTTCCATCTATTTATTTCAATATCAAGGTTGGATATTGTTCTATAAGGCAAGAAAATAAATAAAAGAATACAAAAAATGTAATTACTAGTACGTGGCATTGTAATCCAAAGTTATCCCACACTTCCAAGAAGTGCCTGTGGGGAAGTTCTTGGTTTCCAGCCTATATACTAAGTAATACTTCAAAAGTAATCCTCATGCGTTTTTGAAAAAAAAGGATGCAGTTTTTTTTTTATAAAAAAAGTTTGAACAATAAATCATATTTTAAGAATTTGGGGTAGACCTATCTGATTTAGGGTTTAGGGTTTGGGATATAAGTATATGAGATTAGGGATGTTGTTATAGGTATATTAATTTCTATCCTATTTTGCTATCTCACTAATAATTCATATCCTATTATTTATACCTACAACGTCTTAATAATGTATACTTCTTAATTTTTATTTATCTTTTTAAAAAACAAAGGAGAAGGGATCCAAATTTGGGGTAGACCTATCTTATTAATGAATGGAAATACTTACTAAAGAAGTGCTAGCAAGATTACTAATGTGAAAGTTCACCCGATAGCTTTTCTTAAAAACATATCCAAATTTGGGTTCTTAATAACGGTTTCGGTTTCGGGTGCACATTAATTGAATTTGAGTATTTTTCTAAAACGATCCTACAATTAGGTTATATATGTTGATATGCCTACTTCTTGCTCATGCCTAGTTATCATCAACCAAGATGTGTTAATCGAATTCACTAAAAAAAATATCCTAAATTGCAAGTAAATTAATAAACATTACTATCTCATTTTTTCGGCACAACAAAACTAAATTTAATAACAAAAAAAAATAGAGAGTAATTAAACAAACATTCATATTTTCGGATTAACAATGACATCAAAAAAAATCAAAAAAAATCCTAAATTGTAAGTAAATAAATTATAAGTAAATTAATAATAAAAAAATTCGGATTAAAAAAACTAAATATAATAAAAAATTCCCTTGATTGAATTATAAATTCGGATTAAAAAAACTAAATAATAAAAAAATTCGGATTAAAAAAACTAAATATAAAAAAAATCAAAAAAAATTCCTTGAGACTAATTTGTGTATAAACAATGTCATCAAAATGCAATTACAACATCATATAAAAAATTAAAAAAAATTATAAATTATAAGTAAATAAATAATAAAATCAAAGTAAAAATTTAATACAATACAAAAATTTAAACTTACAATTAAAAAAAGGTTGAATTACTTGACAAATTCTTCCTTGGTTGATCGATCCTTCTTCTTCTTCTTCTTCCCTTCTTCTCTTCTTCTCTCTAGGCGGCGGAGTCACTGAAGTTTTTTTTTTCTTTCAGATTGTTTGAATGAAGACGTAAACTGGTGAAAAGGGTTTTAAATAACTCGCTACACGGTGTAGCGAGTTTAATACAAACTCGCTACACCGTGTAGCGAGTTTTGTTTAATTAAATGCCGTAATTAATTTCCCAACGGCCTAATTAATTGCCATATACTCGCTACACGGTGTAGCGAGTTTTGACCAACCCTAGTCAAACTCGCGACACGGTGTAGCGAGTTTCAAAAAAGAGGACACTCTGGGCAATAGTTTGAATAGTAAGTCATTTTGGTAAATAAAAAAGTAAAACGGGATTATTTGGAAAAGCTTCGCAGAAATGACTGACCTTCCTCAAAATTTTCCCTTAGCTGACAGCCAACCCTTAGCTGACAGCCATCCCAATTCCTCATGTAATCCATCTTCTAGCCACCTTCCATCTCCATCCAATAATCCTCTTTCTCCTCCCAAAACCAATGATGAAACTACCATTACCCACATCATTCCACCCAATAAAGATCTTTACATCAGCCTTCAAATTGATAAAACCCCAGTTCCAGACAACATCCCTTTTCTCATGAGTGCATTCATATCCCAAGTGGAACCAAAGAAAATAAATGAAGCACTCCAAGATGCTGACTGGATTGAAGCCATGGAAGAAGAACTAGAGCAGTTTGAAAGAAACAAAGTGTGGCAACTTGTTCCTAAACCAAGAAATCAAACTGTCATTGGAACAAGATGGGTTTTTAGAAATAAGATGAATGAAGAAGGTGTTGTAGTAAGAAACAAAGCCAGACTGGTTGCCCAAGGATATAGACAAGAAGAAGGTATTGACTATGATGAGACCTTTGCACCTGTTGCAAGACTTGAAGCTATAAGGCTATTCCTTGCCTATGCTTCATTCAAGAAGATGAAAATATTCCAGATGGATGTCAAGAGTGCATTTCTAAATGGAGTTTTAAATGAAAAGGTGTTTGTATCTCAACCCCCTGGATTTGAGCACCCAAAGTTTCCTGATCATGTATTCAAACTGAACAAAGCATTGTATGGGCTTAAACAAGCACCAAGAGCTTGGTATGATACCCTATCTAGATATCTCCTTGGCAAAGGATTTACCAAGGGCCATATTGATAATACTTTGTTTATCAAAAAATATGGAGATGATCAGTTGCTCATCCAATTCTATGTTGATGACATCATCTTTGGCTCATTAAATGAGGACTTGTGCACTGAATTTGGAGATATTATGAAGGATCAGTTTGAAATGAGCATGATTGGTGAGCTCACCTTCTTCTTAGGACTCCAAGTCAAGCAAATGAAGGAAGGAATCTTCATCAACCAAGCTAAATACACAAGGGATATGATCAAGAAGTTTGACATGCAAACTGCTTTCCCTGCCAAAACACCCTTGTCAACCTCAACCAAACTCCATGCTGATCTAGATGGTCAAAGTGTAAATCCAACACTTTACAGAAGCTACATTGGATCTCTTCTTTATGTAACAGCTTCAAGACCAGACATTATGTTTAGTGTATGTCTTTGTGCTAGATTTCAAGCTAATCCCAAGGAATCTCATCTCTCTGCTGTCAAGAGAATTCTAAGATATCTCAAAGGAACCCCTGATTTTGGCTTGTGGTATCCCACTGAATCCCCATTCTCTCTAATTGGATTCACTGATTCTGACTATGCTGGATGTAATCTAGATAGAAAATCCACAAGTGGTGGATGCCAGTTTATTGGCTCAAGAATCATTTCATGGTCAAGCAAAAAGCAAACCTCAGTAGCCACTTCAACGGTGAAATTTGAGTATATTCTTTGCGGGCTTGTGTTGTTCACAAATTCTCTATCTTAAAAGTCAACTTCAAGACTTTGGAATTGAATTATCCAACATTCCCATCTTCTGTGACAACTCAAGTACTATTGCCATGACAGAAAACCTTGTCCAACATTAAAAAACAAAGCATATCACTACTAGAAACAGCTTATTTACCCACGGAATATTCCGTGGGTAATCATGGAATTCCGTGGGTAATCTTTATTTACCCACGGAAATTGTCCGTGAGACGTCCGCGTGTAAATTTTTGTGAGTAATACCCACGGATATTTCCGTGGGTAATACCCACGGAAATTCCGTCAATAAGCAAACTTATCCGTCGGAAATAAAATAAAATACCTACGGAAATTTTTTAAAAAAATTCTAATAAAATTACCCACGGATATTTTCGTGGGTAATTTTCATTTTTTTTTTCAATTCTGATCAAATTACCCACGGAATATTCCGTGGGTAATTGAGGATAAATTACCCATGGAATATTCCGTGGGTAATTTTCATAATTACCCACGGAATTGTCCGTGGGTAATATTAAAATAAACATTTAATATTTTGCTGCTCTTTTTACCCACGGAAATTTCCGTGGATAATTTGGAAAATTACCCACGGAATATTCTGTGGGTAATTTATACTCAATTACCCACGAAATATTCTGTGGGTAATTTTATCATAAGTGAAAAAAAATTGAATATTACCCACGAAAATTTCCGTGGGTAATTTTATCAGAATTGAAAAAAAAAATATTTGAAAAATTTAAAAAACCACCTGTAAAAGCCAAAACCCAATACTTATATAACATTCACACCATCCATACAAACAATACACACAATTCTTAAACAATGTCTTCAAAACCACAAATAAAATATTAACACGTACAAATCTTTAAATAACATAACATATTACAAACCAAAAAAAAAAAAAAGTCTAGTAGTTAAGTTGCCACTCCAAACCAAATAAAAATAAGTCAAATTCAACTTTTACGATTGTTACCACCACGACCACCCCTACGCCCACTTCCACTCAAAGTTCCATTCGAATTTAGATATGGTCCAATAGAAGAGTTAGAGTTATTACCACTAGGAGGTTGTTGTTGATGTAGTAGTTGTTGGAGCATAGATCTCATCATTTCTTGCATTTGTTGCTGCATCTCTTGCCGCATTTTTTCCTTCTCTTGCCGCATCTCTTCCTTCTCTTGCTGCATTTGTTCCTTTTCTTGCCGCAATCGTTCCTCCATTCGCTCTTCCATTTCCTTAACCTGGGTGTTTACACGAGTGTCAACTTGGGTGTTTAGTGTCTCAGTCAGGCTTGCTATAATCTCATCCTTTTGTCTCATTTGAGCATCATAGTCCACACTGCTGGATGAAGAAAAAGACTGCGAAGAACGGCTGCTTAATGGCAAGTCAAAGAAAGCAGCTCCATGATTTCCGAATCCGGGCAATCGATCACCTTTTTGTCGCCCGTGATGAATGGTAATGGTCTTCCAAAGTCCTGCTCGAAATGGAGGCAGTTCGGTGCTTTCAATCTCGATGATTCCTTCCTCAATAGCCTCTTCACGAGCACGCCTCACATATGTTTCCTGTCCAATATATATAACAAAAAACAATTAATAATTAATAATGACAAAAAATAAACATAAGCTTTAACAAATATATACGAGTATATATATATATATATATATATATATATATATATATATATATATATATATATATATATATATATATATATATATAACTTCATAGCCCAAATGTTACAGGTTCCTTCAGAGTACTTTGAAATAAGACATCCAGTTACTGGATAGTGACCATTTTGTAAAATAATTTCATTACAAGTATTTGTAGTTGTAAAGGGTAAGATAATAATAGGCCATTGTATAGGAGTTATAGATCACTAGGAGTAACATTACCAGAATATCTATATTAATGCAGTTACTATGCTCATTGAAAAATCATAAATTGAAGATGCCCAAGAATTTTTAGCTAAATTTCCAAATATAGACTCTAATATAGAATTAATGGAGTTACTTCTTTAGTTGGACTGAAATAGAATTTTCAAATAAATACTCATTAAAGGGATGGAATATGCTACAGCAATCTCCATCAAGAAAATTGAGTAGATAATGGGCCATTTAGTAATCGCATATACCACTATTATTCCATTCAAAAGTAATCATCTTGCAAAAACAATTCAAAAATTGCAGAATCAACTCTATGATCTCTATAAAATCGACAACTCACGGCCAGCATGCCTGGGTCCAGATGTTTAAAAAAAGACTTTTGCATCCTAGCCTTTAACAGATAATTGTAATGATCTGAAGAGAGCTTTCACATTAATTAAAGAAAACGTAAGACGATTATCAGTTAAACACTCCCCTGATTATCTACCATTTTAGGAGGCTCCACTTTTAGACATTTATCCGGGGAATGATTTATCCATAAGATCCTGGATTTTCACAGATGACATCAAGAATAACCATTTTATCTGACAATTCCCCCAGATCAACTAAATATGGTGGGTATCATTTATGTTATGCCTAACTAAGAAATTTAAACTTGAATACCAAAATCTTTCACCTCACCAATTATGTTATGCCTAACCAAGAAATTCAACACTTAAATACCAAAAACCCCCGCCTAAGGAAATGGCTTAAAGTTTTCAGTTTCTCAATTTTCTCTATCAAAGTTAGTGTCAACAAATTTCTGAGAGAAAAAGGTTGACATGTAGTCTTAGACACCATTATTAAGCTGTAGAAATCTGGCCTCTAAGTGGCCATCTGATAAAGAGTTTTGTTGAAAAATCAAGACCTATGCAATAAACAGGAACACCACCAAAATAACAAAATGAAACCAAATCAAGAAAAAACTAGCTTAAACGGAACACCATGACAGTTGAGACGAGGCAAAACATATCATCTTCAAGCAAATAAAGATTCTATAGTTTGAGATTGAAATAAAAAGAACTCATACATGCTTCAAAATATGCCTCAGTATAATGCTGGATTTCAAAAGATAAATCAATTATTTTGGAATTAAATACAAGTTTATAGCACAAAAGATATCACTTTGCATAACATTTGATCTTTATTTTATTTCCCCAATATTGTTCTAATCAGCTGTAGTGAAACTCAAATTTGTGTAGTAGGGGAGATAAAAAGTTGGTCTTACCTGGAAGAAGCTCCTTCTGGGTCTGTAATATATGGTTATTTTTCTATTAAGTATTTAAATAAATTAATTGGCCATTTTTTTTTCATAGTGGGCTGGGCTTAATTAGTTTGGGCTCAATTTGTTTTAAATGGGCCTAGTGGGATAATATAGAATTGGGCTGAATGGAGAATTAGTTTTAAAGGAAATGACAAAATAGCATTGGGCTTTAAATATGCTGATTTTTGGAACTTGTAAATATGTTTCTTATATATATATATATTAAAAATAATAATAGAAATAGGAATAGAAGGTCTGGCAGGATCAAAAGAAGTGGAATAGGTTTAGGCTTTGTGGGCAACGGAGGAAACAGGAAGAGAGCGGTCTCGCCATGGATTGCGAACGGAAGGGTCTGAATTGGAGTAGTATAAAAGGAGAAGAGATCGTGTTGGGGGTGTACACGAATTTGGAAGAGAGAGAGAGAGAGAGAGAGAACAGATTGAGAGGGCAGCGCCTAAGAGAGCTTTGGGGCTTTTGGGGCTTCAACGGAGGCGATAGGAAAATCTTGCTTGAGGTTAGTAAATTCTTCTATTTTAGTCTTTTTCTTCATTTCTGAATAAACTAGAAGAAATCTAGGGTTGTTCAATTTTATGGATTGTAGAAAGATAATTGAAGGTATTTAAATTGGTAAACTATATTTGTTTTTTTCTTGGCAACTCCTTTCTATATAGCAAAGCTAGCTGCTTCAATTCCGATCACTATCCCATACACAGATTTGGAATCACTACTTGCATAAGCTCTCTGATGGCCTCGAACCACCCTATTCCCTCTCACATTCTTCGCCTTTCCGAAGATTTTCGCAGCCATATCTTGTTCATTTGATTTCTTGTCAGGCTTTGCTTGGCATATTGAATTCACTGTCCATATTTAGCAAGTCATTAGAGCAGTATATTTAATATCTTCTTGATGGTAGGAATTATGGGTTTTGGTTGGGAATAAGGACTGTAATTTTTAATCAGCCAAGTTGTGGGTATTAATTTTTATCAGCAACAGGGATTCAGATTATGGCTGTTAAGTTAACATGTTTTCTTAGAGTTCTATATTATTATGTATGTATACGCAAGTATGAAGTTAAATTGTTTAGAGTTCTATGTTATTATGTTCATATATACAGATACTTATGAAGTTAAATTGTTGTAATGAGACTAAGAATAAAAGAAAAAGGGGAGGGGGATGAACCATGTGGACTGTACTCTTTGGTTCATAATGTGAACAACAATGTTATGATTACTGGGGTTATGCGAGGAAGGTAGGGATGTTCACTAGTCAATACCTATTATGAAAATAATTCTAGATTCAGTCCAAGAAATATTTAAAATATAAAGAAAACTCTTAAAGCGGCTGAATTACAGAATAATACTACAGAATTCTTAAAGCTGTAATCAGCCTTAAGTTTAGAAAATATCAAATTAGTTTATTTATGTGTCATTAAAATGTTGAATATATGTTGTTAGATTTTGGGAAGCACTCGTGAAGGCTTGTTCGTATTTCGACTCAGTCGAGGTAAGGGATTACGTCTCTTAGTCTTATTGTATATCGTTATCTATTGGCCCTCCATTATTCCTAGAATAATTATTGTATTACCGTTATGGCCGGTAACTTTGATTGGAATTCACTCCAAGTGCTTTCGTCATTGAAATTTTCTAAACTTAAATTGACATTGATTTTTTGGTCAATTAAAGAACATCATCGATAAAAGAATGATCACTTAATGACACCCATTTGATTATGGGTTAATATTGATGTACTATTGATACCCGGTCATGAGGGTTAGTTCATGACATGCCTATGTGGCATTAACCATCGACACCACTGAAATTGTGGTTATATAGGTTATCCGGATATACCGAACCATTGATACATCGACTATTGAACCCTTTTGGGTAACTTTTGAACATTGAAATGTTGAGATGAATATTAAGTGATCATAATTGATTTTTCGCATTATCGAATATTTAATTGTGCCATGATTTTTCTTTCTTTGTAAAAAGAAGATTATTGTTTGATTTATTAATATGTCCGTTTCATCGAAAATTGTTATTGATATACTCTTTGAGGTCACCCCTTCTTAGAAACCGAAGGGGCGACGTAGGACCTTGCTGAGCATTGTTCGCTCACCCTTTCTCTAAATTCTATTTCTTCAGGTTATAAGTAGGAAAGCAAGGCTTTCGGTGGAGACATCTTTGGGGCGGACCCGAATAAGTAAAGTAGTGATTCTATATTTTAAGTAGGCTTTTTTTTTGAGATTGTAATAAATGAATTTTGATGGCTACTAGCCGTTAGTAGTGAAAGATGATTGTTACGCTTTCGTTAGTTATTTTGGTTTTGTGGTTATATGTACTAGCCGTGGAGATTTAAATTGTAGTTTGTGACCGTCAATCCTTTATTTTGGAGGACGGATTTATATTAGTAATGATATTATGATATTCAGAAATTCGGGGTTGTCACAGTTGGTATCAGAGCATTGGGATTAGATCTTGAAAGGGGATAAGAACTCTGATTAGTGAAGCATTAGGGTTATGAACAATTAAAGAATTAGTTCCTTAAAGTCAATTGAGGATAATAGCTATTAAGTTTTGGAAGCTTATTGACGATATAGATGATTGATTTAATGGTTTCTTAGTATCTATTGAGGTTAATCAATATTTCTTGTCTCATTTAAAATCAATATTTCTTGTCTCAATTGTAGGAAATGGCGAGAATTAAGAGGACACCCACTCGGGGCATGAGTAGGGTGAAAAGAATGGAGTACTGGAATCTCAAAGGTCATAAGAAGGTTAAAAGATTGGAAAAGAAATTAAGACAAATTCGTAAGAAGCTCAAGGAGAGAGATGAAGACCTAAAACTAATGGAGATGAAATTGGACCGAGCGAATGAATGGGGATTACAAATGATGAATCAGGCTAGTGCATTGATGTACGGGTGGGGAAGTGATGAACAAGATGAAGGACAGTCAGAAGATTAAGAGTTGTCAAATCTATTTAAGTCGAGTATTAGATGGTGTTAGACGAATAATGTACCCTTGACTCCATCAATTGAGAAATAAAATTTGAATTTTTTTTATCTTCTGCATTGTCTCAATACCATTGTCCCTACCCATTGATTTGATTGAACCCTATGAAATTTGAGGATTGAAAATAAAATTGAAATTTATGTTGAAAATTTAAAAGAAATTATTGAACAAGTCGAATGTACTTGAAACCATTGATTATGAGACACATATAAGGTAGAATAATTATATTACCTTGCTTAGAAATTTCAAAATTGTGATCGTTAACTTTTGGTAATAGGCAATGGAAGGAGGAAGAGGTAGAGGTAGAGGAGGTCGAGGAGGCCGAGGAGGCCGAGGGGGCCGAAGCGGTAATGTCCCAGACTCTGAGTCTATAGGAGAGGGAGGCCAGAACCACGGCCAGCAGAACAGTAATGGAAACAACCAGGGTCAGCCGGACCCGATGCTTACTGCTCTGATTCAGACGTTAACGCAGGCAGTTGTGGGGATAGGTCAGATGAATCAGACATTAGCTCAGGCAGTGACGGCAAGCCTTAATCAAGTCAACGCACCTCCACCACCTCCACCTGTTAGAGATCCACTGGCGCTATTCCAGAAGCGCAATCCAGAGTATTTTTCGGGAGCACCAGGCGAGAAGCCTGAAGAATGGATAAAAGGCATTGAAAGAATTTTTCGCACTTTAGATTGTACTAGTGAGCAGAAGGTCACTTTTGCTACTTTTGTGTTAAAAGGGGAAGCCATGGTTTGGTGGGAGACAGTAATCCAGGCAGGTGCAGCTAGTGGGGTAACCAATTATACTTGGGAGATGTTTCTGGAAGCTTTTAATAACAAATTCTACCCCCCGATTGTGAAGAATATGAAGATATCGGAGTTTATGAATCTAACTCAAGGATCCATGACTGTGGAAGAATATTTGGCAAAGTTTCTGGAGTTATCTCGTTTTGCCCCGAGGTTCTTTGATGATGAAGAACAGAAGGCCAGGAAATTTGAGGCTGGATTGAATTCAAAGCTGAAGTACAGATTAGTACCGCTAGAGCTCCCAACTCTAGCTCAAGTGGCAAATAAAGCTCGAATAGTTGAGCTGGATGCGAAGGAGTATCAAAGTTCTAGAGACAATAAGAAGCGGGGAGCTGAACGCGATACGGGGAAGGAAAGCGGTCAGACTAGTAAGAATGGGTATGATGGCGGGAACTATAAGAAGCGGACTACTGAAGAAAATCGCCATAGAGGAGGCCCTCCAACTACCAATAATCGCTATCAGAACAACAGGAACTATCAGGGAAGCCAAAATGGGTATAGGGGTCAGAATCAAGACGTGGCTCCACCAACCTGTCGTACTTGTGGGAGGAAGCATAAAACTGAAGAGTATTCTTGGAACACGGCCTCTTGCTTTAACTGTGGTAAACGTGGGCACAAGATAAAAGACTGCCCGGAACCAGTGAAGACTGCACCGAGAGGAAATGAGGGTAAAGACAAGGACAAGTCGAATGGAAGGGGAAGGGTGTTCACTATGACAGCTAGGGATGCTCGGGCTTCTAATGATGTGGTGACAGGTACCGTTCAATTATGTAATCGAAATGTTTATGCTTTGATAGATTCAGGTGCTACTCATTCTGTGATTTCTTCCCGATTGGTCAGTCGTTTGAAATTGAAACCTGAAAACCTAGAGGTAAGCCTAGAAATTGATACACTCACCAATGAGGCCATTCAAATAAATTTGGTCTATAGATCTTGTACTTTGAAAGTGGATGGGAGGAATTTGTCTATCGACTTCATTGAGTTAGACCTCCGGGATTTTGATGTCATTTTAGGTATGGATTGGTTAGCTGCATATCATGCAAAGATAGATTGTTTTAAGAAAGAGGTGGTATTTTGTATTCCTGGTGAACCAGAATTCTATTTTAAGGGGAAAGGGTCTGAGCGGAAGTCAGGGTTGATATCGTTCTTAAAGGCTCGGAAGATGTTGAAGAAGGGTTGTGAAGGGTTTTTAGCTTCTATTATTGACACTAGAAAGGAAGGTGTTAAGATCGAAATGGTTCCAATCGTAAATGAGTTCGTAGATGTTTTCCCTGAGGACTTACCAGGAATACCGCCTGAGCGGGAAGTTGAGTTTTCTATTGACCTGATCCCTGGCACGGGTCCTATCTCTAAGGCACCCTATCGAATGGCACCCGCTGAACTGAAGGAGTTAAAAGAGCAGTTGCAAGAACTGCTGGAGAAGGGATTGATCAGGCCTAGTGTCTCACCTTGGGGTGCTCCTGTGCTGTTCGTGAAGAAGAAGGATGGATCTATGAGGCTTTGCATTGATTATAGGGAGTTGAACAAGGTGACGGTGAAGAATAAGTATCCTTTACCAAGGATAGATGATTTGTTTGATCAGTTACAAGGAGCTTGTTACTTCTCTAAGATTGATCTTCGTTCTGGATACCATCAATTGAGGGTAAGGAAGGAGGATATTTCCAAAACAGCATTTAGGACCAGATATGGACATTATGAATTTTTGGTAATGCCTTTTGGGTTGACGAATGCTCCAGCAGTCTTTATGGAGTTGATGAATAAGGTGTTCCAGGAGTTCTTGGACCGATGTGTTATTGTGTTTATTGATGACATCCTAGTTTACTCGAAGACTAAGGAAGAACATGAGGAGCAATTGAGGATAGTATTGCAGATTCTTAGAGAACAGAAGTTGTATGCTAAGTTCAAGAAGTGCGAATTTTGGCTGGAGGAAGTAGCTTTTCTGGGACATGTAGTTTCTAAAAGTGGTATATCGGTGGACCCGTCGAAAATTGAAGCGGTGGTGAATTGGGAAAGACCAACGACAGTTACTGAAGTTCGGAGTTTCTTGGGGCTGGCAGGTTACTATAGGCGTTTTGTGGAAGGATTCTCCAAGATATCATTGCCATTGACAAAGCTGATGCAAAAGGATGTTAAGTTTGAGTGGACAGAGGAATGTGAAGCCAATTTTCAGGAGTTGAAGAAGCGGTTGGTGTCTGCGCCAATTCTTACTCTCCCATCGGGGACAGAAGGTTTTGTGATTTATAGTGACGCTTCATTGAAAGGGTTGGGTTGTGTCCTTATGCAGAACGAGAGAGTAATAGCATATGCATCCCGTCAGTTGAAGAGCTACGAACGAAATTATCCAACTCATGATTTGGAATTAGCGGCCATAGTCTTTGCGTTAAAGATTTGGAGGCATTATTTATATGGAGTGCATTGTGAGATATATACGGATCATAAAAGTCTGAAGTATATTTTCACCCAGAAGGAGTTGAACATGCGTCAAAGAAGGTGGTTGGAGTTACTAAAGGACTATGATTGTAATATTTTGTATCATCCAGGAAAAGCTAATAAGGTGGCTGATGCTTTAAGCCGTAAGAACCGAGGTAGTTTAGCGGCGCTGTTGGCAAGGAAGGAAAGTTCATTTGGGGACATCAAACCTGTGTGCCTAGAAGTGAAGGTTAGCAGTGAGAGGGGTCGTTTAGCACATTTGAGCGCGCAACCAGCATTGTTAGAAAGAATTAAGGCGGCTCAAGTAATTGACCCGGAGTTAGTAGAGATCCTAGATAAACTGAAAGATGGCGAGTCATCTGAATTTAAAGTTGGGAATGACAATATGTTGAGATATCGGTCAAGGATCTGTGTTCCAGATGATGAGAGTATTAAACGAGAAATCCTTGAAGAAGCTCATTGTTCCAGATTCGCAGTGCACCCTGGTAGCACGAAGATGTACCAAAATGTGAAGGATTCGTATTGGTGGATCAACATGAAGAGAGATGTAGCAGATTTTGTGGCTAAGTGTTTGGTGTGTCAACAGATAAAGTGCGAACATCAGAGGCCGGGTGGTTTATTACAGTCGTTACCGATTCCTGAATGGAAGTGGGAACACATTGCCATGGATTTTGTGGTAGGACTACCAAGGACCCTAAAGGGTCATAATGCAATTTGGGTGATCGTTGATAGGTTGACCAAGTCGGCTCACTTCTTAGCTTTCAAAATTACTGATTCCATGGAAAAGTTAGCCAAAATGTATGTCGATGAGATAGTTAGACTTCATGGAGTGCCAGTATCGATTGTGTCCGATAGAGATGCTAGATTCACATCAAAATTTTGGGGAAGTTTACAAAGAGCATTGGGGACTCAATTGACCATGAGTACCGCATTTCACCCGCAGACAGATGGACAGTCAGAGCGGACTATTCAAACACTTGAGGATATGCTTAGGCGTGCTCATTGGATTGGCGAGGCTCTTGGGACGAACATCTAACCTTAGTGGAATTCGCGTATAATAACAGTTTTCACTCTAGTATTGGCATGGCACCGTATGAAGCCTTGTATGGTAGGAAATGTCGTTCGCCAACTTGTTGGGACGAAGTGGGCGAGAGAAAGTTATTGGGACCTGAATTGGTTCAAGTGACCACTGAAAAGATCCAATTGATAAAGAAGAGATTATTGACAGCACAAAGTAGACAGAAATCGTATGCCGATCAACATCGTCGTGAACTTATGTTTGATGTGGGAGATCATGTATTCTTAAAGATATCCCCTACGAAGGGTGTTATGAGATTCGGAATCCGAGGAAAGCTTAGTCCGAGGTATGTCGGACCCTTTGAAATTCTTGATCGAGTGGGAGAGGTGGCGTATAGATTGGCATTGCCGCCTGCGCTCGCAGGAGTCCATAATGTGTTCCATTTGTCCATGCTACGAAAGTATGTCCCTGACCCGAGCCATGTCATTGAATTTGAACGGTTACGTTTTCGAGCGGATCTGAGTTATGATGAAGAACCGACTCGGATTGTGGATAAGAAGGACCAAATATTAAGAAGGCGCATCATCCCATACGTGAAGGTCCAGTGGAGTAACCATACTGTTCGAGAAGCTACATGGGAGCTTGAAAGTGAGATGCGGGAGAAATACCCTAAATTGTTCATCGAATGAGGTACGTCAAGTTTAGAGGACTAAACTTATTTTAAGGGGGTGAGAGTGTAATATATGGTTATTTTTCTATTAAGTATTTAAATAAATTAATTGGCCATTTTTTTTTCATAGTGGGCTGGGCTTAATTAGTTTGGGCTCAATTTGTTTTAAATGGGCCTAGTGGGATAATATAGAATTGGGCTGAATGGAGAATTAGTTTTAAAGGAAATGACAAAATAGCATTGGGCTTTAAATATGCTGATTTTTGGAACTTGTAAATATGTTTCTTATATATATATATATTAAAAATAATAATAGAAATAGGAATAGAAGGTCTGGCAGGATCAAAAGAAGTGGAATAGGTTTAGGCTTTGTGGGCAACGGAGGAAACAGGAAGAGAGCGGTCTCGCCATGGATTGCGAACGGAAGGGTCTGAATTGGAGTAGTATAAAAGGAGAAGAGATCGTGTTGGGGGTGTACACGAGTTTGGAAGAGAGAGAGAGAGAGAGAACAGATTGAGAGGGCAGCGCCTAAGAGAGCTTTGGGGCTTTTGGGGCTTCAACGGAGGCGATAGGAAAATCTTGCTTGAGGTTAGTAAATTCTTCTATTTTAGTCTTTTTCTTCATTTCTGAATAAACTAGAAGAAATCTAGGGTTGTTCAATTTTATGGATTGTAGAAAGATAATTGAAGGTATTTAAATTGGTAAACTATATTTGTTTTTTCTTGGCAACTCCTTTCTGTATAGCAAAGCTAGCTGCTTCAATTCCGATCACTATTCCATACACAGATTTGGAATCACTACTTGCATAAGCTCTCTGATGGCCTCGAACCACCCTATCCCCTCTCACATTCTTCGCCTTTCCGAAGATTTTCGCAGCCATATCTTGTTCATTTGATTTCTTGTCAGGCTTTGCTTGGCATATTGAATTCACTGTCCATATTTAGCAAGTCATTAGAGCAGTATATTTAATATCTTCTTGATGGTAGGAATTATGGGTTTTGGTTGGGAATAAGGACTGTAATTTTTAATCAGCCAAGTTGTGGGTATTAATTTTTATCAGCAACAGGGATTCAGATTATGGCTGTTAAGTTAACATGTTTTCTTAGAGTTCTATATTATTATGTATGTATACGCAAGTATGAAGTTAAATTGTTTAGAGTTCTATGTTATTATGTTCATATATACAGATACTTATGAAGTTAAATTGTTGTAATGAGACTAAGAATAAAAGAAAAAGGGGAGGGGGATGAACCACAGCTGGACTGTACTCTTTGGTTCATAATGTGAACAACAATGTTATGATTACTGGGGTTATGCGAGGAAGGTAGGGATGTTCACTAGTCAATACCTATTATGAAAATAATTCTAGATTCAGTCCAAGAAATATTTAAAATATAAAGAAAACTCTTAAACTGGCTAGTTACAGAATAATACTACAGAATTCTTAAAGCTGTAATCAGCCTTAAGTTTAGAAAATATAAAATTAGTTTATTTATGTGTCATTAAAATGTTGAATATATGTTGTTAGATTTTGGGAAGCACTCGTGAAGGCTTGTTCGTATTTCGACTCAGTCGAGGTAAGGGATTACGTCTCTTAGTCTTATTGTATATCGTTATCTATTGGCCCTCCATTATTCCTAGAATAATTATTGTATTACCGTTATGGCCGGTAACTTTGATTGGAATTCACTCCAAGTGCTTTCGTCATTGAAATTTTCTAAACTTAAATTGACATTGATTTTTTGGTCAATTAAAGAACATCATCGATAAAAGAATGATCACTTAATGACACCCATTTGATTATGGGTTAATATTGATGTACTATTGATACCCGGTCATGAGGGTTAGTTCATGACATGCCTATGTGGCATTAACCATCGACACCACTGAAATTGTGGTTATATAGGTTATCCGGATATACCGAACCATTGATACATCGACTATTGAACCCTTTTGGGTAACTTTTGAACATTGAAATGTTGAGATGAATATTAAGTGATCATAATTGATTTTTCGCATTATCGAATATTTAATTGTGCCATGATTTTTCTTTCTTTGTAAAAAGAAGATTATTGTTTGATTTATTAATATGTCCGTTTCATCGAAAATTTTTATTGATATACTCTTTGAGGTCACCCCTTCTTAGAAACCGAAGGGGCGACGTAGGACCTTGCTGAGCATTGTTCGCTCACCCTTTCTCTAAATTCTATTTCTTCAGGTTATAAGTAGGAAAGCAAGGCTTTCGGTGGAGACATCTTTGGGGCGGACCCGAATAAGTAAAGTAGTGATTCTATATTTTAAGTAGGCTTTTTTTTTGAGATTGTAATAAATGAATTTTGATGGCTACTAGCCGTTAGTAGTGAAAGATGATTGTTACGCTTTCGTTAGTTATTTTGGTTTTGTGGTTATATGTACTAGCCGTGGAGATTTAAATTGTAGTTTGTGACCGTCAATCCTTTATTTTGGAGGACGGATTTATATTAGTAATGATATTATGATATTCAGAAATTCGGGGTTGTCACAGGGTCAGATTCAACGGCGACGGCGAGGGAGGGAGACGGCGACGGCGAGGGAGGGAGACGGCGACGGCCAGGGCGAGGGAGGGCGAGGGCGACGACGGCGTTTGATTTTTGCTTGGTGTTTGAACTGGATCTGGAGACAGGAAGCCAAGGGAATTGACTACTGAGAGAGACGGAGGGTCACCGACGGGGGGGGGAGGGCGGTGATTGCGTGGGGAATTGAAGGGATTGGGGAGAGAGAGAGAGAGAGCGACGGGAAGAGAAGGGCTTAGGAAGTTAAAAACTGAAAAACCCTATATAAAATAGAAAATAATAAAAATAGAAAAGTATAATAAGGTCTTTTTTTCGATACAAAGTTCTCCTTCCGTCCCACGATAATTCGTAAAAAGATTTTTTTTGGCCGTTCCACAATAATATACACTTTCCCAAAATAAAAATAGGACTCACTTCTCTCTCTACTCACAATACTTTTCAAATTTACTATTCTCTACACTCATTCTCTCTCATATTTTACTTTTACACTCAAAACACATTACCTTTATCACCTTTTACCTTAATTTTTGCGCCGACACAAAAAGTGCGTAGAATTGTGAGACGGAGGGAGTATGTACCAAGGCAGGCGAGATACAAGTTATGCCAATAAATCTTTGAATACAAGTTATGCTCTTTCATGACTCAGCACAACTCAAATATTGCATTATTTTTTGTGCTCAATCTTCGTTAACACAAAGAAGTTCAATCAAACAGTAATTGTGACCGCTATGAGTTATTGAGATTCAGTTTGCAATGTGACTGACATTTGTAATAGTGCTATTACTGTCTTCTTTTGACTTTTTTTATGGGCTTGTTTCATTCCCAACATTATCATCAAATTTGATTACTGAAATGATCGTCTATTTTCGTAATGCTCATAACATGAAAAACGGACATTTATTTGAATTTTACTTAGGGAGTAATATAAAATCTGAATCTTTTATTCAGGAACCTAACTCAATCAAAATGAAAAAAAAAAAAACTAACTAACTAATTCAATGGATTACATTTCGAATTTTTTTACATACTTTCTGCAAATTGGACAGTTGAACTGGCCAGAAGGGAAAGAGAAGGAGGGAATACACTGAGGAGGTGGCCGGAAGGGAGAGAAGAGATTCAAATGGGCGCTGGAGTGACAAATCCGATGTAATGAATGGAGGCCGCCGACTTGGGCCCTCGTCAATCGCCGTGAAATCAAATATCCTCGCCGCCTACTAGAGAGGGAGCTCACGCGTCAATGGTAGCTCGTCAATCGCCGTCGCCGCCGAGTAAAGAGGGATCGAAAAACGTACAGAGGGAGAAAGAGGAATTCTCGTGTTGTTTAAAAAAAAATTACCCACGGAAATTTCAGATTACTCACGAAAATGTCCGTGGGTATTACCCACGGAAAACATTTTCGTGGGTAATTCCAAGGAAATTCAGTTTACCCACGTAATTATCAGATTACCCACGAAAATTTTCGTGGGTAATGCCCACGAAAACTATTCCGTGGGTATTACCCACGGAATAAATTTCGTGGGTAATTAATGCTAATTACCCACGGAAATTCCGTCGAAAATACCCACGGAATCTATTCCGTGGGTAATTAAGACATTTAACCACGGAATTTCCGTGGGAAATTTTTGTTTTTTTGTTTTACTTTGACTTTTTTAAACCGTGGGTAATTAGGTTTTTCCGTGGGTAATACCGTGGGTAATACCCACAGAATATTCCGTGAGTAATCGGACAGATACTAGTAGTGTATTGAGGTCAGACATCATTTCATCAGGGATCATGTTGAAAAAGGGAATATCAACCTTGCAAAAGTTTGCACTGAGGATAATGTCTCTGATATTCTCACAAAAGCCATGGATGAAAAGAGGTTTGAGATATTAAGAGCCATGCTTGGTATGTTAAATATGCCAAAATAAAAATTGTTCTTCATAAATAAAAAGAGGCTTACATACTGGGTAATGCTGTCACAATGTTGCCTGACAGCTATTCCCTCATAAACATTCCTGATAGCCATCCACTGATAGCTATCTTTCCAAAACCCATGAAAACCAAAAAAAAAAACAACAAAAACATACAACAAAAACATTCAAAAACCCATGAAATCCCTCTCTCTCATCTTCATTCACCCAACAAAAACTTCCTCCAAACCATACAATCTTCAAAACCAGCTCTCCTCTTCAAACCTTCACCTTAGCTGTCAGACATTCTTTGGAAATGTCACAGTCTCTCCAGGTCCTCCTCCAGCACTCATTCCTTCATTCCTAGCCTCCTGAGTTGATTGCAAGGTTTGTTGATACCTTTGCAACCATATTGGGTGCCTCTCCAAGAAAGGATCAATGGAAGTGACTGAATATTGAAGAGAAGGACTTGCTCTCCTTGGCCACCACTCTTCAACTGCATCATATGGCTGAAGCAATCCCTCCATTGGAGTCACAAAGCTAAAATCTCCAGAAAAGGAACCATTCCCTGCAACTGCTAAAGGTTGACCAACACTTGACTCCACTCTCTCCACAGCAGGAACTCTAGGAGGGCTAAAGCAACCTATAACCTGGTTGAATAGGTATGAGATTGTTGAAGAAGGAGAGATATGCACTCCAGCAAAGTTATCTCCTCTCCCCTCCAACAATCCAACTCCTGGAGAGAGTGAATCCCTACTCACAGGAGTATACAGCTTCTCAGGCTTAACATTTTTCTTGACAGCTAAGCTCCTCTCCATAGCTGTCTGAGCCCTATCTTGCTTAACCAATTCCCCCAATGTATAAACCCTCTCCACCTTATTTTTTCCCTTACTTGGCTCACCCTGATCAACCTTGATAGTCTTTCCAAAGAGCCTTATTCCCTCTCCCTCTCTACTGTCAATTTTCTCTCTGACAGCTATCTCCTTAAAACCATAGTCCTGATCTTCTCTCACTCTCTTGTTCTTACCTTTGTCTCTCACTCCCTCTGAACTTTCAAATACATTGAAGGACTCTCTCTCTATCTCCATTTCATCCCCCCTCAAATCATCCTCACAATTCTTCCCAAAAACCAACCTTTTTGCTGTTTGAGCCATATTTTTTGGATTAAACTTTGAGGAAAATCTACCCATTTGTGTTTGTAAAACAATCTGAATAATTTTCCTCTGAAATTGTCATTGTTTTATAGGCAAGTTTCACCTAGCTATCTCAGACAGCCATCATCATTCAAACTAGACTTAACTGTCAGAGTTTTCTTTCAACAACTAGGTTAAAGCAACTTTTATGTGATTTGATCGTGTTAATTGCTTACAATTGTCACTTCCTTTGCCGTCTCTTCCCCTGCAAAGCTTCTTGAAAAAGAGAATGTTCTTCTTGTGTTTTGTGGGAATTAATGTCTCAACGTGGGGAAGGGTAAAAACCACTGTTCATATGAACAGTTACTTAACTTTGAAACCCCCAATGCTCATTAAAACCCACGTTCCACTCATCATTTGTCTCTCTCTCTCTCTTTCGCAATCACCAAAATTCCTATTTCATTAACCCTCAGTTTAAAATTCATCTCTTTCCCTCTCTAATACAACATCGTATTCCTTCAACCCTAATTCCTTTAACCATCAATGGCAGACCCCAAAGCTATTTACCCAGATGCTCATGGTTATTTCATCAAACCTAACTTCTATGAGACTGAAGTTGGAATACTCATCAAAGAACTTCTTGAGGTAAATGAATTAATTGATTTCATGGGAGCTAGACCTCCAATTTATGAAGAACTGTGCAGAGAGATTTATTTGGTGGGCAACAGAAACAGAGAGAACAACTCAATAACTGCCACCATAGATAATGTAAAGATTACCATTACTCAAGAAATGGTCAGTAAGGTCTATGGGATCCCAAACAAAGAAGATGCTGTGAAAAACATATGGGATAGAGGGTCAGACAGATTGAAGACAGTTTATGAGAAATTTCTTGGTATTAAGGTCCCTGACTTCAAGGCTGTTCAAGACAAAGCAATGGTGAAAAACAAAGATGATATCTTCAAGTCAACCCTGATGGATGTGGTCAACAAAGCCATTGATGGCAAGCAATCCTCATTTGATCAAATGGGATCAAATGAATGGAAGCAAATGCTGAGCTTGATGACCAAGGACACAAACTGGTGCATTGTCCTTCTCCACAACTTTCAACTGGCAGTCTCAACCTCTACTCTCAAGTTCAAAAAACAAGGTGGGAAGATGAACAACTTCAGGTTTATGAGTGGAATTCTTGATGTTCTAATCCCTAAGCTCAAAACTCCTCTACCCAAGAAGTGGCTGAAGACTGTGAAGCTGTCAGAAACAAGGTGTTTCAATGAAAGAACCTTTTCATTGAAACAAAAGAAAGGAATTGCTATGAAAGCTGGAGATATGAGCCTTGAAAGTTTCAAAGAAGCCCAAGAGAAGATGCTTGAAGAAACAAGAATAAAGATTGAACATTGGAAGGAGTTGATTGCATTGGCTACAAGTAAGAGAATAAAAAGGGGAGTGAAGACCAATGTCAAGAAAACAGGGGTGTTAAAGAAGACTGTGGTATCTCCTAGCAAAAAGGGCAAAAGCAAGGATGGTCAAATGACTGACAGTGATAAAACCTTGTCTGATAGCCATAGAGAGGATGTTGAAGAAAGAGGTGATGTTGATAGCCATAGAGATGACACCATGGAACAAACTCATGCTGGTGATGCTGATGTAGATCCTCAAGAACTCCAGGCAGCTATTAAATTGTCAAAAACACATCATAAAGGAAAGCAACCTCTGACAGCTATCCCTACCAAGCAGACAGTCACCAGATCCAAGGTACAATCCTCCTTATCCATTCCTTCTAAAACTTTGCCAAAGAAAAGAAACTAGAAAAGAAATCCCCCAAGGCCAAGAAAACCAAAATAACTATCCCTTCCATTTCTCCAAAATCAACTTCTGTCAGTCCAAGAGTGGACAAGTCATCCACACCCAGCTCAGGTCATCAGTCAGCCATTGAAGCTATCCTTAATCTCAAAGAACCATCAGAGAAGCAACCTTTAAGGGGGAACATTGATGAGAATATCCCCTCTACCCAACCTCAACAGTTAGCCAAAATCCTGAGAACAATTGATGCTATTGAGTTAGATGGGAACCCTGACACTGAAAAAGCTGTTCTCTTGTTTCTTGATGATGTTCTAAGTAAGGAAGAATCATTAATGGCCCTAGATGAACTCAGGTCTAGGTTTATGAAGAAAAGGAGTGGACCTGGAGAGACATCTAGTAACCCCAAGATGACAGCTATGGATGTAGATATCCAAACCTTCCCTTCCATTCCTGAGACTGAAGCTGTGAATGAACCTACCCCAACTGTTGAAATTGATAGGGGGAATCTTGATAATATCACTGAGGTTATTCAAAGTCTCAAAAAGGCTGGAGTTGAAATAGATCCAAATCAAGTCTCAAAGGGAGATTCAATCATAAATGCTTGCAAGGGACTTGTGTTTGATGGAACTCCAGAAAGTGAGGAAGCCGTGACAGCTATTCTTGAGAAAAAGTTGGCCAAAAGAGAAGTCAGAGCAGCCTTAAACCTCCTTAAATCTCAATTCAATTCCAATATTCTCAATCAAAGTCTTGGCCAAGCCTCTGAGTCAATCCCAACTATTTCAACCCAAGCCTCTGCACCTTCCAAGCCAATTTCTCCAATCCCGGAAAATGAACCTTTTGAAGCCTCTCCTCAAAGTCCAATCCTAGCTGGACATGGTCAAGATATATCTGACAGTGATCCCATTCTTGACAGTCCTGACAGCCATCCAAGCCATTCTATTCCTCCTACTCAAGCATATCTTCCCAAGAAAGAACCTTGGATCCTTAGCTGTGGCATTGACTTCTCTATGTCTTCCATCAAGGCAGCAAGAACAAGGTTGGCCCATGTAACTCATTTCCCAGAAATTGCAAACCCATTTACCTATCCAAAATTCTGGGAACTGTCAAGAAATGGTTTGATAATGGTAGCAAGAAACCTTGCAGGGTTAGTTTTCTTTGCTTATGAAAAATGGAAAGTGTCAAGAACCTCATCAACCTCCAACTTTGTTCACCAAATCCCATCCTTCCCAAAGTTCATCACTCCCAATACTCTTCTTGATTGGGAAGTTCTCTTCAGCCAACTCATCTCTCCATCACTCAATTCATGCCTGTATATGCCAAAGGGTCTAGTCTTCACCCTGTGCATTGACCTTGCAAAATCATTTTTCCTTTCTCTGTTTGAACAAAAGTATGCCCTTATGCTTTTGATAAGCAAAATGGTCAACATCTTTCCCCCAACCCTTCATCCAGGAATTGAGCCCTACCTTTCACCCTTCATCACTGTTGATCCCTTTAACTTCACCTCACCCAATGAAAACTCTCACTTCATGAACTTGGTCTCTATTCCTGAGATCAAAGAATTCAGAGAATCCATAGCTGACAGTCAAAACAGAACCAAAACTGTTATTGATCTTTCCTCAGACTCTGACAGTGATGATGATGATGCTCCTTCAAGTCCAGATCAAGACTCTCCAATAATAATTCCATCTCCTACATTTACCAACCATCCTCAGCAATCTACTCATTCCTTTCCTGAAGCTCATGTCTCAGTTCAATCACAACCAGATCAATCCATTGGGCCCATGAAAAACAAGAGAACAGGGAACAAGAAGAAGCATTTGTGGGGCACAATGAGAATCAGAAATGATCAGATGCCCCTTACAAGAGCTCAACTGAAATCAAAGGAAGATAAGTTCTTCAAGTATGATGAGAGGATGTCCTGGGAATGGAACAATGAGTTCTACTACAGAGGAGTGGAGCCAGATATGAGAAGAGAACTGGAGGAAGAAAGAAATCTGATTATTTCAGCCAGACAAAAAAGAGAAGAGTTCTATGATCAACTGGCTGATGATTGAAGTGTAATTTTATGGAACAATTTTTTTTTAAAACAATATGTTTTGATTGGCTCAGTTTTTATGGCTGTAATCTGTGAACCTTTTCATCTTGAGATTAAATTCATGTATTTCAATCTCATTCTGGTTTCTTGTGCTTGCTATGAATCCTTGTATTATTTCTTCTATTATTTTTTCTCTTATCAAATGTGAAAAACATGTTCTAAAATAGATCTTCCTTTACCAAAAAGGGGGAAATTGTTAGGACCTAACTTTGATCAATGTCTTAGTTAGTTGGTTTTGATAAAGGAATATATATATATAGAACAGGGTTTATATCAAAAGAGGAAGACTGTCAGTCATGATCCTTTACTCTGACAGCTAAGTCCATGAATGACCAAATCAAACTTCATATTCATTCCTCAGTGTATCTAACAGCTATGAGTTTGATAGTTATGATTCTATCATAAACAATGATTACAATCAATCAAAAACATGAATCATATTCACTCTCTAAGTCATCAAAATCATCAAGTGCATCTAAGTCCTTTTTTGGAGAACATCTCTGATAGCTAAGCCTTGTATGATCTGACAGCTATGACTTCTTCCTCTGATAGCCATCACTTTGTCTCAATCTCTGTTACCACAATCTCAACCAAAGTGGAACCTGGATCTTCACAGCTGTCAAGTTCACCATTGAAGACCAATGAAGACCACTGAAGACCTTCTGGAAGCTCTCAGTTCAAGCCACAGCTCAAGCCAGCTCATGAAGACCTGCAAGTGGACAAGTGGGGCAAAGACCAGTCAAGGCTCATTAATGTAGCTACAACAGTCATATTCCAACGGCTACATTGAAGGGTATAATTAGAGGAGTTCATCCTCTACACAAAATCACTTGAAAAATACTCTTTTTCACAGTCCAAAATCTCTCCCTTACACCCACACACACCTCCTGTAATCCACACACACACTCACCAATCCCTACCCTTTAAACCCTGTTCCAAACCAAAACCCTTACCCCAAAACCTCTGCCTCATCAACAAAACACCCCTTAGTGTGTTAATTCACAAATTCCAAAATCCTAAGACTGTACTTTAGGTGTAGAATTAGTTTGTAAACACTCAAGACTGTACTTTGAGTGTATTATTTGTTTTGTAAAATCTTGAGACTGTACTTCAAGTTGTAAAAACACTTAAGACTGTACTTTAAGTGTATCCCTAGTTGACTGTACTAATTAGAAAGAGGAAGTTCAAGGAACTTTCCTGAATCAATCATTTGTAATTTTTGTTGATTAAAGATTATAATAAAATTGATCTCACTTGTCAAGATTTACAGTGGGGGTGGATGTAGGAGGAGTGAACTCTGAACCACTTTAAATTCTCTGTGTTATTACATTTTTGCAATCACATTCACACACTTGCATTATTTCTTTGTGTTCCTTGTCCTATCATTATTTCAAGCCTCTCTTATTTCGCTGCACAATTCAACTATCATCTGACAGCTAAGCCAAACCATAGCTGTCTGATCATCTGCATATCAACAAAGGGCCTTTCACTATGATAAATAAAGATTATTCTATATATACATGATATCTAGCGGCCTTCACATCGAGGAGTCATTTTTGTCACCCCAACTGCCCAAATGCTAGCCCCTTTATTGCATTTGCATCTATAAAAAGTCTTCACATCGTAAATACAAACCTTCCCTTCCAATAGTCTCCTCACAATGGACATGCATTCTCTTTCCCCCTCTTGTGGCATCATGAAACTTCTTGTAACATTCCAATACATGATAGGTGGACCACATGGTCACAAGATAATTTGTAGCTCGGATGTTGATGGCAACAGTTCTTGAGGAGGGATCTTGATATACAATCTTTTTTTTTTTTCATTTTTACCGTCAAACTGGCCAGTTCAGCGCATGAACACCTTGTCACGATAAAAGTAGGAACAAATTCATCAGCTTCTCAAACCTCACAAACAAAGACAGAGCCAGTTATCTTATCATGCCAATAAGATTTATGCCTAACAGGCCAAATCTGATGCACTATGATAGGCAGGACTTGGATCGATCTTTCCAAAAGAAAGAATGAAGAAGTCTTCCAACTGAACCGGTAGTGTATCCTGAAAAGTAATGTCCAAGGTGAATAAAATTGAATTATCGAAAAAATGGAAAGTACGGCCGAAATAGTATAACAAAAATTACATCAACATAAGTAGATATAAGAGCATGCAACTCACATCAAGATTATTAGGACTCAACTCCAGATTTATCACCACTGCCCACAGTATGAGAAGTAGATGAATTTTCCTTGGACAAGCATTGCGGAAGAGCATCCTTATTTTCAGGTACAACACTGGCTGCTGAAAGTTGTGAACTCTTTCTTCTTCTAGACTGTTTCTTCCCTGTGTCTAGGGAAGCATATTCATTAGTTCTTTTACTTCCCCTTTTAGGCATCAATCCAAGATAACAAGCAACTTCTGACATTAACTGGAATGTCTTCCCATCTGGAGAGGATTGGTGACCAGCTGAAAGAATCATCATTGGTGATAAGCTACAAGACAAAATTAGAGGAACCAATGACAAAAAAAAAAGCCTTTTGCTTCTTGTTGTTTAGGGGCCAAATACCTTTACCCCCTCAACTATACACCAAATCCCACTTTGCACCCGCACGCTCATAATCGATCACACTCACTCTTATTATTTCTTATCTTACATATTTTTATTCTGCTGCGCAACTTTACATTTACTACTAGCAGTCAAGGAAGGTTAACCTTTTTATCAAGATAGACGACCAGTTCTCAGATAGTCGAGCTCTCACTATTTCAACTGTTTAGTGTTAAACTTAGTATAGGACCTTTCACCTACATTGGAATTAAACACATTATGTAGAAAACTGTGACTGTTGCTCTAGTTTTTTTTTTTTGGCAAGAGAGAAAGAGTTTGATACCTCAAAATGTTATGTTTGAGGATTTTGAGAATTCGGTGGATTTACGGTTTTGGAAATGACTTGGGTGCTTAGGGAAGTAAAACCCTCTCTTTCTGCTGTAGATTGATGTGGTGCCTTTTGATTTTTGACTTGAATTTGTTGGAGATAACTTGTGTGCATTTATACATGTGGCTGATGAAGAAGTTCAAGGAGAAAGCTCATCTGATCTGTGAACTGCAAAAGAATGAGAAAGAAAGTGGGAAAAAGATAGTACACCATTTGAAGAAAGATTTGCTTCGACAAAAGACATTTCAGTTGGAGAAAAGTTACAAAAGAACGTCCAAAGCAGAGTTCACAACTTTGGGTGCACGACCATTGGACAAGAAACCTAAGCCTCCATCTGATGGTGTAAGCTAAAAGGATGCGCACCTGAAGCGAATCCCAAAACCCCAATGCCGATGCCCAAAGAAAAAGAAAAGTCTGCTCAAAAGCCCCAAATCTCCACTCACATTACACCAAAAGACTGCTATGTTCTACTGTGCTCGAATCCCATATGATGAGTTACAGGGTAAGTATGTTGCGGAAGATAAGGATGAGATAAACAATACTTAAATATTGGCAGCAGTTTGGGGAACGAGTTAAATTACTTTTGACCTTCTTGATTGACAAAATCAAACATGCCCAATTAAGCATTAATTAGGAATTTCCAATAATAATTCAATATAGGTGAGCGCTATGAAGGAACAAACCTTTACTTGCTAGCACTTCTTTTATTAAGGCCTAACTCCGTTTTAGTCTATTGTATATTAAAAGAAATTTCATTTTACAATCCACCGTACACAAACAGTATAAACAACCATTAACAACGTTATGTAGAGTTAACGGAATTGAGGCTTTCCTCGTGAGATAGTAAAAGTTACAAAAAGTAACAACTCATTAAACATCTTGCAAATTAAATAGCTTGGTTAACAAATGACTCTGATAGTCTCCTCCCAAATACTAACCCATGCATTGGCCCAGCCATGAACACTACTCAACCCATTTCAGTAAATAAAAAAAAAAATGAACCCTAAATTTGAGCCATAAACAATATTGTGTAGCCATGAACCCCACTCAACCATTTCATCAATCAAGCCCAAAATTTGAACGCATTTAAACTCCAATCCATTTCATCAAGCAAACACTAAATTTGAACATATCACCCCAATGTTCTTCCCCCTTTTTCAATAAACCTAACATTAATCAGTGCAATCCCGACAATGTATTTCCATGAGAGGCAAGGGAGATAATTGGAGAAAAGCAACCATTAAAATTGAGTTTGATGCTATAACCCCGGGGTATGATTATTATTTTATTTCAATTTGGTTGTTTAACGCAAATCATTTGATATAGTTTAGTACGAAAATTGATTTTGGTGGGACACTTATAAAAATGGGGGAGTGTGTGACAAAGCATTCGAGGGGATAGCTCATGAATTTCCATGGGTGGGAGGCAATGGTAGCAAAGACAACCAAAGCTCCGAAGTTTAGTGTAATTAGGTGCTGTTTGAAATAGCAGAAAGTAGGGAGAGTCATTACCAAGAGAGGAAGTGGGCATGCGATTGATAAGGTATGTAGCAGTAGCTAAGGCGTGAGGCCAAAAGGTGAGGGGGAGTTTTGCATGAGAGAGGAGTGTGAGACCAGTTTCAACAAGGTGACGGTGACAGCGTTCGGCAAAGCCGCTGTGTTCAGGTGTGTGAGGGGGTGAAGTAAGATGAGAGATTTCTGTTTGGAGTAAAGATGGTGTGAGTTTGAAATATTCACCCCCGTTGTCGGAAAAGAATTGAATGATTGGTCGAGAGAAGTGTTTCTCAACATTTGATTTGAAACGTGTAAGGGCGGTGAAAGTGTTGGATTTATGTTTCAATGGATATAGCGAAGTGTATTTCTGAAATGGTTAACGAATATGACATAATACTTGTAGTTGTCATAGGAGTAGATGGGGGAGGTCCAGACGTCGGAAAAAATAAGTTCAAGAGGAGCATGAGATTGAAGAGTAGAAACAGAAAATGGAAGCTTATAACTTTTATTAACATTGCATGGATTACAAAACGAGAGAACCACTAGGAATAGATAAAGAAAATTGCTTATTTAAAAGGGAAACAATAGGGGGAGAGGGATGGCCTAGTCTATGATTCCAAGAGTGAAGAGATGTGGTGGTGCCGAGATGAACTTGTGGCGGGGTAGGGTCCCAAATGTAGACTCCACGATTAGTGGTCCCGTGAAGGAGACTGCGGTTTGTCGAGATTTCCTTAGCAAGAAAGGAAGAGTGTGAGAATTAAATAAAGGCATTATTATCTTTGCAAAACTGAGACACGAAAAGAATATTGCGATAAATTAAAGGAACGTGCAATACGTTATTGAAAGCAAGAGATGAACGAAGAGTAGGAAAAGAGAAGAAACCTATGTTGGAGATGGGAAGGGCGAGTTGGGTAATGGGTGTGAGCTACATGAGCCAAAATAGGGAAGACTGGCGGAGTGTTTTGCTGTTTGAGGGTGAGCTCGTGGTGGATGAGTTTTTCATGAAAGGCTTCGAATGAAATGGGGTTGTCTCTAGCACGGACATAATCGATAATGGGTTTGTAGGAGTCATAATCAAGTCCATTAAGGACTTTGGTAATGAGATCCTCAAGATTCATGGTTTTCTCAGAATCGCTAGTTTATCGGTGCAGGTTTTAATTGTTTGCATATATTCGGTTATGGAAAAGGTGGATTTAGTTATAGATTCAAGATTTTCTTTGACCGAAAGGATGTGGCCACGAGATGGGTTTGCATAGGTTGTTCCAAGGATGTTCCCAGCTTGACTAGAGGTGGTGGCTTGGTAAACGAGTGGGGCTACAATAGTGTCTAAAGTGCCTAGTAAAGCACAGAGGATAAGGCGGTCTTGCCTATTCCAAATGGTTGCAGTAGGGTTGGGAGAGTCTTTGCCATCACTATTGATGGTGGCTGGGGGGTGGTAGATGGGTTCCATCTACAAGCTTAAGGAGGTCTAAGCCAAAGAGAAGGGAAGTGATCCGGGAAGACCATGAGAGGTAGGTTAGAGGGGTAAGGGTTTTGCAGTTGGAGAGATTGACCAAGGTGATGTGGTGATCTGGTTCAGAAGTGTTGGGATTACCCATTCATAAGAGGCCCAATAAAGAAAAACAAAATTTTGGGGACATGAAAAACACTTTTTTTTTTACTTTCTTTTTCAATAAAAATAAACACTTGGTTTTCATATCGGCAAATAAATTAGAATCTTTTTGAGAAAAGCCTTAAGAGATTTATTTTATTTGAAAATGGTACGGGCCAGTTTCGATTTACATAATACACCACTACTAGAAACTAGCGAATTTCCATTCTTATTTGAAAGATTCGATCATTAATTTTTCAATAAACAGTAAAAAAAATTTGGTAGGCTATTAGTTGGCATTACCAACAGATCAAAAGTTTAAATTGATAAACGAATGTATTGTTTTGAATGTCGGAGGTTAGCAAATACAACAACGGTGATTGCGATCACTACAACAAAAATGGCTTTCCAAACACTTATTTTTCCGACACTTTTATAAGTGCCATAAATTTGAGGAACTTTTGAAGAAAGGGCCACTAATTTACGGCACTGTTTAAAAAGTACCACTAATTTTCAGCACTTTGTAATAAATGTTGGTAATTTTCGATACTTTTAGTTGAGTGCCGCTAAATTTTGGCACTTTTAATAAGCACCGATTATATTCTTTACAAGTGTAGAAGATTTCCGTCACTTTTAAATTAAATGCCGCTAAATTCTGATACTTTTTAATAAGTGCCACTTAATTTAGACAAATTTAATACGAGCCCTTATTTTCCAGCACTTTTTATTGGGTATCGCTAATTTGCAACACTTGTTTTGTAAAGTACCACTATTAACAAGAGATTTGTTTTAACTCATTTTGAAATTCAATCATACTTTTCATGTAACTTGTCGTAATTTTTAAATTTTATTAGATTTATATGACTACCATCATACGAAAATACAATAATATAAGATTTTGTGTTATAAAAAATATTTATGGCTGAATAATTGTATCAAAAAATTATTTAGCCCGATGGTATAAGACTTGTTTCATACAAATATAAACATAAGGTCATGGGTTCAACTTTAAGTAACTCCATTTTAATTTATTTATTTTTAAATACGGAACCCGTGACACATCTTTAGACTTGGGACTATCTAAAGAATATAACCATTTCACCGGGTAAGCATCATTGATATCTATCGCAGCCACAAGAATGCCATCGACATAAACAAGATAATTCAACGTGCCGTCACTACAAACCATCAAGTAAACACAACAATCATATCCACATCTAGCATAACCATGAGTACCAATAAAAGTGTCGAACCTTTTATACCACCGTCGAGTTGACTGCTCCAAATCATACAAGGACCTCTCTAACAGGCAAACATGATCCTTACCCTTGACAACAAACCCTTCAGGCCGGCGCATGTAGATCTCCACCTTGAGCAATAGATCTCGCATCGCCACAATGCTCAACAAGTTGTGAATAGATAAGTGTCTAACAACCAGTGAAATAATATCATTGTAGTCTACCCCAAACCTTAGGTTACCTCCTTTGAACTTGTAGATCCACTTGTGACTGACTAACACCTCATTTGGTGGTGATCTAACGAATTCCCATGTCCGATCTTCCATAGTAACCAACAACCTTGCAAAAACAACACACAACATAACTTCCTTGTAGAAGGCTGCTTCATGCACGTAAACAAATTTCGCAGCGGACAAGACATAAGCAACCATCTTCTCAAAGCCATATCGAACAGAAGTACTATCATTCCTTCTTCCCCTACCAAGATCACTGGTAGTCTCCACCTGCTTGTTGGTCTCCTCATTCTGAACTGGAGCATCAGTCGGAGTCACTATATCAGGCAAATCAACAGCACCCAAGTCACGTTCCACCCCTTTTGAGTTATCTCCAACTAACTCCACCTGTTTGTATACCCGTTCTGCAGAACAATTCTTCTCTTGGAGATGTAGAGCAACATCTCTACCAATCAGGAACTTAGACTCAATAGGATTCCATAACCGAAAACCACTCACTCCAGAGAGTTCTGTCAATCCCTTCAAGCCAATGTGACCCAATGTCATGTCCCATGGTTGAGTAACCTCCGCCTCAATCGTTGACCCCGTTGCAATAGGTACATCACCAACAACCGTAGACCCAAGAAGCTTATACAATGTCCCCACCTTCTTTCCCTTCAATGCCACCAAGTCACCTTTAATAGCCGATAATTCGCCATTCGCAATGGATAAACTATACCCAAGACTATCCAAGGTGCCTAGAGAAATCAGGTTCTTCTTCAGTTCAGGAACATACCTGACATTCTGCAATTTCCGCACTACTCCATCAAACATCTTAACCTTAATAGCCCCAATACCAACAACCTTGCATGCAGTATTATTCCCCAACAAAACTACTCCACCAGCATCCTTATATGAACAAAACCATGCCCGATTGGGACTGATATTATAAGAACAACCCGAATCCAAAATCCAACTATCACGAATTTTGGTACCCGAGTCACAAGCAGTAAGCGCATCACATTCACTGTCATCACTAATGTTTTCAAGCACCACTCCAGCTTCACCCTTTGTCTTCACGGTTGTATCATGTCGGTTTGGACAAACCTTCTAATGTGTCCCTTCTCCTTGCAACCATGACATATCACATCTTTAAACCTTGAACTTGACTGACCCGAATTCTTTGAATTCGATCCCTTCCCTGTCTTCTTACCGCTTTTAGCAATTAAACCCTCACCTTGAGATTCAGCACTTGGGGAAGTCAAGTGCATCTCAATAACCTCACGGCTTAATAAAGCGGTCTTGATCTCTTCCAAAGCAATCTCTTCCTTGCCATACAAAACTGTCTCGCGAAAGTGCATGTATTCCGAAGGTTGAAAACAAAGCAATTTTACCGCCAATTGCTCATCATCAATCACGACATCGACATTCTTCAAGTTCATGACCAAGCCATCAAACTCATCAAGATGTTTCTCCAAGGACTCACCCGATTTGAGTTTACACTCCTCGAGTTTCTTCAATAATAGCAACCTGTTACTAACACTCTTAGTCATGTACAATTGCTCAAGCATAAGCCAAAGCCCTGCCGCAGTCTTCTCTTCCACAACCTCTCTCAATACCTCATCTTTGAGGCTCAATTGTAAGAGAGATAAAGCCTTCTCGTCCATGTCATCAAACTGGGCATCCGTCAAGTTTTGCGGTTTCTTTGCCTTCCCAAGCAAAGCCTTGACGCAATTTTTACCCACCAAGATTGCTCGCATCTTTACTTGCCATAGCCCAAAGTTAATCTTGCGATTAAACTTCTCAATTTCGTACTTCCCAGACATCGTTACTGAACATACCAAAAGTGCCGAGTTGGGCCAAGCAAGTAAAGCCCAATTACATCCAGTTTTGATTATCACATTCTCAATAGGGCTGGCCCAGTCAGAGCAAGGCCCGAAGCCCATCTCAAGCGTCAGTCGACTAAGCCCACGGTCCGATCTAATAGGTCCTGACCTAACTTAGTCAGACCTCATGATCCATATTACAATTCGGGTACGAACCATGCTCTACCCGACAGTCAGGTCGACCATTCCACGAGTGGCGACCTCGACCTAACTCAACAAGTGACGACTTAACACTTGTCGGCTTATTTGGTTGAACAATCCTCATAACCACATCCCTATAAATCAGGGACCGTTATAAACATGTTCCCACGTCCAAGTAACTGCCGCTATAATCTCGGAGGACATGTCGCCTCCCCAAAAATACATCACTCTTGCCTATAAATACTTCATCACTACCAAACGGTGAAAGGTAACTGCCATTTTGTATTCTGAGTTCATTATTCAATACATTTTGAGCTTTATACAACTGTTATCTTACTCTCACGCCCGAGCGTCTTCGCCGGAGACACATCCGGCTAGTCGTGGGTTCTGTTTTCAGGTCAAGAAGCCAGGTGATCAGTCCTGCCACGTGGAGGAAGATTGATAAGCACATTTCCTGCAGCATCAGTTTGGTTCCATTGCCGGGAAACGTGCTTTAAACTTGACCTCGAAAACTCCATCAACCTGCAACAATGGTGACTTCAGAAGGACATGTATCCGAGGCTTCACTTGGGCATGACGAAGTAAACAACAACAACATGAACGCAAATGCTGAAAACTTGAACTTGCCTCCTCCCCCACCAAATCGTCCTCATGGTAGAGCCACACGCTCTACTAGTGTCGTTGACGGCAGAGGATTGCCTGACACAAGGAGAGGGAAAAGACATATGGATGGGCAAGGAGTTCCACCTCCTCCTAAGCGTCCAACTGGACAGGTGAACATGGGAAACAGGGCAGGTCCCTCAATTAATCCCATGAGCAAGAAGGAAATGATGTTAGAGCGAGCTCAAATTTTGGCTGACTTGATAGCCATGGAGGAGGCAGAGCAGGCCGACGTACGTTCAGAAAGGATTGCTCCCTCCCAAGTCTCCAATGTGCGGCGGGCCAGAGTGCTAGGCCAAACGAAGGTGTGGGGGAGAATGGCGAGGACAGGATAGTTCAGCGAGCTCCTACAATTGTTCATGTGCCAAGTAACGATTTAAGGGCTAGCCTCAATGTAAGCAGAGAGCAGGAGGCTCAATCGATTTGAGGACTCGGTTAACGTGCCAACGAAACAGGCATGTCTCTCCAGGCGCGAAGCGCAGAGATCGGATCCCATAGAGACAGGAATGGGCGTAGGTCGCTGTGAGAGGGGACAGGCGCAGTCGCCGCGTCGCCGAGAGGCGCAGTCGCCTCAAAGAAGTAAATGCATATAGATCTCCAATAAGATCGAAAGGACCAATTCTCACAGGGACGAAGGAGTAGGCAAGTGACTCCCCCAAAGTGAGGGCCGGAGGTCCAATGCGCTCCCCTCCGTGAGACGAGAGACCCGATGCCAGAGAATGGTTGCTGATGAAAAAGAAGTTTGAGCAATGGGAGGAGGAGAAGAAGAAGGATGCTGGAAAGGTCGAACGAATTGATTTTGCTCTTCGACCTTTATCCAAAGAAATCAGAGATAGCCGACCTCCTCCTACCTTCAGGTTGCCTCTTCTGGAGAAGTACTGCGGGTCGACAAATGCCGGGAGCCACATAGCACATCCTGGAAGCCACTATGTGTTTTGTCGCCAATGAGGATGACAACATGTGCAAAGCTCTCCTAAGCACACTTCTTGGGCGGCCTTAACTTGGTTCAATGGTTTGGCCGCTGGTAGTATCACCACTTGGGCATGCTTCGTAACAAAATTTTTAGACCGCTTCTCATTGCGGGAGCTCGGAAGATAACCGTCACTGATTTGAATAACTTGGTGCAGGGTAAGAATGAAAGCTCGATGAGCTATTTCACCAAGTTCAAAGAGATGGTTGATAAGATAGAGGAAGACCTCACAGACAGGGAGGTAATCAATTGCTTCCGAAGTGGTATTTCCTCAGAAGACATGGACTACGAGCTCACAGTCCGAACAGTCACAACTCGACAGGAGTTGTTTGAAAAGGTGTATAATGTCGCTCTGGCTGAGGAAAGAAAAGAAAAGAAGAAGGGAAAGAGCCCTAAGGTTGAAGTCGCTGATGATAAAAAGGACTCCAACAAGAACGGGGGGAACAATAAAAATGGAAAGAACAGAACTAGGGCAACAGAGAAGGTGCCCGAAGCTTTCACTCCCCTCACGGTGAGTCGAACTGAGATTTTGAATGCTGTCGAACTGGCTCCTCCGGTCCCAATGAATCCAGGCAACAAGTTCAGGAGGGACAACAGCAAGTACTGCGACTACCACAAAGACACTGGTCATCTCACAGAGGATTGCTTGGGATTAAAACGTATCATCTAGAGAATGGTCGACCAGGGGAGACTCGAAGCTTATGTGAAGAGACCTCAAGCTGGGGGAGGTGAGCGGCCGACGGGTGGGCAACAAGGACCTAGGCAGCCTAGACTTAACCTGGGGGTCATCACTGAACAAGCGAGCAACACGGCCATCAAGCACAAGATATTCCAGCTCAATAAGGCCCCACATGTGCCTCCAAGGAGAGAAGTAAGAGATGAGGCGATCAGCTTCTACCCCCACGAATTGGCAACTAATATGGCGGCTAGGGAGCAAGTTCTCGTCATCCCAGGTCTCATTGATGGATGTACGACGAGCAGACTCTTAGTCGACACGGGGGCCTGCAAGGATATTTTGTTTTACAAAACTTTCAAAGAGATGGGTCTTAATGACGAACAGTTGGAGAGATATGATGGCAGGTTGGAGGGCTTCACCAACCACCGAGTTGATGCTAAAGGCCAGATAGTGCTCGACGTCGACCTAGGCCAGCACCCCCTCAGGGTGGTCTCGAAGGTACAATTTATCGTAATTGATGTAAATAGCGACTATGCCGCCATACTTGGAATTCCTGGGCAGGTCGCTCTTGGAATGGTAGCATCAATTCCCCACCAGCGAGTAAAGTTCCCCACACCTGCTGGAGTGGGTTGCGTGCAAGGCACAGCTCGTGCTTATCTGGACCATGTTCTAAGAGAAAGAAAGAAAAGGGAGCTAGAGATTGAGACTGCTGATGGTTACTTGAAGCTGTCTCAGTCAGTCACCAAAACTACCCGACTGTCAACAATCACCGACGTGGTAGAGTCGACCTATCGCTCAAATGACGAAGTCATGCTTGAGTCGACACGTCACTCTAGCACCATTGAGGTCGATTCAGATGTAGTTATGGTCGATCAAGTCGTCATAGGAGACCTATGCCTCCAGATAGACAATAACTCGGGGGCCACTACCAGCAAGGTTGCAGACAAGCTTGATGATATGATAGCTGAGGAGGCTCCACACTTGGGAGCTGAGGAAAGACAAAAGGTCAGGGAAATCATAGTGGAGACTCTACAATTCAGAGATGGACCAGAGCTAGAAGCTGTGGATGAGCTAGAGTCAGTAATCACCAACCCTTCTTACCCCGACCAAAAAATTCAGATTGGGAAGCAGCTATCAGTTGAGGAGCGAGCGGAAATCATCGAGCTACTCAAAGAAAGTAATGATGTCTTTGCATGGAGAGTAGAAGACATGAGGGGAATCAAGGAGGAGGTCGCTGTTCACAGACTGGAAGTCAACCCGACCATAAAGCCGAGACCCCAAAAGTTGAGAAGTTTTGCTCACGACAAGGAAGAGGCTATCAAAGCAGAGGTACAAAAACTTTTGAGTGCAGGTATAATCAAAGAGGCCACTCATACAACGTGGTTGGCCAATGTGGTCATGGTGAAGAAATCGAATGGCAAGTGGCGGATGTGTGTCGACTTCACCACTCTGAACCTTGCATGCCCAAAAGACAGTTATCCCCTTCCAAGGATAGACAAGCTAGTTGATTCCATTGCCGGTCACTCCACCCTCGCTCCTCGACGCTTATTCGGGATACCACCAGATCAAGATGCATGAGGACGACATAGTCAAGACGGCATTTCAAGCAGCTGGAGGCATCTACTGCTACAATATGATGCCTTTTGGATTGAAGAACGCAGGAGCGACCTATCAGAGGATGGTGAACAAAGTCTTTGCCTCACAGATTGGTCGAAATATGGAGGCTTACGTTGACGACATGGTAATTAAAACTAAGGCCGGGAGTCGCGTGGTCGACCTAAAGGAGACATTCGCCAATTCTACGAGCAAACGACATGAAGCTCAACCCCAAAGAAATGTGTGTTTGGAGTGGCAAACTGGCAAGTTCTTGGGATTCATGGTATCTCAAAGGGGCATAGAAGCTAATCCAGAGAAGATAAAGGCTTTAGTCGACATGAAGGCTCCCACCAAATGTCAAAGAGATGCAAATGACTTAACGGAAGAGTAGCAGCTCTTGGTCGTTTCATATCAAAGTCGCCAGAACGGTCTCTCCCCTTCTTCAAAGCATTGAGGGGCGAAAAGTTTTGAATGGACGACCGAATGTCATTCGTCGTTCCAACAGCCTAAAGGACTACCTCGCTACTCCACCCCCGCTAAGTAGCCCGACTACCGGAGAGACTTTGTTTGTATATCTATCTCGTGGGAGACAAGTCGGTTGCAAAGCAGTTGTTGATTAGAGAGGATGAGGGGCTTCGAAGCTCGCGTACTATATCGGCAAAGCTTTATCGATGTGGAAAGTAGGTATTACAACGCCGAGAAGGTCGCCTATGCTCTAGTCGTGGCTTCAAGGAAGCCGAGAGCTTATTTTCTAGCTCATCCAATCGTGGTTCTTACTAATGCACCTTTGAGAAAGATATTGCACAAGCCTCGAGAGTTCGTGTCGATCGCTCAATTGGTCAATTGCCCTCACCGAATTTGACATTGACTATCGACCTCGAAAGGCGTTGAAGGCTCAAGCTCTAGCCGACTTCTTGGTCGAGCTTACGTTCACCAAGGAAGACAACGAGCAACGAGTTCCTAAAGAAAAAGCTAAGGGGAAAGAACCGAGTCCCAGGTCGTCATTAGCCTACCCGACGATTGTTGGAAGGTCTATTCAGACGGGTCGCCGACCAAGAATAGCAAATGGAGCCGGAATAGTGTTGATTGAGCCGTAAACGGGGACCGTGTATGAGGAATCACTAAGGTTCAAGTTTGATGCTTCCAATAACCAGCCGAATACGAGGCCTTGATTGCAGCCTATTGAGTACGCCAAGTGCTTCTGAGCAACTAAGATCATGGCTTACCGTGACTCACAATTGATAGTCAACTGTGTCGAGGCGAGTACGAAGTGCTTAGTTCTACTCTCATCAAATACTGCGACCTGGTGAAGGAGCTAATAAAGGACTTAGAATTCTGGGAGATTCAAAGGATTGGAAGAGAAGATAACGAGCTGGCTGATCTCCTTTCGAAACTGGCTACTTCAGATGAGCCACATGGCGAGCCCATCTCCTTCCTCGAAAATCCAAATTTATGAGAGGGTAAAAATTCAGCCATAGATGATCCCTCAAGAAATTGGACTCGTGGAGAAGTGTTGGATCGAGGAAATGAAGGCATATTTAGAGAATGGAGAGCCGCTGCATGACGAGAAGAAGGCTCGAGCTATCAAAAAGAAAGCTCCAAGGTATGTCATTCAAGGAGGCGACCTATTCAGAAGATCCTATACTCGACCATTATTAAAGTGCATCCACCCTCAAGAGGTCGCCACATTAATACATGAAGTGCATAGTGGAATTTGCGGTGGACACCGTGGGGCCGTGGACCCTTGCCGACAAGTTAATCACTTTGGGATATTATCGGCCACACATGAGAGCCGACACCCACAACTTTGTTCAAGAATGTGATCAATGCCAAAGGTTTGCCAACTTACCTCATGTGCCAACAACCGAGCGCACTCCGCATCGCAGCTTGGCCATTCGACATGTGGGGTGTCGACTTGATTGGACCCTTCCCTCCCGCCCGAGGAAATTGCAAGTATGTGATCGTTGCCATAGATTACTTCACAAAATGGGTTGAGGCCAAACCGTTAGCTCGCATCACGCAGGAAAATGCTATCAACTTTATTCACGACTTCATTTGGTGTCGATTTGGGTTTCCTCGAGCCATAGTATCTGACAACGGACTGTAGTTCTCCCAAACTTTCGAAGCAGAGATGAAGCGAGTTGGAATCAAACATTGGAAATCTTCGTCGCCTATCCTCAAGGAAACGGGCAAGCCGAAGCAAAGAAATAAACTTGTTCTATCTTCGCTCAAGACCGGGCTCGTAGGTCGACGAAACAATTGGTTGGACGAACTCCCTTGCTCTTTGGGCGGTTCGTACAACCACTGGGGCCTACTGGGAAACCCCTTTTGCTCTCACATATGGGTCGAGGCCATGGCACCCGCCGAGCTCGCATTCCCTACCGCTAGAGTGACTTTCTTTAATCAGAGCAAAATGATACCAACAGATTGATCGACCTGGATCTCGATCGACGAGAAGCGAGAAACAAACCTACCTCCGAATGGTCAACTACAAACAAATAACTAAAAGTTACCATGACAAGAGGGTCAAAGCAAGGTCGTTCCAAGTTGGGGATTACGTATTGAGAAAGATTGAGGCAACGGCGTATGACCCAAAGAGAATAAACTATCTCCTAATTGGGAAGGTCCATATGTGGTTACTCGAGTCGTCAAGGAAGGGACCTACATGATAGCTCATCCTGGAGGTGACGAATTGAAACATCCTTGGCATGCTACTCACCTCATCAAATACTACTTCTAGTTTTCAGTTTCAAAGTTCAAAGCTTGTGTTAAGTTCTAGTTTCAAGTTGATGTAAGCATATTTCCTACTTCAATAAAAAGTGCAGTTCATTCCATCAAGCATAGTGTTACACTAACCCCAACAAGCTCGACTCTTAGTCAGCTTCGTTTAAACAAGCTCGATTCTTAATCAGCTTTGTTCTTTTAACAAGTCCGACTCTTAGTCGACTTCGTTCTAACAAACTCGACTCCTAGTCAGTTTGTTTTAATTAGCTCGATTCTTAATCAGCTTTATTCATTTAACAGGTCCGACTCTTAGTCGACTCCATTTTAACTAACTCGATTCTTAATCAGTTTGTTATAATTAACTTGACCCCAGGTCAGTTTCAATGATATGAGCAGGTTCGACTCGTGGTCAATCTCGCTCACAAAAAAGTTGACCAAGTCCGAGGTCGACTAAGCCAACAAGATCAAGTCGCCTCTAGGCCCAAGTCGACTTATTCATCTTATCTACATCTAGCTCGACGTACAATATGAAATGGAAAACATACAACATTCATGAATCAAAAGTCGCCTAAGATTGGATGTAATAAGTCTCCCAAAAGCGGGCCAAGACTTAAGAAAAATAAACTTACAAAAGTATTCTGCCTCCCAATAAATAGGGCCAAGGCATCCAACATTCAAGAAATCAAAGGAGCAAAAATGTTATGGGGCTTGTTGCATTACATAGAGTTTTTCTAAAATCAAATAGCTTGATCAGTCACATTGGGGTCGTCGGTAGCAACCCGATCTTCGTTCATGGGTTCAGTTTGTTGAGGGCTCAAAGGCTTACCCGACTCCGAGAAGACCTGATGGTCGAACTCACCCTCCTCCTCCATATCCTCCTGCTCATCCATGTCAGCTAGCTCTTGTAAAGCCACATCAAAGGTCCTGGGGGCCAACTCGGAGCTACCCAAGGCTCACAATGCTCCTCTTTATCTTCTCGAGCAATATGGGCTAGGTCATCTTCATTATAAGGCACCAATGAATGGCCCCCTCTAGCTGCCATGTCATATTGAGGAGCATATGCCCATTGAGCGAGCTGGTCCAAGGAAACTCCTGAATCAGGGTCGACTAAGGCTCGACGAGCCATGTGACGTTTGCCCAGTTCCAGGAATCCCCTAGCTTTGGCAATGATAGAATCGAAGTATTCATCTCCCTCTTTAAACTGATCAACTTTCTTACCAAAGCCTTGAGATCCTCCTTCCATATAGCTCTAGCAAGATTGTGCTCCTCGTTCGGCTTGGTCAAAAAGGAGTCTCTCTTGAAGGATCTCGAGAAACAAAGGGCCAGCTCCTTCTTGGCCTTATCAAGCTCCAAACGATCGGCATCTCTCTCTTTAGTCAATTCATCAACCCGTGCGTTGGAGGCCTTCAGATCCTCTAAGTCTTTATCCTTCTCCACCTTTGTATCGCCGCGTGCTTCAAGGCATCATAGGAGGCGTCCAGATCGTTGTGTGCCTCCTTGAGATCGTTGAAAGCCTGGGTCTTCTTGGACAAGTCTTTAAGGGCCTGCCTCTCCCTTTCAATTGAGGCCCTCCAAGAGCTTTTGGCCTGCTCGATCATGGTAAGATTCTGCATTCCAAAGAAAACAAAGAAGTGTTAGCTCGAGACTTCAGTTGGTCGAGTAAAAGAATAAGCGACTAAAATGAAAATGGAAGTAAAGAATTACCTCGCAATGAGCAAGTCCAGATCTAGCTGAGAATTCCTCAGGCGTTATGCCCTTGTCGCAAGAAGTGAGCTAGCGTGCTCACATCCACTCTCCTCCTCACAATGACTTGACCCAAGTTCATAGTTGGATAAGAGCGGCTCATGCAGTTAATTCCCTCTAAAGAAGGGACATCACTCAATCTCCGCATCATCTCTTCAACAGATTCTTGGTTGGGATGAGAGGAAGGTGGAGGAGATGGAAGAGTTTGGCTAGAGGAAACGTCCTTACCCTTTCCAGATCTCAGCCTCTTCCTTGTGTTCAGAGCTTGATCATCAACCTCCTCCATGACATCATCATCAATCTCCACCACATTCAAAGGGATGGATCCCGCTATATTAGCTCCAGAGGTATCCATGTTGACATCCTGAATTGGGTCGGAGCTCGGGGTTGCTTTCGCCGACTTGGATGACTCGTCACCTCCATCTGCAGCACTCACGGATTGGGTACCACTCAGCAATGGATCTTCTTCTTCTACCCCTTCCATCGGCACCATCCCTATGTTGTCTTTGGCAAGCAGGCTGGTCCTTACCGTGGCTTCCCTCTGCCTGTGAGCTCGAGCATTGGCCTTTCCGTGGTCTTTCTTTGATTTCTTCCTGTCTGCCACCACCAGTATGCGGCCCATGTTAGCCTCTTGCTCAGGAGTCAGAACTGCAACAAAGATTCAAGTGGACAAGTGTTAAATCGACATACGAGTAAAAGTTCTACATACGAGCTAAAAGTTCTATATACGAGCAAAAAATTCTATGTGTGAACACAGTATGACCGACTTGATTATCCTATGAGCGAGTTAATTATAGACGAGCTAATCATTCTACATACGAAACTCTATGCATGAGTTAGCTATGTACGAAAGTCAAGTTCAATCTATAACTGACTCACCCAAGACAAATGCTACATACAAGCAAATTGTATATACTTACAAGTATCCCTATACAGGACGAGTAAAGAGAAGGGCTGAATAAAGAAATCTTACCCCCAGCGTGCTCCCCGTTGGTTTTGCAGTAGTCTTTGCTTTTCTTACAAAGTTGGCACATATCTCCAAACTTGCCCAAGTGATGAGTTATCCAGTCAGGGTATATTTGACCCCTCAGCACAGGAATAAGAGGCTCCACCACTCCATCTCCAGGCATCATTCCAGCCGCCATAAAGTTGTATTTAGTGGTGAGCAAACTCTCCCAGCTGATGGGCCTTTTCTCGACTAACCTACATAAGGTCTTGTACAAGCTAAGATGCCAAGACGGCTCCCAAAAATCTCCCTCATCTACGGCTTCAGTCTCATCATTGGGCAATGGAAATTCCCATCCTAACCTACTCTCTACCACTACCACGTGCGAGTTCCAACCACTGTGCTTATTGGGGAGGTTGGTAAAGAGTTTGGGAGATTTGGGTTTAGAAGGGGTACTAATACTCATATCCTCCCCACTGTATTTGATGGTGAAAAATTCCTTGAACACCCTCATGCAAGGTTCATACCCCAAAAACCTGCACACCATAGCAAAGCACACAAGGACCCTACAGGCATTGGCTCCGAGTTGAAGGGGAAGGGCATTGGCACACTCCAAAAATTCGTTTATGAATGGATCAAGGGGCAACCTAAGACCAGCAACGAACTGACCATAGAAGAAGGCTACCTTAGTGGCATCTGTGGTAAAGGACGACCTGAATAGCTTCAAGAATTCCTTCTGAGTGTAAATAGTAACCCTGTAATCCTCCTTACTCACCCCACAGAAATCCCAAATCATGCTATACCTAGAGGGCAGGTTCTTGTTGCCTCGTAATGGCCCTTTGGGAACATAGCCCCTCTCATTCTTGCCTGGCACCACATTGGACCCAAAGGCGTCGACGATTCGAGGACCTGAAGAAGTTGAGGCAGCATTTCCTTCTTGAGTCGCCATATCTGTACAAGCAAAAGAGGAAGCAGGGGAGTCAGTCCTATGATCAAGTTCAGTCGACCTACCTAAGGACGACATAGACTCCCCTGGAAAACCTATCCTATTTCTAAGAAAGGAGGGCTTTTGGACGTCCCTAACATAAAACAAGGTAATATGGTCAAGCAGTTCATGGAATAAATGAAAAGCGACAACAGTTGAGTCGTCAATCACCACATTTTCAATTTCTCCTACAATGGGCAGCCCTATCTCAGTGTAATTCAACCCCCAATTAGTCAAAATGGAGGCACACTCATCCAAGGACATCACTCTCCACTCACCGTTCACATTCTTACATGCCCTACGGTTAACAGTGCAGTAGCCATACCAGGCCCCTGGTTCGCAACTAAAGGTCCTAGCCATGGCGGAAATGAAGAACAGTGCATAAAATTTAAGCCCTAGAACAAAAATACAAGGGAAATACCGTAATTGATTGAAGAAAGGGAGTTCGTTGCTAAAGCCGAGAACTGAGTTTAAGTTCTACTGCAATTCCGTGATTGTCGTCGGAGAAGAGGAGTTTGAAAACGGTAAGAATTCGAATTGGAGAGAAAGACTGAGTATTTCTATTTTCCTAAATTTGGAAAGGGAAAGGAAAATCAAAATTAATTTTCCAAAATTAAAAGCTGAAGCGGTTTTCGAGAAGGAGTTCCAAACGTCAGAATAGCCATCATTACGAAAATCGGCGCTCCTTCATCTCCAACCGTTCGTTGCCAACGACCAGGATGTTGCCACGTCATCAAAAGTCGACTAAGCATCAAAGACTAGCATCGACCTGCGAGTAAAGCGATTTTCATCAAAGAAATCTTCTTAACTTTCAAGTCGACGAAGTCAACTCGAAAGTTGGGGGCCACTGAACATACCAAAAGTGCCGAGTTGGGCCAAGCAAGTAAAGCCCAATTACATCCAGTTTTGATTATCACATTCTCAATAGGGCTGGCCCAGTCAGAGCAAGGCCCGAAGCCCATCTCAAGCGTCAGTCGACTAAGCCCACGGTCCGATCTAATAGGTCCTGACCTAACTTAGTCCGACCTCATGATCCATATTACAATTCGGGTACGAACCATGCTCTACCCGACAGTCAGGTCGACCATTCCACGAGTGGCGACCTCGACCTAACTCAACAAGTGACGACTTAACACTTGTCGGCTTATTTGGTTGAACAATCCTCATAACCACATCCCTATAAATCAGGGACCGTTATAAACATGTTCCCACGTCCAAGTAACTGCCGCTATAATCTCGGAGGACATGTCGCCTCCCCAAAAATACATCACTCTTGCCTATAAATACTTCATCACTACCAAACGGTGAAAGGTAACTTCCATTTTGTATTCTGAGTTCATTATTCAATACATTTTGAGCTTTATACAACTGTAATCTTACTCTCACGCCCGAGCGTCTTCGCCGGAGGCACATCCGGCTAGTCGTGGGTTCTGTTTTCAGGTCAAGAAGCCAGGTGATCAGTCCTGCCACGTGGAGGAAGATTGATAAGCACATTTCCTGCAGCATCAGTTACCAATAAGCAATACAAGATCCACAAAACTGAGCTCTGATACCAATTGTTAGGATTTAGGTCCCAACACAATTGCTATATTGTTAAAGATGAGAGCACAAAATAACAATAATAGCAAGAACGAAACAAAATTGAAAAACAGATGAACACAAGAGATTTTACGTGGTTCACCAACTTTGCTACGTTCACGGACGACGGAGAATCAATCCACTATAATCAAGAAGAGTACAAGGAGAATCAAGGTGAAAACCTTTCACACAATCTCACAATCTCTCACAATACAATAGTGAATACAACTAGCTTATGGCAGCTTATGAACATTTACAGAACAACCAAAACAAACGGTACCTCAGCGACAAACGGGCCTTAAATATTTTTCACAATTCTTAAAAGGAGAGACATATGAAAGTAGAGGAGATAGAATATTAGAACACCTCGAAAGAAGCAGTACTAGTTTGAACACAAAAACAATGTGACAATTGAAGAAAGGTGACGTTGCCGGTTACATAAGTTAATTTGTTAAAAGAGTCTAGCAGCGGTAAGGTTTAAATAATTAAATAATGCGTAAAGAGTGTATAATAAAAACATAGAAAGACAAAGACATCAATTTAAAGTGGCACGGGATATAACATCTCCTAAGTCCAACCTTTATATTGTCCATGACAAGTGAAGCAAACAATTCACTATAATACTTCTTCTAAGTAGCTACAAAAATTGCCAAGAAAATGTTTCTTGAATTTCCCTTCATTCAACTTCTCTCAAAGCTCGATTTGTTTTTGAATTGTCTTAGTAGCTTTCAATACTTTCCCTAACCTCAGAGTTCAGCAGTTCATGGTATCTCACAGTTTTGATTGCCTGTTCTATTTGATATGTAGCATTCCACAGGGCAGCATCCATCTCCCTAAGCCTCGTAATGTTCTTCTTAAGCTGTTCTCACTTCTTAACTTTCCAATCTCTAAGAGATGGCTTAGAAAACTTTTTCTCTACTTGGTTCACTTTTTCTATAGCCCAATATTTACTCTCTTTCAATTGTGTGGAAAGATCTCTACATAGTTGTAGAGTAGTATATTCATAGAACGTTCCATGACCTTTTCACATTCACTCATATCCATAGATAAATTAATTCAAGTGTCTAAAATCATTCCTATGGTTTTCTCAAACTCACTTAGAGTTTCTTGTTTTGTCTGGCTCGCATTAAGGTCAGATGTGGAAGTTCCGGGATGTCTAGAAGCTTTATTAGACCTTTGGACTTGGAGTTTCTTTTTGCCTTCGCATGCTTGCCTTTAGCTGAGCCTGAAATATAAAAATGCAGAAGAGTGAGCAAGCACCGCTTCATTGTGCAATAAAGTAGTCATGTTGCTTACTAACTAAACCAGAATATTTTCCTTAGGTAAATGTCATTAAAGTAAACATTTAGGTTGCACAATCAATTGTGTTTAGTAAGAAAAAGTATCCTCATTAAAGATTAAAGTTGCACAATAATTGTGTTTTAACAACTTAAGCAGTTACATAAACAGACATACTCACGTTACTTTAGATGGTTACTAATTGGCTTGAAGCTCCGCCAGAGTTTCTTGTCCTTTCAAAGTTATGAGACCAACTTCGGTTTGGCCAACAACATGCAACAAGTAACTCATATCATCCATCGAGGCTGACGTTCCACTAATTGATTGTTCAGTATTAGCAACATACTACAAAATACATACAAAGCTTAGATATTTGACATTTCTAACTATTGAGGTTGACCAAACTTACACTATGAAAACCAACCTCTGAAGTATTTGCTGTTTTCTCATGATTTACAGCCCCAACATCAGTCTCTATGCAACCTTCAATCAAAAAAAAATAAAAAAATCATAATGAATTTGGGCTAACATACAGATTAAAATAATGCTTCTTTAGAATATTGAATTAGGCAGAACAATGAAAAAGAAATTATCCCCTAAAAACCCATGGCTAGCATACAAATTTGGATTCATTTCCATTAATTAGTGCTTACTCTATATTGGGAAGACTGTAAGCAACAGGTGTAACGAATTTATAGTCTCATGGAATTAAATGGTCATTTTTTCAACGAACTTATTAGGGATTAAGTAATAGAGAATACAAGTTATACTGTAACGAATTTCACCTGATTAATGAGGAGAAACTACACTTTGGTCGTTGATCTGAATCACAGTTGGAATTTTGCTGCTTGAAACCAGGAAACCTATTAAAACAATAAAATAATGCACGATTGTTAAGAAAAGGAAAAAAAAAATCCTAGGTTAACAAAAGCTAAATTAAAGTGATTATATAACCAGATTAGGAATCACTCAGCCATGAGAATGTGCATAACATCAAGAATTAGGAAATATAAGCTTGATGAAGGATCCAAAAAAAATACTTTTATGAACTTTCCAAGAAAATGATCCAAGAAAGATCAAGCAAAATTACAAATTTAGAAAATAAATCAGCAATTAATAAAACATATGGGACACGGTATCTGCCTCGATGATGGCAGGCTATTTTAACAATGACTTAACAATGAGAGACGAAACATACTTTTATGATCTTACCGAGAAAATAATCAGTAAATTGATTTTCTGATATATATAAACTATACAGACCAGGCTGATTTAGGCTTATAAGAAGTTCCAAAAATACTTTTATGAACTTTCCAAGAAAATGATCCAAGAAAGATCCGCAGACACTGACAAGAATAATCCAACTAAAAAATTAAAAAAAATCAATTAAAGATCAGTGAAAAACCTAACAAATGGAGCAATAACCAAGGTTAGATCAAGATTTGCAGATTATACCTGAAATCTTTCAATTTCCATAGATGGACAGCCAGGGGAGAGCTCCTCCATCTTCAAACCCTTCAAAGGATTAAAATCCAAACTCTGATTGATAAAGAAAATAACTGATAGAAGACACAAAAAAATATTAGGGTCTGCGCTAGTGCTATTTAGACGAGAAAGAGGGGTATATATAGGGTGACATCTGGAATTATTAGGGTTGATCCAAATCAAACAAGCCCAATTAAGCATTAATTATGGGTTTCCAATTGATAATTCAAGAAAGGCAGGCCCAATGAATGAACGAAAGTTCAATTGTAGTACTTCTATTAATTTATGCATTTTTTTTCCCTGTAGTTCTTTCGGCCCTTTTTCATATGTCGGCAGATTTTATGCTTCTCTTTTTAAAAAAAATGGATTCTCTATTTTATTAATGGAAGATAAAATGTTACTTAGGCTACATCAATAGACCTATAAATAGGGTAGTACATGTACTTAACAGGATTCAAATTCTCTACCTCTACTGTAAAAGCCATCACCGGATACAACTATTTTATCTATTTTTCGCAAACTATTTTAATATTTCCAGGTTTATTTATTGTGTCATCTAATTTATAGCCATTACATGATTGTAACCATAACATTCATTGTATGATAGTGCAATATTATATGGCTTAGCATCCAAGTCCGAAAATTTCGCAGTAATTAGCCAAAGACCGAATAAAAATCTATGTTGCAAAGGGAGATTTCTATATTCTAAAACTATGAGTATGCTCGTCAAGCCAAACATAAAAACTGAAAGAAACCATAGACAAACTACAAGCATTAACTCCAACGCAAATATATTCTCACTATTATGAAAATTGATTTTGCATACTAAAATTTTTGTCTTCATCAAAATTTGCAACAATAAAAGGGCAAAGGGCAAACCCCGGTGCGCCAAGCGGGGTTTGCCATGACTTAAATCGGTGTCAGAAATCACTACAAGGAAATGAGGATTTAGCTACAATTTTTTTAGCTACAAATATATTTTGTATTTAAAAGATTTAAATTAGCGATGTATTATTGATTCCTAGAAAATTCTCTTTTTTTGGGACCAAATTAGTTTTGTAGCCAAATGCGAGGCTAAGACAACAAAATAAAAATATTTAAAGTTGAATGAAGTGCTAAATTTTTGGTACCCTGCAAAATCTTTGGCGCTCTAAAGTTCCCGCGCGAGTCAAAAAGTAAATAACATTTTGCTAGAAAAATATACATCATTTACTATGAAAAAAATTTCATAGTCAAAATCACCGTTAAATCACCCCTATCATTATGCTAAAATCACCCCTAAAATTTGAGTACATCCCTTTGAAGGATTTGTAGATAGGACTGTTCAAAAGATTGAGCCACTTGTGTGCAACTATAATCACATAAGTGTCTTAACAACTTCACACACACACACACGACATTAAATAAATGCAGCGGAAAAACATAGATAATTTAAACACTTCAACAAGAATGCCTTTCTGGAAAACCGTTCATAAAACACAACATTGTTGAGAACAAGTTGTATAGAAACTTACAATAAAGAAAGAAATAAAACTACGAAAAGATCAAACGGTTCTTAAACTAAGAACTAGAAAACACGAAAACAATCTTGAGGTTTAATCTAGTAAACTTCAAGAACAACAAAGGACTCTCGTAAACTTTGAATGCTCTGTTTGAATTGCTAGAATCTGTGAAAAACAATGATAGGCAACACTTCCTTTTATAAGGGTTGATCACAATCTTTCTCTAATAAGGATCCTTCTTGGCCACATCTTTCCTTATCAACATATAGCCCTTTCCATCTTTAAATACCTACCTTATATACAAGATAATCACTAAAAATAAATGTTAGCCATTTGTCAAACATAATCAAATCTAAACTAAGTTAATATTCACAATTATTTCCTAACCTAATGTACTCTAAATATATACACAATATTATAAAATCAGAAACACAAAGATTAATTAATTTTTAGAGTATACTCTGCGTTGTTCATCGCTCATCAATCCAATCAACAACAACCCTAATTCCCAGGGTCTCTCTCAATCGCCGCAATTCTTGTAATTTAACCATACAATGATTGTTGTTGAGCTTGTTAAACCTAATCTTCATTCAATCAAGTGGTCATTCTAATTAATTATGTGTTTGCTTTCCTTATGTCTCTATTAGATTTTCAGTATTTCATGGATATATTGGGGTTTTGCTTTATTAAGATGAATTTCTTCACTTTGCTAATTTTTTTTAATTGAATTAGCTAAGGAGCTGAAACAGTTGGGTTGGGTGCATATTACGAAATTACTGTTGGGTTGGGCACGCTGAAATAGTTGACCTTTGATTTTAGGCAATAGTTGATAATGATCTGAGTTGGAGATGAAATAGTTGGGTCGGGTTCTTATGATTTGTAATAGATTATGAAATTACTGTTACTAATCAAATAATTAAAATTTTTACTGCAAGTTGTTATCAACAGAGTTGGAGAATTGGTAAGGATATAGAAGAAAGGTTAAGATGAAGAAGAATCAGATCAAAGATTGAGAGAATTTAGAGATTAGAGAGAAAAATTTGAAGTGGAAATTTTGTTAACTTTTCATTGATGCCTTTCACTCCCTTCCTGCCTCTTTTTAATGTAAGGAAATAAACCAGAAATCAGTAACCAGGCTAACTACTAACTCAATCTATAATAAACCGACTCATACCGAACAAAACGACGACATGCTACTAATGCGTAAACACAAAACGACGATTACTAAGACACGACTCTAACGGTCATCCCTATCGACCCTATATCAAAACATTCTCCGCTCCTTGAAAAAATCCTTGTCCTCAAGGTTTAACCAATCCCTTGAGCAACCTAGTAATTAATTGTGTCGGATATTTATGTGGTTGCGAATTAAGGAGGATGGCCAAACCTCTCGAGCCTTGACTTAATAATCGGTATGAAAGTTTAGTTTATCTAGAAAATCAGTATCAACTAAAAAGATTACACATGTGAGTAACAAATGTATACACATACACCAATAAACAGCAGAATAAAATAAAGAACACAAATAATTAAACATTTATTGGTTCTGTCTCAGCAAACAAGGCTTTAAGCCCAAAAAGGTTTTCACTATTAAAATCTGTTTTACAGAAAAAAACAAGAATAAGTGAAACAAAAATATTAAAATTCTAAAACACGTTCTAATCAACTTCTAAACCAAGAACAATCTTCTTTTCCCATTGAGAGCCTATTTTAAAAAGAAGTAGAACAAAGAACATGAATGAAATCAAGATGTAAGATACAACTACACTATCAACCTAAAAGAATATATTGAATACGTGAAGAACAAATTTTTTTCTCTTACAAAGAATTCTCAATCCGTGTCTTCTCAATGTGCTGATGGTCTTGTAATTATAGGCACATTTGAGAAGTCATTCAATCAATCAAACTATTCCTTATTTTTTGATGCAATCTAACTTCTACAAGGAAATATAGATTGACACTCAAAAGGAAAGAGATTTGTTAGTAATATTAGTCATATTCTATATACTCCCTCCGTCCCAATCTAAATGTCTCAATTTTCCATTTTGGGCATACCATTTAAAATGTCTCAACCCAAAAAAGGAAAGTTTTTATTACTATTCCACTCACTCATTCTCTCTCCTACTTTACTTTTACACTCACAACATTCTCTCTCCTAACTATTCCTCCCACTCATTCTCTCTCCTATTTAATTTTTCATACTCACAACATTTAAACTTTTTCTCTTTCCTATCTCACTTTCCTTAATTTCTGCGCCGAACCCATTTTAGGACATTTAGATTGGGATGGAGGGAGTGTAACACAATATATTTTATTTCCATGGGTGGGGAGGTCATTTGTGAGGTGATGTGTGACCCCGCTATCCACAAGCCAAGGAGCCGGTGGTGGTGGGGAAGAGGTAGTAGCAGTGTGGACTTGTGGCAAAGGCTGTGAGTGGGTGAAGCGTGGTGATCGGTTGGAGGAGGGGACGGGTGGGAAGACAACACTAGGGTAATCATGTTCAGGTGTGTGAGGGGGTGAAGTAAGATGAGAGATTCCTGTTTGGAGTAAAGATGGTGTAAGTTTGAGATGTTCGCCCCCGTTGTCGGAAAATAATTGAATGATTGGGAGAAGTATTTCTCCATGTGAGATTTGAAACGTGTAAAGGCGGTGAAAGTGTCGGATTTTTATTTCAATGGATATAGCGCCAAGTGTATTTCCTGAAATGGTCAACGAATATGATTTAATACTTGTAGTTGTCATAGGAGTGGAAGGGGGAGGTCCAGACGTCGGAAAAAATAAGTTTAAAGGAGCATGAGATTGAAGAGTAGAAACAGAAAATGGAAGCTTATGACTTTTATTAATATTGCATGGATTACAAAACGAGAGAGAACCACTAGGGATAGATAAAGAAAATTGCTTATTTAAAAGGGAAACAATAGGGGAAGAGGGATGGCCTAGTCTATGATTCCAAGAGTGAAGAGATGTGGTGGTGCCGAGATGAACTTGTGGCGGGGTAGGGTGCCAAATGTAGACTCCACGATCAGTGGTCCCGTGAAGGAGAATGCGGTTTGTCGAGATTTCCTTAACAAGAAAGGAAGAGTGTGAGAATTCAATAAAGGCATTATTATCTTTGCAAAATTGAGACACATAAAGAATATTGCGAGAAATTGAAGGAACATGCAATACGTTATTGATAACAAGAGATGAACGAAGAGTAGGAAAAGAGAAGGAACCTATATTGGAGATGGGAAGGGCGGATCCATCCCTAATAATAACATCATCACAGCCATCATAAGGGTGGTGGAGAGCAAGGTTGGAGAGGTCATTTGTGAGGTGATGTGTGGCCCTGTTATCCATAAGACAAGGAGCCGGTGGTGGTGGGGTAGAGGCAGTAGCAGTGTGGACTTGGGGCGAAGGCTGTTAGTGAGTGAAGCGAGGTGAACGGTTGGAGGAGGGGACGCGTGGGAAGACAACACTAGGGTAATCACGTTTGAATTGACGACACTGAGAGATTACGTGACCAACATAGCGACAGTATTGGCATTTGCCTTTGAATGGTGTGGGATTGGGGTTTCGGGGTTGGGAGGGGGTGGGGAGAATAGGGTGGTTTATGTGTGGACTAGTTGGGTAATGGGTAAGAGCTACATGAGTCGAAACAGGGAAGACTGGTGGAGCGGTTTGCTGTTTGAGGGTGAGCTTGTGGTGGATGAGTTTTTCGTGAAGGGCTTCGAATTAAATTGGGTTGTCTCTAGCACAAACATAATCGATAATGGGTTTGTAGGAGTCATAATCAAGTCCCTCAAGGATTTTGGCAATGACATCCTCAAGATCCATGGGTTTTCCTAGGATTGCTAGTTTATTGGTGCAGGTTTTGATTGTGTTCATATATTTGGTTATGGAATGGGTGGATTTTGTTATGGATTCAAGATTTTCTTTGACCTGAAGGATGTGGCCACGTGTTGGGTTTGCATAGGTTGCACGAAGGATGTTCCAAGCTTGACTAGAGGTGGTGGCTTGGTAAACAAGTGGGGCTACAATAGTGTCTAGAGTTCCTAGTAAAGCACAGAGGATAAGGCGGTCTTGCCTATTCCAAGTGGTTGTAGCAGGGTTGGGAGAGTCTTTGCCATCACTACTGATGGTGGTTGGGGTGGCAGATGGGTTCCATCTACAAACGTAAGGAGGTCTAAGCCAAAGAAAAGAAGGGAAGTGATATGGGAAGACCATGAGAGGTAGGTTACAGGGGTGAGGGTTTTGCAGTTGGAGGGATTGACCAAGGTGATGGGGTGATCTGGTTCAAAAGAGTTGGGAATGGTGGAGGCGGAAGCTTGGTTTGCCATAGGATGGCGGCTGGGAAAAAAATAGGGTTTTAGGGAGTTGATCACTAGGCTCTGATACCATGTAAACAATATGGTGAATGCTAATTTCATTAATCACTTGAATGTATATTTATACACAAAAGATATGTAACAGCTAGTCTAGAGATATACATGATTTTGTTTACAATGGGAAGATATATACTAAATCTATAAACAAGGAATCTGAATAACAGAAGGAGGAAACGTAAATATGCAGGATTATGTCATGCTTGGCTGAGGATGTTACTAGACTCGGCCGTGCAACAATTGCTGAATTGGGGCTTAATTTGTACTGGCTTGCCAGGCGTGCGGTGTCGATGCTCGGCCGTGCCAGCTATGTTGTGTCAGAAGTCTCTTCCTTTACAAAACAGACTAGGAAAAACATTAGAGGAAATAAGCATTAGAGGAAATATATTAGGAAGGATGTTAATAACCGGTGATAATGAGAGTATTTCATGTAAGAAGCCATGACTAGGAAATAAGCATTAGAGGAAATAAATTACAATTTTGATGCTTTAATCCAGCAAGCCTATTAACGCCATAAAAATAACGCCAGATTTATAATAACAGGAAAAATGATAATATCCTAGGTTTGCAAACCCAAAACTAGTATTTAATTAATCTGTTTACAATTATAGTCTCCACCAAAGCTTTCATAATAAATGGCAGAGGTAGTGTTTTATGAGTTGCGTGGATTATTAAAAATTAGAAAGAGGCGTTAATAGATAGGAAGGTGGGAAGAGACGTGGAAATAATTAATACTCTCAACCCTATTTATATTGGTCACATTTGAATTTATGATCATCTCAAATGAACTTTGGCCAAACATAAATATCAATCTATATCCTAATGAATGGGGATAGACAGTTTGTTCGAGAATGAATAATAGAATTTGGTGGATAATTTGGGGGTGGTAAATGTATTTTGGTCTCAAAACTACATCAAGCAAACGTAAAAGGGTAAGATATAAACATGACACAAGATTGAAATAAAATTGAACAATAAATGCCGTAATTGATTTGTCAACATTTTTACGTAATGATATATACTTAAATCAATGTACATTGCTATGTCCTTATTTAAAAATGCAACTTTTATTTCGTGACGGATTAGAAAGGAAAGAGCAACATTTTATGGGACGGAGGGAGTAGTACTTAGTCGCCTACTCAGTATAATTCCAAAATACAACCAAAATTAAATCTGCATCTACATCTTTGAGTTCGTAAAGTGTACAAATGTTCTTGAACCATATTTATTCATCACAAATATTTTCAATATCCCAATCTATTTCGTTTTACTTGGATTGGTAATAAAGTTAACTGAGTCTGAGAAGTAATGTGTGTTCTAAAGATTAGTCTATATAGACATGATATCTAGCGGCCTTCACATCGAGGAGTCATTTTTTGTCACCCCAACTGCCCAAATGCTAGCCCCTTTATTGCATTTGCATCTATAAGAAGTCTTCACATAACAAATACAAACCTTCCCTTCCAATAGACTCCTCACAATGGACCACATGGTCACAAGATAATTTGAAGCTCGGATGTTGATGGCAACAGTTCTTGAGGAGGGAACTTGATATGCATCAGTGCCCTCATAACATTGTAAACCACGTCATGATATATAATCTTTTTTTTTTCTTTTTTACCGTCAAACTGGACAGTTTAGCGCATGAACACCTTGTCACGATAAAAGTAGGAACAAATTCATCAGCTTCTCAAACCTCACAAACAAAGACAGAGCCAGTTATCTTATCATGCCAAAAAGATTTATATCTAACAGGCCAAATCTGATGCACTATGATAGGCAGGTCTTGGATCGATCTTTCCAAAAGAAAGAATGAAGAAGCCTTCCAACTGAACCGGAAGTGTATCCTGTAAAGTAATGTCCAAGGTGAATAAAATTGAATTATCGAAAAAATGGAAAGGCAGAGACAGGATAACAACAATTGCATAAACATAAGTAGATATTGTTGGTGATTTTAGTGTCATCAACTTGTTTTATTGTAATGGTGATTTACTAGAGATCAATGTGATTCGTATTAGACTCGGATACGAGTAAGAGAAAGTGTGGAGTACACACTCGTTTGAGCTAAAATGAAGTCAACCTCGATAAAGAAGTAAAAGTTAAAGGGTAGCACATTTTGCTGATGTGCTCGGCCGAGCAGAGTCCTTGACTCGGCCGAGCAGAGCATAGCAGATTGTCCAAGTTTCTGGACAGCCTTGCTCGGCCGAGGCATATGCCTTGCTCGGCCGAGCAAGATGAACAAAGACGGCCGTGCAGTTCAAATGACACGGCCGTGCAGCTGGGCAAATTGTCATGGGACATCTTTGCTCGGCCGAGCGAGTCCCTTGACTCGGCCGAGCAGTTCCTGAACAGGTGCCAGTTCAAACTGAAAAGACACATCACTTGGCTAAAATCATGTCTTTTGGTTATACCCTTTTACTGATACCTCTCCATCTGTATATATACAGAGTTTGATCTCATTTGTAACACACATAACATACAAGAGTGATACAACAATAACAAAAGCAACACAATTCTCAAGTTTTGATTTGTTCTCTTTGCCTAGAAAACAAATTGCGTGATTGTCTTATCCCAATAAAGATTTTGTGTAACCCAGGCATTAAGGGTCGAAATACTTTATTCGGAAAGTGGATTATACACGATTCAATCACATATCCGGCCTCTGTATCAAGATCAAGACCCTATATTTCCCCTACAAACGAATAAAGTATTTGTGATACTCATGGCGGGTGGAAGTACTTTGAAGGAGATGACGAACAAGTTTGGAAAGCTAGACAAATTTGAAGGACAAGATTTCCGGCGTTGGCAGAAGAAGATGCACTTCCTTTTAACAACATTAAAGGTGGTGTATGTTCTTTCTACCCCTATTCCGGAATTGCTTGAAGATGACAACTTGGAGGCAATCAGACGTAGATCAAAGTGGGAAAACGACGACTACATCTGCAGAGGACACATATTAAACGGTATGTCTGATTCTCTCTTTGACATCTATCAAAATGAGGAATCGCAAAGAGTTATGGGATTCTCTTGAATCCAAGTACATGGCAGAGGATGCTTCTAGTAAGAAGTTCCTTGTGAGTAATTTTAATAATTACAAGATGGTCGATTCAAGACCTGTCATGGAACAATTCAATGAACTCCTTAGAATCCTTGGACAATATACACAACATGGGTTGAAGATGGATGAGTCAATATCGGTTTCAAGTGTGATTGATAAGTTGCCTCCCTCCTGGAAGGATTTCAAACACACTTTGAAACATGGTAAAGACGATATGTCTTTGGTTCAACTTGGTAGTCACTTGCGCATAGAGGAATCTCTTAGGGCGCAAGAGGATGACAAAGGCAAAGGAAAGGAAGTTGCTGGACCCTCGGTCAATATGATTGATGAGGGTGGAAACAATAAAAACAAAGGAAAGAAACGTAGTTTCAATGACAATGGTTCTGGTTCCAACAAGAAGCCTAAATTGGCATGTTGGAAGTGTGGCAAATCTGGTCACTTTAAGAAGGATTGTCGTGTTGGAAACAACAAGAAAGGCGCAAGCACAAGTGGTTCGGGAAAGGGGTCTAAGGACCATTCTGAAGACCAAGGATGATGCTATTGCGTGGTGGATTGATTCCGGTGCCACAACTCATGTTTGAAGATCGTTGTTGGTTTAAGATATATGAACCATTGGAAGACGAATCTGTTCTTTACATGGGTGATGACCATTCCGTTCCTATTCAAGGAAAAGAAGTGTGGTGTTGGAATTCAGTTCGGGAAAAACTATTTCTTTGTTTAATGTATTGTATGTACTAAAACTTCATTTCTGGTCCTGTATTGAACAAGTGTGGATACAAACAAGTATATGAATCCGATAAGTATACCTTATCGAAGTCTGGTGTATTTGTAGGATTTGGTTATAATGGGATGTTTATGTTGAATTTAAATAAAATTCCTAGTTCTGTTTATATGACTTCTTCTGTTGTTATCAATTCTTCGTAATGGCATGCTCGGTGGAAAATGTAATATTTCGAAAGGCTTTCAATTCTTAATGTAAGATTATCCCATTTTGAACATAGCCACCATCATTAGATGCGTTGTGAGTTTGTTCAAATGCATAGCCACGCATTTAATAATGTGTTGTGAGTATGCGGATCTACTTGCTTTGGTTGAATATTTATTCACCATTAAGTTAAGAATTGATAAGTATTTTGGATGAATTTCAAATGAATGATCATTTGATTGAGGTAGGGATCAAGAGATCAAATTGAATCTCAATACTCTTACTGTTATAGTATAGAGGAGGATCCAAGAACCTATGATGAAGCAATAAAATCTCGAGACGCTGGTTTTTGGAAAGAAGCCATCGATGATGAGATTAGTTCTATTATGAAAAATAATACATGGATCTTGTCTGATTTACCACCAGGCTGTAAACCTTTGGGGTGCAAATGGATCTTCAAAAAGAAGATGAAAGTCGATGGAACAATTGACAAGTTTAAAGCTCGATTGGTAATCCAAGGCTTTAGACAAAAGGAAGGGATCGATTACTTCGATACCTATGCACCAGTTGCTCATATCACTACTATTAGATTTCTGATAGCTTTGGCAGCTATTCAGAATCTATTGATCCATCAAATGGATGTCAAAACAGCATTCTTAAATGGTGATTTGGAAGAAGAAGTGTATATGAAGCAACCTGAAGGATTTGTTATGCCAGGTAATGAGCATAAGGTATGTAAGTTAATTAAGTCATTGTATGGGCTGAAGCAAGCACCTAAGCAGTGGCATCAAAAATTTGATGAGGTTGTTTTGTCGAATGGTTTTGTATTAAATCAGTCCGACAAATGTGTATATAGCAGATTTGATGAATCCGGTAAAGGTGTAATCATCTGTCTATATGTAGATGACATGTTGATTTTTGGCACTGACCAAAATGTAGTTGATAAAACTAAGAAGTTTTTGTCATCAAAGTTTTCGATGAAGGACATGGGAGAAGCCGATGTAATTCTTGGTATAAAGATTAAACGGATGAACAAGGGAATTGCAATATCACAATCTCATTATATTAAGAAAATTCTCAAGAGGTTTAATTGTGATAATTGTTCTAAAGTTAGTACTCACATGGATCCTACTGAGAAACTTGTATCAAATACTGGTAAACCTGTGTCACAGCTCGAATACTCAAAAGCCATTGGCAGTTTGATGTATGCTATGACGGGCACTCGACCTGATATTGCTTATGCAGTTGGAAGATTGAGCAGGTTCACTAGTAATCCTAGTAGACAGCATTGGCATGCTATAACAAGGGTGTTCAAGTACTTAAAAGGTACTATGGACTATGGTTTGTGTTATAATGGACATCCTTCTATATTAGAAGGTTATACCGATGCTAGTTGGATCAACCAAGAAGATTCATCTTCTACTAGAGGTTGGGTGTTCTTGCTTGGAGGAGGTGCCATTTCTTGGGCTTCCAAAAAGCAGACATGTATTACACATTCTACAATGGAATCTGAGTTTGTAGCATTGGCTGCTTCTTTGGAAAAGAAGCGGAGTGGCTTCGGAACGTGATATATGAGATTCCATTATGGCCAAAACCGATATCACCAATGTCTATCCATTGTGATAGTGCCGCCACCTTGGCTAGGGCCTATAGTCGATTTATAATGGCAAGTCTAGACACTTGGGTGTCGACATAGTATGATTCGGGAGTTAATCATGAATGGTGTGATATCGCTGAGTTTGTTCGGTCGCAACAAAATTTGGCTGACCACTTGACGAAGGGGTTAGCCAGAGACTTGGTAAATAAGTCTGCAATGGGAATGGGATTAAAGTCCATTTAATCCTCTAATTGTGAGATACCCAATTCCCTTCTAATACAACGTTAGAAGCTTGAATTCAATGTGGAAAGCTCGCAGTTGGAGATTGGAACACATGTTATAATCTTTCCCAAGGTATGTGTTCGGACACCAAGTAAAGGTTAGGTTGAAGAATATCTTCTTAATAGTTCCTTTGAAAAATTGCAAATGCAGGTGCAAGATTTAAAGGAACTACCTATGTGGACATGAAGTTTTGCCGCTTCAAGAAGCTAGGACTTGGCTTCCTATATGTTCACTAATGGATATGGACACATGGCTTGTAAAGTGTCAAGATTAACAAAGAGAATTGTACTGAACTTATGTGTATAGTATCTTCAGGTATTCATATGAGTTGAAGGGTTCAATCGTTACGACACCCCGATTCTCGAGTATTTGAAATGTGTATTATACTAAGATGAAAATTCAATCGCAAGACATTTTCATTTATGCATTCGTTTGTTTCGTTATTTATAAAGTTTAGTAAATCAAAGGATTACACTAAAATGGAGGGGATTTGTTGGTGATTTTAGTGTCATCAACTTGTTTTATTGTAATGGTGATTTACTAGAGATCAATGTGATTCGTATTAGACTCGGATACGAGTAAGGGAAAGTGTGGAGTACACACTCGTTTGAGCTAAAACGAAGTCAACCTCGATAAAGAAGTAAAAGTTAAAGGGTAGCACATTTTGCTGATGTGCTCGGCCGAGCAGAGTCCTTGACTCGGCCGAAGCGAGCATAGCGCATTGTCCAAGTTTACGGACCTTGCTCGGCCGAGGCATATGCCTTGCTCGGCCGAGCAGTATGAACAGCACGGCCGTGCAGTTCAAATGACACGGCCGTGCAGCTGGGCAAATTGTCATGGGACATCTTTGCTCGGCCGAGCGAGTCCCTTGACTCGGCCGAGCAGTTCCTGAACAGGTGCCAGTTCAAACTGAAAAGACACATCACTTGGCTAAAATCATGTCTTTTGGTTATACCCTTTTACTGATACCTCTCCATCTGTATATATACAGAGTTTGATCTCATTTGTAACACACATAACATACAAGAGTGATACAACAATAACAAAAGCAACACAATTCTCAAGTTTTGATTTGTTCTCTTTGCCTAGAAAACAAATTGCGTGATTGTCTTATCCCAATAAAGATTTTGTGTAACCCAGGCATTAAGGGTCGAAATACTTTATTCGGAAAGTGGATTATACACGATTCAATCACATATCCGGCCTCTGTATCAAGATCAAGACCCTATATTTCCCCTACAGATATAAGAGCATGCAACTCACATAAAGATTATTTAGACTCAACTCCAGATTTATCACCACTGCCCACAGTATGAGAAGTAGATGAATTTTCCTTAGACAAGCATTGCGGAAGAGCATCCTTATTTTCAGCTGCAACACTGGCTGCTGAAAGTCGTGAACTCTTTCTTCTTCTAGACCGTTTCTTCTCTGTGTCTAGGGAAGCATATTCATTAGTTCTTTTACTTCCCGTTTTAGGCATCAATCCAAGATAACAAGCAATTTCAGACATTAACTGGAATGTCTTCCCATTTGGAGAGGATTGGTGACAAGCTGAAAGAGTAATCATTGGTGATAAGCTGCAAGACAAAATTAGAGGAACCAATGACGAAAAATAATCCTTTTGCTCCTAGTTGTTTAGGGGCCAAATACCTTTACCCCCTCAACTATACACCAAATCCAACTTTGCACCCGCACGCTCATAATCGATCACACTCACACTCATATTATTTCTTATCTTACATACTTTTAATAAAATTGCACAAAGAAACTTTCGACAATTGAAACAAAGACAGAGACAAAAATGATTTAATTGCATTTCAAACAAAAGGTAATTTTTACCTTCACTTAAGTTTGGTATGATTTATTTCCTCTTGAGTTCTCTCCTCTTGAACAGTACAAATAGCTTCAATTAGCACTTGGTACCCATCTTCTTCAATGAACGGATACCCTTCATTTCCACCATATAGCTGAGGAGAAACTAAAATTTGGTCGTTGTTCTGAATCACAGTTGGAATTTTGATGCTTTAATCCAGCAAACCTATTAACGCCATAAAAATAACACCAGATTTATAATAGGAGGAAAAAAGATAATATCCTAGTTTGCAAACACAAAACTAATATTTAATTAATCGGTTTACAATCATAGTCTCATCAGGTAATTTAAACTTTCTGATATTGTAATATCCTAGGTTAACAAATGCGAAACTGAAGCATATAATTAATCGGTTAAGAGATCATGAAATTGTACTAAAATTATATGGCCGCAAACTAGAAATGCAATGGGTGCTGAAAAGGGGAAATAGTAATGAGTGCTGTTTGAAGTGTTGTCTATAATTTGAATTCTTACTATGCAATGGGTGCTGAAAAGGGGAAATAGTAATGATATACTGTTTGGCAGAGGTAAACATAACAGTCTCCACCAAAGCTTGCATAATAAATGGCCGCAAACTAACCTATGAATCAAGAATTTCTGCTAGTGAATTTTTCAAATTTGCTTATAGTGACTGTGGAAATTAATAGAACATTGTATATTTTAATTTTTCAAACATGGGAATCGATAGAAATACCAATAGATAAAATAAACATCAAAAATCTAAGTTAAAGATCAGAACAAATGTTTGGTTAGAATTAGGGATATCTACCAGAAATCTTTCGATTTCTACAGCTGGACAGCCAGGGGATTGTTCCTCCATTGGTGAACCTTAGAAAGAGAGATGAGACACAGAAAGAGGAGAGAGAGAGAGAGAGGCGATTGTATCGAGGCTGATTGAGGGAGGACAGAGAAGGAGAAAGCGATGTTTATAAAGTAATAGGTTGAGTCAGTACATGGGTCGATCGAAAACCCTAGCCTGTCAACCTTTGCAGGTTACCCAGTCATAAGAGGCCCAATAAAGAAAAACAAAATTTTGGGGACATGAAAAACACTTTTTTTTTTTTACTTTCTTTTTCAATAAAAATAAACACTTGATTTTCATATCGGCAAATAAATTAGAATCTTTTTGAGAAAAGCCTTAAGAGATTTATTTTATTTGAAAATGGTACGGGCCAGTTTTGATTTACATAATATACCACTACTAGAAACTAGCGAATTTCCATTCTTATTTGAAAGATCCGGGAAAATTATGCCACTTTTGATAATGACGAAAATTTTGTGACACTTTAAAAATTAGAAGTGCCAAAAATTATTGCTGACACCACTTTTTTCGACTTTTAGAAATGTGCCGAAATAGCTTTTCCAGATTTTATCGTTTCCGACACTTCTTAAAATGCCGCTAAAAGCCATTTTTCTTGTAGTGGATGGTTGTGAATATTTTATAGTTAAAATTTTGTTGTTAATAAAAATATAGTGGTAGTGTTTAATGAATTGCTTGGATTATTAAAATTACAAAGAGGTGTTAATAGATAGGAAGGTGGGGTGGGAAGACACGTAGAATTAGTTAGTAATCCCAACCCCATTTATATTTGTCACATTTGAATTTATGATCATCAAAAATGAACTTTGGCCAAACATTAATATCAATCTATATCCTAATGAATGGGGATAGGCAGTGTGTTCGAGAATGAATAATAGAATATGGTGGATAATTTGGGGGTGGTAAATGTATTTTGGCCTCAAAACTCCATCAAGCAACTTCTATTCCGTGACAGACCAGAAAGGAAAGAGCAACATTTTATGGGACAGAGGGAGTAGTACTTAGTCATCTACTCGGTATAATTCCTAAATACAACCAAAAATAAAATCTACATCGCAAATACAAACCTTCCCTTCCAATAGTCTCCTCACATTGGACATGCATTCTCTTTCCCCCTCTTGTGGCATCATGAAACTTCTTGTAACATTCCAATACATGATAGGTGGACCACATGGTCACAAGATAATTTGTAGCTCGGATGTTGATGGCAACAGTTCTTGAGGAGGGATCTTGATATACAATCTTTTTTTTTTAATTTTTACCGTCAAACTGGCCAGTTCAGCGCATGAACACCTTGTCACGATAAAAGTAGGAACAAATTCATCAGCTTCTCAAACCTCACAAACAAAGACAGAGCCAGTTATCTTATCATGCCAATAAGATTTATGCCTAACAGGCCAAATCTGATGCACTATGATAGGCAGGACTTGGATCGATCTTTCCAAAAGAAAGAATGAAGAAGTCTTCAAACTGAACCGGTAGTGTATCCTGAAAAGTAATGTCCAAGGTGAATAAAATTGAATTATCGAAAAAATGGAAAGTACGGCCGAAACAGTATAACAACAATTACATCAACATAAGTAGATATAAGAGCATGCAACTCACATCAAGATTATTAGGACTCAACTCCAGATTTATCACCACTGCCCACAGTATGCGAAGTAGATGAATTTTCCTTGGACAAGCATTGCGGAAGAGCTTCCTTATTTTCAGGTACAACACTGGCTGCTGAAAGTTGTGAACTCTTTCTTCTTCTAGACTGTTTCTTCCCTGTGTCTAGGGAAGCATATTCATTAGTTCTTTTACTTCCCCTTTTAGGCATCAATCCAAGATAACAAGCAACTTCTGACATTAACTGGAATGTCTTCCCATCTGGAGAGGATTGGTGACAAGCTGAAAGAATCAGCATTGGTGATAAGCTACAAGACAAAATTAGAGGAACCAAAATGTCTTCCCTGTGTCTAGGGAAGCATATTCATTAGTTCTTTTACTTCCCCTTTTAGGGGCCAAATACCTTTACCCCCTCAACTATACACCAAATCCCACTTTGCACCCGCACGCTCATAATCGATCACACTCACTCTTATTATTTCTTATCTTACATATTTTTATTCTGCTGCGCAACTTTACATTTACTACTAGCAGTCAAGGAAGGTTAACCTTTTTATCAAGATAGACGACCAGTTCTCAGATAGTCGAGCTCTCACTATTTCAACTGTTTAGTGTTAAACTTAGTATAGGACCTTTCACCTACATTGGAATTAAACACATTATGTAGAAAATTGTGACTGTTGCTCTAGTTTTTTTTTTTTGGCAAGAGAGAAAGAGTTTGATACCTCAAAATGTTATGTTTGAGGATTTTGAGAATTCGGTGGATTTACGGTTTTGGAAATGACTTGGGTGCTTAGGGAAGTAAAACCCTCTCTTTCTGCTGTAGATTGATGTGGTGCCTTTTGATTTTTGACTTGAATTTGTTGGAGATAACTTGTGTGCATTTATACATGTGGCTGATGAAGAAGTTCAAGGAGAAAGCTCATCTGATCTGTGAACTGCAAAAGAATGAGAAAGAAAGTGGGAAAAAGATAGTACACCATTTGAAGAAAGATTTGCTTCGTCAAAAGACATTTCAGTTGGAGAAAAGTTACAAAAGAACGTCCAAAGCAGAGTTCACAACTTTGGGTGCACGTCCATTGGACAAGAAACCTAAGCCTCCATCTGATGGTGTAAGCTAAAAGGATGCGCACCTGAAGCGAATCCCAAAACCCCAATGCCGATGCCCAAAGAAAAAGAAAAGTCTGCTCAAAAGCCCCAAATCTCCACTCACATTACACCAAAAGACTGCTATGTTCTACTGTGCTCGAATCCCATATGATGAGTTACAGGGTAAGTATGTTGCGGAAGACAAGGATGAGATAAACAATACTTAAATATTGGCAGCAGTTTGGGGAACGAGTTAAAGTACTTTTGACCTTCTTGATTGATAAAAGAGTTCTATATTTTTGTATTTTACAATAATTTTTATGGTGTGATGAACTAAAAGAAAAAGACATAAATGTTTTTTGTTTGAACATAGAACACTCAACATCATATCAAAGAACACTTTTGCTTGAACATAAAACACTCAACATCATTTCAAAGAAAAAGACATAAAGGTTTTTGTTCTTAGTTTGAATTCGAGGGATTGGAACCTTACCGCCTAAATAAATGCACGTTGGTCAATGATCTGATTCACAGCAGGAATTTTTCTGAGTGAGTCCAGAGTACCTATTAATAAAGCCATAAAAATAAATTTAGGAGACATCTACAGTTGAAGGATCTATAGTATAAATGGAACCTGTAGTATGAACAGTAGTATGAACAGTAGCAATCGCGGAATTTTCCATTTTGCCCTCACTTTTCTGTCCCTTTCCCATTTTACCCTTAAAAAAAACAAATACAAAAAAAAAAAAAAGCTTTACAGTCCCTTTCCCGTCCTCTGTTTCCCTCCTAAAATTTGATTTTTTTTAAAAGAGATCCACACCCTCTTCTCTCAATTATATACACCATTTACATTTATACTTTCCAAAACTTTACAGTTCAAATTTCAAAATTCAATTAACTACAAAAAGCATTCAAACTTCAAAAGGTATTTACTTATTTCTCAAATTCACTTCTTTATACTTTCCAAAACTTTGCTTCTCTGTTTAATTTCTATGTTTAATTTCTCTGTAACATTCAAAACAAAAAGAAGAAATAGAAATGGATCTTAATCAAAACAAAAAGAAGAAATAGAAATGGATCTCTGTTTACTTATTTCTCAACTTCACTTCTTTATAATTTCTCTGTAACAATCAAAACAATCAAAACTTTGCTTCTCTGTTTAATCTCTCTGTAACAATCAAGCTTAAAAAAGCATTCAAACTTCAAAAAAGCATTCAAATTTCTGTAACAATCAAAACAAAAAGAAGAACCAACACTGATTTTGAACCAAAACAAAAAGAAGAAAAGTTTCAAACCAACACTGATTTTGAATCTATAGTATAAATGGAACCTGTAGTATGAACAGTAGTATGAACAGTAGCAATCGCGGAATTTCCCATTTTGCCCTCACTTTTTTGTCCCTTTCCCATTTTACCCTTAAAAAAAAACAAATACAAAAAAAAAAAAGCTTTACAGTCCCTTTCCCGTCCTCTGTTTCCCTCCTAAAATTTGATTTTTTTTAAAAGCGATCCACACCCTCTTCTCTCAATTATATACACCATTTACATTTATACTTTCCAAAACTTTACAGTTCAAATTTCAAAATTCAATTAACTACAAAAAGCATTCAAACTTCAAAAGGTATTTACTTATTTCTCAAATTCACTTCTTTATACTTTCCAAAACTTTGCTTCTCTGTTTAATTTCTATGTTTAATTTCTCTGTAACAATCAAAACAAAAAGAAGAAATAGAAATGGATCTTAATCAAAACAAAAAGAAGAAATAGAAATGGATCTCTGTTTACTTATTTCTCAACTTCACTTCTTTATAATTTCTCTGTAACAATCAAAACAATCAAAACTTTGCTTCTCTGTTTAATCTCTCTGTAACAATCAAGCTTAAAAAAGCATTCAAACTTCAAAAAAGCATTCAAATTTCTGTAACAATCAAAACAAAAAGAAGAACCAACACTGATTTTGAACCAAAACAAAAAGAAGAAAAGTTTCAAACCAACACTGATTTTGAATCTATAGTATAAATGGAACCTGTAGTATGAACAGTAGTATGAACAGTAGCAATCGCGGAATTTCCCATTTTGCCCTCACTTTTTTGTCCCTTTCCCATTTTACCCTTAAAAAAAACAAATACAAAAAAAAAAAAAAGCTTTACAGTCCCTTTCCCGTCCTCTGTTTCCCTCCTAAAATTTGATTTTTTTAAAAGAGATCCACACCCTCTTCTCTCAATTATATACACCATTTACATTTATACTTTCCAAAACTTTACAGTTCAAATTTCAAAATTCAATTAACTACAAAAAGCATTCAAACTTCAAAAGGTATTTACTTATTTCTCAAATTCACTTCTTTATACTTTCCAAAACTTTGCTTCTCTGTTTAATTTCTATGTTTAATTTCTCTGTAACAATCAAAACAAAAAGAAGAAATAGAAATGGATCTTAATCAAAACAAAAAGAAGAAATAGAAATGGATCTCTGTTTACTTATTTCTCAACTTCACTTCTTTATAATTTCTCTGTAACAATCAAAACAATCAAAACTTTGCTTCTCTGTTTAATCTCTCTGTAACAATCAAGCTTAAAAAAGCATTCAAACTTCAAAAAAGCATTCAAATTTCTGTAACAATCAAAACAAAAAGAAGAACCAACACTGATTTTGAACAAAAACAAAAAGAAGAAAAGTTTCAAACCAACACTGATTTAGAATGAGATTGATTTTGAATGAGAATGAAATTTTATTACAGAAAGTACGATTAACCAAACTTGAATCCATGAATGAAAGAGGAAATAGAAATGGATCTTAATCAATCTCTCCGCCGGATTGAGGGCGAATTGCGGCCGGATTGAGAACGAATTGCGGCCGGATTGGAGGCGGATCCCAGACGAATTGCGGACGGTTCGCGCGTGACTCAGTGCTTCGTCTCCAAAAATACCAAATTGATTGCTCCGGAGGGAATTTTTGATGGGTAGTTGCCTTCCTCCGTTGATTAGAGCCGATGATTGTGGGAGGAGTGGGGTAGCCACGTTGGTGAGGGATAAGCTGGTGAGGCCGTCGCCGGAGAGAAAGAGCGCCGATGGAGATGTTGTACTTCGACTGGGCATATAGAAACAGAAGTAGGGTTTGGTGAGGCCATCGCCGTCGATGGAGAGGGAGAGCGGTGAGGGAGATCGGCGTGGGAGATTTGGGAGTGAGAATGATGGATGAAGTAGTGAAATTAGGGTATATCTTCTCAATTAAATTAATACACTTTCAATGAAATCCTTTTATGAATAGTCTAAACGCACGCCCCATATAGTATAGGTTTTTTTTTTTTTGTTTTTTTTTTCTCATTTAAAGTAAAAAAGGCATGTCTATATCTTCTCAATTAAACTAATACACATTCAAAAAAATAAGCCAATGTTTTTGAAAAAAAAACTATTTTGATTTATTATATTAAATTAATACACTTTCAAAAAAATTATATTAAATTAAACTTAAATTTTTAATTGTTTTTTAATATTTGAATGTTAAATATATGTCTTATCTTTTTGTAAACAAGGGCATAATGTTTATGTTCATACATCACTATAATTTGTAACTATAATGTTTATTATGTTAATTAAAAAAAAAGACCCGTGTCCTCGGACACGGGCATATGTACTAGTTATTTATAAGTGGAGCCCATAATAACTAACAATGTGTTAAATGAGTTTTTTTTTCCCAAACACTACACTCCCTCATCAAACCCAACCCACTTCTTCCTCTCCCTCTTTCGAACTACCTATTTATACTATATTTATTTTTTAGAATATTGACATGCACTTCAAAGAAGAAGATTTTTTTTTGTCCGAATAAAATGAAAGTAATATCTATTTTTGGAGGAATTTTTTTAATGATTTTAGGTGGAAAAAAATAATTTATTATAAAATATTTGATTTATATTCAAGAAAGATGATTTTTTTTTCTGTATCCGAATCAAATGAAATTAGTCTCTATTTGTAGAGGAAAAAAACTTATGAATTTTGGTGTAAATTTTTTTTTTAAATTAATTTATTATAAAATAATTGAGGTCAAAGAATTTGGGGGGGAAAAATTCGTAAATTAAGGCATTCAATCAAAAGCAATTGATGTTGATTTCACTGTCTAATATCTACATTTATGCCATGAACGTAAATGACTAAAATACCCTTGATAGATTTCCAAATTTAACCACTTGATTTATATAGAAAATAATTGGCCAATGGGTGAATCACATAATGCCATGTCATAATAGTGACATGGCTTAATGTGATGGCATAAAATATTTCTCTTTTTATATATTACTAGTCAGTAACTCGTCGAGATTCGACGGGAGCATAGTAATGCTAAGAAAAAAAAAATACTACCTCCGTCCCTAAATAATCTTCAAATTTGACATTTTTCATTAATAAACCCCCATGATCTACATTTCTATATAAAGTCCAACGATGATGTTAACATCAAGATGAGGATGAGCTTGACAATGAACGTTGTTTTCTTATAACACAACTTATTCCAATACACACTGCCCACTATCTTTTCATGTAACCCAAGAACTCCATGTAAAACACCATACATACATGAAGCATTCACTTAAACAATGTAAATATGATATATGTGCATACAATCCCATTCTATTCACCCCCACAGGCCACAACCACACACAAAAAAGAAGAAAAGAAAGGGAAAAAAAAAGATATTTGAAGCCCTCAGAGTTACAATGAAAGTGAAACATCCATTAACACTTCATGGACACAGTGCTAAATTATAATTCATACTCTTTCGTCCCAAATTGAGTTAGGAACGTCCTCCACTGTCGAGCCCTGTGATGTAAAGAAATAGTGATCAGAAGCATTACACAAAAGATTTTTTTAACACAAAGTTGAGAGATTGAATACATTTGGCATTTTATAGGGGAATTTATGATAAGTTCTACAAACAAATTGCTCTTTCAAAAACAAAATATTTTAAATTTTCTAGCACCAAGGCTTAACTCTTTGAGTGGGTAAGTATACTTGATTTACTTTATCATAATTATCAGGCGTATTTTTTTACTTAGACAATTGGTATAAGAGAACAAAAGACGGGGAAGAATTATTCTTCGCCGCTTGCAGATAAGGAGTAAGATATAAAAGCGAGAAAAAAACTGCGCAAGAAGGTTTTCGCTTCCAGCTGGTGGGTCTGAAATTATTTCAAGAAGCTGGGATGACGAACCAATGATGGGAACTAATTAAGGGATTTCATTATGAACTGACTGCACCAAGTAAAAGTTACAATCACCAAACTGGTAACCGGGTTTATATTATCCTATATAAGAATAAAATACAGGTAGAATGTGAACTTGGCAAACCTGCTTTGCTGCATCGGACATGTTATTGTAGACGACAAATACTTCACAAAAAAGCAAGTGCTTCTGTCAATTAAGTCATTTAATGAGAGCTGAGAAATTTGTTTGCATAAAAGTACTTAATGCTAATCAACCACTTGAAAAGGTAAAAAATTAAAAATGATATGAAATGGTACCTTTGTGCATAGAGCAAAATAAAGTGACATGCAATGTTTTGCATCAGTAACTGAAGTGAGTGATACACTTCCTGATCAACAGCAAATTTGATCATTTTTTGGATATTCATTTTGGACTTATATAAATGTGTAAAATAAATCGAACCTCCTTGCGCACATTAAAATCTTTACGGAATGAACAGAATCCTGAAATGTCAGCACCATTAAAACTGAAAATTGACTGTAGTATGACATACATAATATCAGAGTTAAGAAGATTGGCTATTCCTCGATAACTGTGCAGGGGAAGGAGGGAATTGTGAAACTTTCAAATGGGGGGCTTTTGGTGGATTCAGGTCTTAAAGAAAATATGCACCGGATCTTCATCTCCAACAATTGTTATGTGATTATGAGAAGCAAGTTTTCGTAGCAAACCATATTGCATAGCACTTGTGTCCTGAACTCGTCTACCACAATGGCTTTCCATGACTCCTGGCACTCCTTGAACACTTCAATTGAATGACAACCATTGATTGTTAAGACATAATAAACGCAATTACTCATTGATAGACTATGTGCAGATGAAAAACCTTCAGGACAATCAGCAAGTAGCTTCAGTGAGCAGCTGATAAGATCATGGTAATCCAAAGCATTACAGGACTTCAATATGTTCTCGTAGTTCCTAAGAATTGACGCCTGATCCAGACTCTAATGAGTTTGAAGGGAAGTTTAATCAATTTGTTGTCAAAAAGTCTCACAAAGCGAAATATTACTCTTAAATGTGACGTCCCAGAAATGAATACAAACATCTTCAATTAGGGCAGAGGTAGTAATATGAAGAGTGCGTGTGACACCAACCTGGTTTTCAAGCTTTTCCAAGTCCTCGACTTTGGTTACGCCATCAGCATCAAGCATTACTAGTAGTTCACCACATGAATGAAGCATTCCCTGTTTTACATTGCTTTCTCAGAAGCAAGGAGCATCAATCAATTGCCATAAAATTATAAAGTGATTATATAGTCTATATGGACACTCATCGAGAAAACTGCCATTCAGTCAATTAAATGGATTAGACTCACTTTTCTTATAGCTTCTCCTTTGCCATGATTCTTCCCAAGTGGAATAACCCTGACATTGTCTACTTTGTATTTCCTCACGAAGTCAAAACCTACACTTTTGGTTCCATCAGCACTTCCATCATCAACAATTATCACCTGTCCAAGATCCATTTAATTAGAACTATGAAAAACTGTACAAATCGCCTCCTTACGTTAACAGTACATGCATATCAGCCGCCCATATGTCAGAAATCAAATACTCCCGCCATCCCATTTGAAGCTTTACTTTTTACCTAAATGGGTGTCTCATTTAAGCTTCACCTTTCCTAAAATGACAAAAGTTTATTATTATGATAGTATACAAACCCCAGTTTACTTAGATATCTCAACAGATTATTTGTGTCTCATTTAAGGGCAGTTTAATCAATTTGTTGTCAAAAAGTCTCACAAAGCGAAATATTACTCTTAAATGTGACGTCCTAGAAATGAATAGAAACATCTTCAATTAGGGCAGAGGTTGTAATATGAAGAGTGCGTGTGACACCAACCTGGTTTTCAAGCTTTTCCAAGTCCTCGACTTTGGTTGCGCCATCAGCATCAAGCATTAGTAGTAGTTCACCACGTGAATGAAGCATTCCCTGTTTTACATTGCTTTCACATAAGCAAGGAGCATCAATCAATTGCCATAAAATTATAAAGTTATTATATAGTCTATATGGACACTCATCGAGAAAACTGCCATTCAGTCAATTAAATGGATTAGACTCACTTTTCTTATAGCTTCTCCTTTGCCATGATTCTTCCCAAGTGGAATAACCCTGACATTGTCTACTTTGTATTTCCTCACGAAGTCAAAACCTACACTTTTGGTTCCATCAGCACTTCCATCATCAACAATTATCACCTGTCCAAGATCCATTTAATTAGAACTATGAAAAACTGTACAAATCGCCTCCTTACGTTAACAGTACATGCATATCAGCCGCCCATATGTCAGAAATCAAATACTCCCGCCATCCCATTTGAAGCTTTACTTTTTACCTAAATGGGTGTCTCATTTAAGCTTCACCTTTCCTAAAATGACAAAAGTTTATTATTATGATTGTATACAAACCCCAGTTTACTTAGATATCTCAACAGATTATTTGTGTCTCATTTAAGGGCAGTTTAATCAATTTGTTGTCAAAAAGTCTCACAAAGCACTACTACATTTCTGACCTAATGTAACGCCAATTTTCGTTGCATTAGGGCCCAAAATCCGTTACATTAGGCCTAATGTAACGCCAAATGGCCGTTGCATTCTCTTGCGTTGCATTAGGTCTAATGCAACGACATAGTAAGCTAATGTAACGCCAGAGCTTTGGCGTTGCATTAGGTAAATACCTGATGCAACGCCATTTACCTGATGCAACGCCAATTTTAAAACTATATGAACACCTAATGCAACGCCAAAAAGAACCTAATGCAACGCCAAAAAGAACCTAATGCAACGCCAATTTAAAAAGTGGATGAATACCTAATGTAACGCCAAAAATTAGATGAGTCCCTAAAATTTATTACATAATTTCACAATTTTATTAATTTTTTTAATTTTCTTTTTTCAATATATATATATATATATATATATATATATATATATATATATATATATATATATATATATATATATATATATATATTTATATATTTATTTATTTATTTATATATAAATATATTTTAAAAAATATATATATATTTATTCTCAAATCAATCCCTTATCTTTTTTTTTTCTCAAATCAGTCCCTTAATGTTTTTTATTCTCAAATTAGTCCCTTCACTTTTTTTATATTCAAAACAATTCTTGCATTTTTCAAAAGTAACACTTTGCTCCACCACCACCATCCACCACCGTCCACCACCGTCCACCACCGTCCACAACCATCCACAAATCAAAAAAAATTTGTACAAATCAAAAAAAATTTGTACAAATCGAAATAAAACACAAAATACAACAACAAATCGAAAGGAAACCCATGGAATATGTTTGGGCTCGTCGGAATCCATGGAATAAGTTTGGATTCGTCGGAATCCATGTAGATCTAGTGGTTGAGCCTCGCCGGAGACGATGAAGGGGAGAGAAGAAGACGGCGTTGGGGGAGAGAGAGAAGAAGAGGCGGAGAATCGCCGTCGCCGTAGAGAGAACGATGACCGTGGCCGGAGAAGAGGACTTCGGTTTAGGTAGAGAGGGAGAAAACGGTGATGAAGGTTGATTGGGTTTGGCATTGATTTTGTTGGGGATTGATTGAAGGAGATAGAACGGTGATGAAGGGTATGAGAGAATTGGTGAGGAGAGGATTGGGAAGAGGAAGAGCTAGGTGAGGACCGTGGCCGGAGAAGAGGATTTAGAGAGAGAGACTCTCTTTTGCGTTTTGAGAGAGAAAGTGAACGTAGAGAGTGAGGAGAGAAATAGGGAGAGATAATTTGGTTTTGTTTAGATTAATTGTGGACCGTTGGATTGAATGTGTGAATGGTTGGATTTGTTTTAGCTCATGATCCGGGTGATTATATGAGAACCAAAAAAACAATGCCACATGTCATGAGCTAAATCAAATCCAACCATTCACACTTTCAATCCAACGGTCCACAATTCTTCTAAATGTTTTTATATTATCAAAATATTAATAATAATAATTATTAATAACTATTATCAATAATTATTATTATTAATAATTAATAATAATAATAATTAATAATAATAATAATTATTAATAATAATTAATAATAATAATTAATAATAATAATAATAATAATTAATAATAATAATTATTATATAATTATTAATAATTCTTAATAATTATTATTAATAATAATAATAATTATGAATAATAATTATTAATAATAATAATTATTAATAATAATAATTATTAATAATATTTATTAATAATAATTATTATTATATAATTAATAATAATATTTATTATCAATAATATTTATTAATAATAATTATTATTAATAAAAATAATTATTAATTATAATTATTAATAATAATAATTATTAATAATAATTATTAATAATAATAATAATTAATAATGATTAATAATTATTAATAATAATAATGATAATTATTAATAATAATTATTAATAATAATTATTGATAATAATAATTATATAATAATTATTAATAATAATTATTATTAATAATAATAATTATTAATAATAATTATTATTATATAATTAATAATTAATTATTATTATTATTATATAATTAATAATAATAATTAATTATATAATAATAATTATTAATAATAATAATTATTAATAATTATTATTATATAATTAATAATAATAATAATTTAAACTATAAAATAATATTATACCTTATACCCTATACCCTATAGGGTATATCCTAAACCCTATAGGGTATACCCTATACCATATGACCTATGCCCTATACCTTATACCCTATACCCTAATAGGGTATACCCATAGGAGTATAGGGTATACCTATAGGGTATACCACATACTACATACCTTATAGGGTATACCCTATATCCTATAGGGTATACCGTATACCCTATAGGGTATACCATATACCCTATACCCTATAGGGTATACCCTATACCCTATAGGGTATACCCTATAGGGTATAGGGTATACCCTATACCATATACCATATGCCTTATAGGGTATACCATATGCCCTATAGGGTATATCCTATACCATATGCCCTATACCTTATACCTTATACCCTATACTCTATAGGGTATACCCTATACCCTATAGGGTATACCCTATACCCTATACCCTATAGGGTATACCCTATACCCTATAGGGTATACCCTATACCCTATACCTTATAGGGTATACCCTATAGGGTATACCCTATACCATATGACCTATGCCTTATACCTTATATCCTATAGGGTATACCCTATACCATATGACCTATGCCTTATACCTTATACCCTATAGGGTATACCCTATACCATATGACCTATGCCCTATACCTTATACCCTATACCCTATAGGGTATACCCTATACCATATGCCCTATGCCCTATAGGGTATACCCTATACCCTATGACCTATAGGATATAGGGTATAGGGTATAGTGTATAGGGTATAGTGTATAGGGTATAGGGTATAGGGTATAGGGTATAAGATATAGGATACAGGTTATAGGGTATAGTGTATAGGGCATAGGGTATAGGGTATAGGGTATATTGTATAGGGTATAGTGTATAAGGTATAGGGTATATGGTATAGGGTATAGGGTATAGGGTATAGGATATAGGATATAGGGTATAGTGTAGGGTATAGGGTATAGGTTATAGGATTTTGGCGTTGCATTTGTAATTTAGGCGTTACATTAGGATTTTGGCGTTGCATTAGTAATTTAGGCGTTACATTAGGATTTTGGCGTTGCATTAGACTCGTTACATTAGCTCTGGCGTTGCATTAGAGGCGTTACATTAGCTCTGGCATTGCATTAGATGCGTTACATTAGCTCTGGCGTTGCATTAGCCGTTACATTAGCTCTGGCGTTGCATTAGGTGCGTTACATTAGCTCTGGCGTTGCATTAGATGCGTTACATTAGCTCTTGGCGTTACATTAGATGCGTTACATGCGTTACATTAGGTCAGAAATGTAGTAGTGAAGCGAAATATTACTCTTAAATGTGACGTCCTAGAAATGAATACAAACATCTTCAATTAGGGTAGAGGTAGTAATATGAAGAGTGCGTGTGACACCAACCTGGTTTTCAAGCTTTTCCAAGTCCTCGACTTTGGTTGCGCCATCAGCAGCAAGCATTAGTAGTAGTTCACCACGTGAATGAAGCATTCCCTGTTTTACATTGCTTTCAAAGAAGCAAGGAGCATCAATCAGTTGCCATAAAATTATAAAGTGATTATATAGTCTATATGGACACTCATCGAGAAAACTGCCATTCAGTCAATTAAATGGATTAGACTCACTTTTCTTATAGCTTCTCCTTTGCCATGATTCTTCCCAAGTGGAATAACCCTGACATTGTCTACTTTGTATTTCCTCACGAAGTCAAAACCTACACTTTTGGTTCCATCAGCACTTCCATCATCAACAATTATCACCTGTCCAAGATCCATTTAATTAGAACTATGAAAAACTGTAAAAATCGCCTCCTTACGTTAACAGTACATGCATATCAGCTGCCCATATGTCAGAAATCAAATACTCCCGCCATCCCATTTGAAGCTTTACTTTTTACCTAAATGGGAGTCTCATTTAAGCTTCACCTTTCCTAAAATGACAAAATTTTATTATTATGATACTATACAAACCCCAGTTTACTTAGATATCTCAACAGATTATTTGTGTCTCATTTAAGGGCAGTTTAATCAATTTGTTGTCAAAAAGTCTCACAAAGCGAAATATTACTCTTAAATGTGACGTCCCAGAAATGAATACAAACATCTTCAATTAGGGCAGAGGTAGTAATATGAAGAGTGCGTGTGACACCAACCTGGTTTTCAAGCTTTTCCAAGTCCTCGACTTTGGTTGCACCATTAGCATCAAGCATTAGTAGTAGTTCACCACGTGAATGAAGCATTCCCTGTTTTACATTGCTTTCACAGAAGCAAGGAGCATCAATCAATTGCCATAAAATTATAAAGTGATTATATAGTCTATATGGACACTCATCGAGAAAACTGCCATTCAGTCAATTAAATGGATTAGACTCACTTTTCTTATAGCTTCTCCTTTGCCATGATTCTTCCCAAGTGGAATAACCCTGACATTGTCTACTTTGTATTTCCTCACGAAGTCAAAACCTACACTTTTGGTTCCATCAGCACTTCCATCATCAACAATTATCACCTGTCCAAGATCCATTTAATTAGAACTATGAAAAACTGTACAAATCGCCTCCTTACGTTAACAGTACATGCATATCAGCCGCCCATATGTCAGAAATCAAATACTCCCGCCATCCCATTTGAAGCTTTAATTTTTACCTAAATGGGTGTCTCATTTAAGCTTCACCTTTCCTAAAATGACAAAATTTTATTATTATGATAGTATACAAACCCCAGTTTACTTAGATATCTCAACAGATTATTTGTGTCTCATTTAAGGGCAGTTTAATCAATTTGTTGTCAAAAAGTCTCACAAAGCGAAATATTACTCTTAAATGTGACGTCCCAGAAACGAATACAAACATCTTCAATTAGGGCAGAGGTAGTAATATGAAGAGTGCGTGTGACACCAACCTGGTTTTCAAGCTTTTCTAAGTCCTCGACTTTGGTTGCGCCATCAGCATCAAGCATTAGTAGTAGTTCACCACGTGAATGAAGCATTCCCTGTTTTACATTGCTTTCACAGAAGCAAGGAGCATCAATCAATTGCCATAAAATTATAAAGTGATTATATAGTCTATATGGACACTCATCGAGAAAACTGCCATTCAGTCAATTAAATGGATTAGACTCACTTTGATTGAATGACCATTATTAACCTAGCAGCACCAACCAAGAGACGTTACCAGCTATAACAGCACCAACCAGGCCATGCCCAAGCTTCATCATACCAATCCAATTCAACAGAATATGAAATACCAAAACCACTGAAGATATTATGGTCATGACCCAGATTTTGCCTTGAGATTGGAGAAACTTCTGTGTTGGCTACACATAAAATGTAACTCTGCAAGCAATACATGCATTAAGAAAAGTGAAGGTTGTACAACCCTCGGCTTTCCCCAAGTTTAGAATTTACAAATAAGAAAACAACTGCTCTAATTTTTCTTCTTTCTGAACAGGGGATCTAACATTCACCAAATACAGAAGTTTCCAATTCTTGTCGATACACGATGATCAAACATTCACCAAACACAGCTTTGAGTGTATTTACATACTTAAATGATTTTACTTATATCGTCTGATTGCATACTCTCGTGAGCTAATACATAGAAACATTTACTTCAAACCAAATTTCATATTAACTGCTTCCATTCAGATAATAAGCAGATGCAAGAAAACCACAATCAACCACCACAATAATTTTATGGTTCTTATGCTAATCATGTATGATATGTCTACCACTCTAAAATGATATGCATAAAACGAGAAAAAAGTACTTGAGCATTCTTGAGCAACATAAACAAAACCATCCAGATATCTATCCTTATGTGCCGAGAATGCTATCTAGATCTATGCCAAAGTTTAAGTTCCTGAACAGTATAGGGCCTCCAGGATATCCAAAAGATGCATCGCTGCAAAATCATTAAAACAACATGTAGTTAGATCCATGTAATAGAAGACTCAGCTAATGAGGGACAAAACACATCATTGATCACAAATATTTTATCAAAATTCATGAGCTAGGTGGACATGAGCAATTAAGACCAGGCATATCTCAGAATGAAGAAGCTAACAGTTTATTTATAACACCCAAACACTGAAACTAATTATAGGGCGCCCTGTTCTATCATCCGGTGGGGAACTCAAATTTGTAGCTGCATAACATGTTGGCATAAGACATTAGAATGCTAAATGGGAGCAAATGATAATCAAGACTTCAATTCCTAACCATTACAATTGAAACGCTTGCATTGAAGGGAGAGATGAAAGACAAACAAAAAAAACTGTGGCAACACAATTATGTCAAAGGAAGCAATACATACTCAGGATCATTCACAACTTCGTCCACGTGACCCATACGATCAAGTGCCTGATGCATTCAGTAGATGGGAGAAAGTAAAGCCGATCAGAAATAGGTATACTAACTAATAAGTTTAGGGAAAAAGTAAAGCCGCAATCTTAAAGTTCATAGACATCCATTTACATGTTATATTACACTTGGATAGGGAGAGAGATAAAGTACTACTGCAATTACAAATTTTTAAGTCTATTAAATGAATTATTGCAAGTATAAATATTTATAAAATTAGAATTACCTCATAATTTGTGAAAAACTTCTTTATAGACCACATTAGTGGTCACATCGCTCGTTTGACCGTCCTTTTCACAAATCAGAACTTTGAGACCCTTTTTGCTTGTAACTCTCGAGATTGCTACATACAACTGCCCGTGACTGAATACAGGTCGAGGAAGGTAAAGCCCAACATGAGAAAGAGACTGTCCCTGACTCTTATTTATAGTCATAGCGAAGCAAACATTCAATGTGAACTGTCTACGTTAGATTTGAAAATGCCACCGCGCATTTGTTTTTTTGCCCGTCTCATTCTTTTTGGTCACTTATAAAACTCATTGCACATTAATGACTCACTTTCCCATTGCATCCTTACCTACTTAGTAAAAAGTTAACAACCTTTACTTTCACAGTCGATAATTAAAGCAAGGGAGTATATGTAAAATTATAAGTTAGACAAAACATTTATAATACTTTCTTAACCCTGGAGCTCTTGTCTAGTGACAAAAAAGTTGGACGGAGGGAGTATATAATACTAGAAATCGGGAATATTTCACCTGGTATTTCGATCGGTAATTATTGACAATTAAATACGTTGAAGTGGCATTTTATACGTAGCTAGAACTTTTACATCCTAGTGAATCAAAATTCTTTATGATTTACAAAATGTTAGAAATATCGGCTTAAGATTTTGAAGAAATCCAATACAATTGATGATAATCTCCTAATACACTCGATCTATAAAATCTCGGTCTATCTAATCTCCTAATACAATCGGCAAGTCATAAGGATAATGACTAGAATATATATTTACAAGATATACCTACCAATTAAACTATACATTCCAACGATAATGACAAGATATACGGTTCCGATGAGGAGGAAATTGACTGCTTGCTTTGAAAAAGAGCATAATTTGGGCAACATGTCGGTAATGGTGTGCATCTCTGTTTCTTTAGAGGCACCGGGGATTAAAGGATCTGAAAGCGTAATAGGGTTTTGTGACGGATGACAAAAGAACCGGACCTCCTTTTCGTATGGATGTAATTGATAAGGGAGATGATACTTTTGCGGTGTTCAAATTTTAAAAGTTGTTTAAATCATTATCTTTGTCTTGCCGCCATTTTGGTACATTTGATCGGCTTTGGCTCAAGAACGCCGCTACGTAGTTTTTCATGGATGGTTGTCGAGTTTTGAGAAATTTGGTTCAATCGAGAGCTTTGAAGAGCGGGCCCGGGACAACAAACCTAATGAGCGGGCGGCCTCTTTTTGATCTGAGCATACCAGCGGATCCTCTTGTCCTTGGCGGCAATGACTTTGCCCCGAGTAGCGAGAGGAGGAGCAAGTGAACCTGAACTTGAGGAGACAGGTTCAAGAAACGGGCCACCTCTTGCAAGAGCCTTGGAAGCTATAGCTCATGGTTTCTTGTCGATAAACAGTAGGAGGAGAATCCTCTCACTCGAGATCAAGAAGCTCCCAAGAGGATGCTAGGGGTAGTGGGCTCGGTACAAGGAGGATGGGTAAACCCAACTCTCATTAATTTCTCAATACATTCTTCACGGAACCGGTGCATGCATCCCATCACACTCCAAGTTTCCTTTATAATTTTTGTCAACAAAAAATAAGAAAAATAATTATTGCAATACATTAAAATTAATATAATGAAGGATATAGACTCACAACCCAAGTTATGTATGCTTCATTCGGTTTGAAAACGAGTACAAAATTAATGAGAAAGAAGCTTGAAAATATCATTACAAAACTAGAGGATAGTAAAAGTTAGCCATCATAGCAATCTTGTTACACTTTTAAGGATATAGCTTTATTAGCTTGTGACAAAGGACACATAAGGAATGTTGTCCCAAATTTTTTCTAGCTTTCGTAAAATAAACATTAAAAGGGTTTCAAAAGAAATATATTTTGAAAAAAAGCAAAAGATTGAATATGAAATCCATCACGCTCGGTGACTTAAGAAAAGGAAAAACGAACGACGGAAGAGTGTGAACCCACTCATTTGTGGGTCAAGAAAAATGGAAATGGAAAGGAAGGAGGAGAGGTATTAGGGCATATATAAAACAATAAATAACATTCCAAAAAACCATAATCTAAATCAAAGACATACATGTAGTATATTAATAATAACGAAAACATAGCTTCAATTAATGGAATAAAAATTACATTAGAAACTCAATGTCATAAACGTTTTGCCTGAACATGGAACATTATTACAATTTCAAATAAAAGAAAAAGGACACAAACATGAACTTATGTCAAACATGTAGCAAGAGATGTACTAAATGTTAATCTCGTACCAAACATCAAGAAACTTTTGTTTGAAGATAGAACAATAAATGAACACAGATATCTTGCTTTTCTTTTGAAGCACAAATATCACACGAGCTAGTTTATGAAGGAATACACATTTTTGTTAGGATTTTGAATTTGAGGGGGATTGAAACCTTACCAAACACAGCCGTTAATGTTGCAAGTTGGTCATTGATCTGAGTCACAGTAGGAGTTTTTCTGAGCTATCAATAAAGCCATAAAAAAATATTGATAAGACATCTAAAAAGAAATGAAAAAAAATGCTTATCAAAGTATTTTCACTATATGCATTAAAATTCCCCTAAATTATCATCATTTTGAGACATCTGTACAGTTGAAGGATAATGAACATGTTTTAAACTTGCTCAATATTTCACATATTCAAACAGATAATAAATAATAAATTACAAATCCCACTTTGGAAAGATCAATGACCAGTATTCCAAATAAAACGATCAGCAACCAAGGATCAATCAATATCTGGATATAATACCAGAGACTTTCAATTACCAAACAAGGTTAATATGTATTTGACAAATTTGAAGTTCATAACATATACAGCATAACTTGAGCCATAAAATTGGAAAGATAAATACAGATTTGTGGTGAAATGCAGACTTCATAATACATGTTCCATTGTCCAGAAATAAATACAATCTCATATGCCAAGTCAAACTTTTATGATTATTAGGCATGAAAATTAAAGGAAAATGGTAATGGGAATTTGATGTTAATCAATTAAGAACCAATAAAAAACCTAACAAAAGGAGCATTAACCAAGATTCGATCAAGATCCAGTGATTATACCTGAAATCTTTTGATTTTCATAGCTGAACGGCCAGGGGAGTGCTCCTCCATATTCAAACTCTTCAACAGATTAAAACTCAAATTACGATCGATAAAGAAAATAGTAACTGACGCCCATACACAAGAAATTTAGGGGCTGCGCAAGTGCAGTTGAGATGAGAAAGAGGGGTATATATAGGGTGACATCTGAATTACTAGGGTTGATCCAATTCAAACGAGCCCAATTAAGCGTTATGTATGGGTTTCCAATTAATGAATCAAGACAGGCAGGCCCAATTGGTGAACAAAACATTTATTGCAAGTACTTTTGATCAAGTTGAAAATTAGTGATCGGGTTTCAATATATTTGTTTCCGTAAAAAAAGTTGAAAACTAGTGGTGGAATCTTATTTCCTGATACTTGTCCATTTGAACTTAGTTCATTGATGGTAATGAGGGGCCGTCCGAAAATTCTTTTGGCATTAGCGACGGATAATGAACGAGTTTTAAACTTGCTCAATATTTCACATATTCAAACAGATAATAAATACTCCCTCCGTCCCACCAACATTGATACCAAATTTCTGGGCATGGGGATTAAGAAAAAGTAAGTGAGAGAAAAAGTGAAAGAAAATGTTGTGATTATGAAGAATTAAATAAGAGAGAGAATGAGTGGGAGGAATAGTTAGGAGAGAGAATGTTGTGAGTGTAAAAGTGAAATAGGAGAGAGAATGAGTGGGGTAAATAGTGAAGATTCCTTTGCTATTTTGGACAGTATCAATTTTGGTGGGACGAACAAAAAGGAAATAAGTATCAGTTTTGGTGGGACGGAGGGAGTAATAAATTACAAATCCCACTTTGGAAAGATCAATGACCAGTATTCCAAATAAAACGATCAGCAACCAAGGATCAATCAATATCCGGATATAATACCTGATACTTTCAATTACCACACAAGGTTAATATGTATTTGACAAATTTGAAGTTCATATCATATACAGCATAACTTGAGCCATAAAATTGGAAAGATAAATACAGATTTGTGGTCAAATGCAGCCTTCATAATACATGTTCCATTGTCCAGAAATAAATACAATCTCATATGCCAAGTCAAACTTTTATGATTATATAGGCATGAAAATTAAAGGAAAATGGTAATGGGAATTTGATGTTAATCAATTAAGAACCAATTAAAAACCTAACAAAAGGAGCATTAACCAAGATTCGATCAAGATCCAGTGATTATACCTGAAATCTTTTGATTTTCATAGCTGAACGGCCAGGGGAGTGCTCCTCCATATTCAAACTCTTCAACAGATTAAAACTCAAATTACGATCGATAAAGAAAATAGTAACTGAAGCCCATACACAAGAAATTTAGGGGCTGCGCAAGTGCTGTTGAGATGAGAAAGAGGGGTATATATAGGGTGACATCTGAATTACTAGGGTTGATCCAATTCAAACGAGCCCAATTAAGCGTTATGTATGGGTTTCCAATTAATGAATCAAGACAGGCAGGCCCAATTGGTGAACAAAACATTTATTGCTAGTACTTTTGATTAAGTTGAAATTAGTGCCTGACATTTCTCCTTCAGCAAACCCTCGAACCCAATTGAATTTCTTACTAATTTTTTTTTCTTATGTTATTCCTCAAATTAAATATAGGTGGCATCTCGATAAATATATAGAGACGGTGAACTCGGAAATCAACAAAAATGAAGTCTTATACCAGAAATTGATAGAACAAAAACTAGCCCGTCAGAATAAGATTTTAACACCAAACCCCTTGGAGAAGAAATAAGCGTTTTGTTTCTTATTTAAGTAAAAGCTAATTTTGGGAGGTGACCTATAAAAATATTTTATAGTGTTCATAAAACTTGCAAAACAAGTAAAACTTTTCTAAAAATAAGCATAACACTAATGGTAATCTAAAGGAATTTAAAACACTAAAATATATCCTAAATCGAATGTGAACGGAATAAAAGTGACGAGCTAGGCCCAACACACGAAGCCCAATTATTTAGATATTATTGCCACCACATTCTCAGTGGGTCAGCTCAATTATTACAAGGCCCAAGGCCCATCAGTCAAGAGTCCAAAACTTAGAGAGACAAGAGATGAATTTTGTCATATAAAATACAAACTGATAATGAGTTGGTTCAGGAGGTGGATCAGATTTTAAGTGATGATCCATACAAGGAGGTTGAATTGAGAGAGAGAGAGAGAGTCAAGAAAAAGATATTGGGAGAATGAGAGACTAGGGATGATAGAAAGAGAGCAGGAGAGATTGAGAGAGATAGCAAATGATAGAGGGAAAGCTAAGAAGGAAGATGATGATGTTGATGGGAGTCAAACAACTAAGATAAAGCTGTTTGGACATGAGATGGAGAGAGAGAGAGTAGTTAATGCATTAGGCCTGAGGTAGAGAGAGTTAATACTTTGGGGGATCTAGTGAAGATTGAGAATCAAGGAGTGATTAAGGTTGAACCTTCAGTTGTTCAATCTGACTCCTTAGCTGTCAGAGAATATACTGCAGTGAAGGGGATTCTCTCTCTTTAAGCTATGCAGTTTTGGAGGGATCAGGAGATAATTTTGCAGGGTGCAAAGTTCTCCTTCTAGGACTTATACTAAGCTATTCGCTCAGTTTTTTTTTTTTTTGAAGTGTTGCAGTCCAGTTGCAGTAAATGAAGAGGAGAATGTTGGTCCTCACTCTGAAATGGCCTTCATTGCTCATGAAAGTGCCAATACTTCAGGAACCTTCAGTTTCTTCTCTCCCTTGGATGAGTTTCCAGCTTATGATCCAGAGGAAGAGTGGTGGCCAAGAAGAGTATGTCCATCCCTTCAATTCTCAGTGACAGCTATTGAACCTTTCTTGGAGAGGCATCCAGTTTGGTTGGAAAGGTATGGAGAGACTGGAGAGGGAATTTATGAGGCTCCATATGGTGGTTACAATGAGCATGATACTTATGCAGAGGTTTCCCTTGTATTTTCAGGGAAAAATTAGGAGTGGAGATCCTTAGTTGTCAGTGGTCTTTATAGGACAACTTTAAGGGAGATGGAGATGAAGATGTGAAGCTTTAGGTGTTTTGATTGCTTGTTTGATATGTTTGAGGTGTACTATAGAGTAATTTTAGTTTTTGGGTTTGTACTCTCCATGGGAATAGGGGTTAGCTGTCAGAGCAAGATTGTTGACAGCAATCCTATGTATTTTCTTTTCAGTAATAAATAAGGATTTTATTTTGGCAAATTTATCATACCAAGCATTTCCCTTAAAAGCTCAAATCTTTTTTCATCCATAGCTTTTGTTAAAATGTCTGCAACATTGTCTTCTATGCAAACTTTTGATAGATTGATATTTCCCTTCTCCACATGATCTCTAATGAAGTGATGCCTTACTTCAATGTTCTTGGTTTTTGAATGTTGGACAGGATTTTCTGTCATGGCAATTGTGCTAGAATTTCACAGAAAACTGGTACATTGGTCATGTCCATCCCAAAGTCTTGAAGTTGACTTTTGAGACATAGAATTTGAGAACAACAAAGGCCTTGCTTTTTGCTTGACCAAGATATTATTCTTGATCCAATGAATTGACATTCTCCACTTGTGGATTTCCTATCAAGATTACATCCTGCATAGTCAAAATCTGTGAATCCTATTAGTGAGAATGGAGAGTCAGTGGGATACTATAGACCATGACCAGGTGTTCCTTTAAGGTATCTTAAGATCGTTTTGGACAGTGAGAGGTGTGATTCTTTAGGATCAGCTTGAAACCTTGCACAAAGACATACACTAAACATAATGTCAGGTCTAGATGCAGTAACATATAGGAGAGACCCAATATAACTCCTATAAAGTGTTTGATTAACACTTTGACCATCAGGATCAACATGGAGCTTGGTTGTTGTTGATAGTGGAGTTCTAGCAGGAGAAGCAGTTTGCATGTCAAATTTTTTAATCATATCCATGGTGTATTTGGCTTGATTAATAAAGATTCCTTCCTTCATTTGTTTGACTCGAAGACCTAAGAAGAATGTTAGTTCACCAATCATATTCATTTCAAATTTGTGATTCATGATTGCTCCAAATTACATTGCACAAAGCTTCATTTGATGATCCAAAAATGATATCATCCACATATACTTAAATGAGTAGTAGATATTTTCCATATTTTTTGATAAACAAAGTGTTATCAATAAGTCCTTTTGTAAACCCTTTGCCAAGGAGATATTTTGACAATGTGTCATACCAATCTCTAGGGGCTTGTTTGAGTCCATATACCTTCTCATTTAGGATACTATTTGACACTACAAGAAAATCACGTTTTTGCGACGGAAATTTCCGTCGCTAAAGAGAAAAATCCGTCGCTAAATGCATTTACCGACGGATTAGCGACGGAAATTTTCGGTCGTTAAAACCCTTGTCGCTAAATGAAAGTGACAGATTTTTGAGCCTTCGTTAAAGTAACGACGGATTATTTCGTCGTTAAACTCAAAAAATCCGTCGCTAATGTTGAGAAAGGGACAATAGATTTTGATTGTATTAGCGACAGATTCGCTAAAATTTATTACATATTTTCAAAATTTTATTAATTTTTTAAAATATTCTTTTTTCAATATTTTTTATTTTTGATATTCCATATTACCGACGGATATTTCCGTCGGTATTTTGATATTTTTTAATAAAAAAAATTATATATATATATATATATATATATATATATATATATATATATATATATATATATATATATATATATATATATATATATGTGTGTGTGTGTGTGTGTGTGTGTGTGTGTGTGTGTGTGTGTGTGTGTGTATATATGTATATATGTGTGTATACATGTATATATATGTGTATATATGTATATATATATATATATATATATATATATATATATATATATATATATATGAATGATTATGTAATGATCTTTTGAACATAAATACATTAATTAATGTGATATGTCTTGGTGTTTGATCATTACATCATTGCTGTCCAGTTGATATGCAGGATGTGCAGAAGAGTTATAGCTGTCCATAGTTCATGAGGTATCTTGGCTGTCAGATAACATAGGATGGGATATGTTTCTTTGTCAAAACCCTTTATAACTATGTGGTTTGCGTAGTTAGGTCCTAACAACTTCTATGATTACTAAAAGGCAATAAACCAACCACTTTACTTGATAAATGTCCAAGTTGCTGATGCCACAACTGATAGCTTTCAGATTCTCTGATGTTGTAAGCTTGCGTCTTTGTTGATCCTCTTAAGTAGTATAACCCCCCGCTTGTTCACCCGTTCCAATCAAAATCTTCGTGGCTCGGTCTTGTACAACACACAATTTGTCAGAAAAATGCACTATATGATTGGAATCATTAAGTAATTGAGAGACAGATAAAAGATTGCAGTAGAATGTTGATAAATGAATTTTCTATAGTCATTTATAGCATTTTATTCTTAGTATTTACATAGTTTTTATTCCCTTTTAGTCTTAAAATAGAGGCTAATTTAAGACTTTCTCTCTTCCTTGTTTTGATGAGAATTCATTGTTTCGTCAAGTTTCGTTATGTTTTTGACTAACTCTATTAGTTTTGGACTTAACTGACTAACAAAATAACTAGAGCGGGAAAAATAGTAAAAGTGTGCTCATTGTCTCGCACGAGACAACGTGTCTCATGTGAGACAACCTTTCTGGTTTTGACTTTGATTCACTTTCCTTCTCCGTTTCTATCTCTTTCTTGATCACAACATTTTCAATCCGGGATTTTACTGAATCATGAGCTTACTAGAACCTTCTACACAGATATCTTTCATTCCTATCATACTTATGACTCCTAATCCTAGTGAGCAAGTAATTGACACCTATAAATACAGTGGTTCCTCCTTGTTTCGGGACCTTCCCATACATACGTTTCACTAGATTCTCTCCAATAAAGAACTCATGAAACACTCCAAATACTACCCTATATTTCGTCCACTTATTTTGTATGGCTTTTGTCTTTTGACTTAAAATAATCATAATTGTAGTGTTTGTTTTCGCTTATAAGTCAAAACCCATATGTTAGGTACAACTCAATTGTATAATGAATAAGTGAAAGCCAAAAAGCACAAAAAAAAAAATACTTTTTTCTATTTATACGGTATATTTGGTAATAAGCGTTTTTTATTTTTTATTAACCATTTTATATTCCCAAATTACTCTCTCTTTCCTATTTTACTTCCCTTTACCATTTTATTTAATTTATCGAAATGATCACATAACATAGATAGACATTCCATCTTCATAAAATAAATGTTACATTTGACTTGTCTTCATTTTTTAAAGGAAACTTGTCAGCATTTTTTTAAGGAAACATGTCAGCATTTTTAAAGAGTGTTTTACTAGTTTGTACAATGTCAAAAATGATCTAAGTTTTGTTACCTAATTTATAAATGCGACATTTATTTCGGGACGAACCAAAGAGGAAAGTGCGACATTTATTCCAAGATGGAGGGAGTATTTTTTTTTAAAAAAATCATATTTAAAATATATTGATAGGTTTCTTTCATTTTGAACCATGACTTAAATCTTATGAATATATTTTTGAATTTTTAAAATTATTTGTGTATAACTAAAATATACTCTTATGAATTTATTGCCATAATTAAATATTCTTTTGTTTAATAATATTAAGAATTTATATATGCTACTTGAATAAAAAAGGGAAAAGGAAAATAAATATTTACTTTAATATAATTATGTTAATCAATTCATAAGTGTGTATATTTTACTTTAAGAAAACTAATGTATATGATTTAGTTTTAAATTAAATTGACATACATATGAGTTAATTTATATATTAGAGGTATATTTTACTAATGTATATTTTACTTTAAGAAAACTTATCACAGTTTAGTCTTTTATTTTTAACAAACGAATACAACTAGCTTATGGCAGCTTATGAACATTTTCAGAACAACCAAAACAAACGGTACCTCAGCGACGAACGGGCCTTAAATATTTTTCACAATTCTTAAAAGGAGAGACATATGAAAGTAGAGGAGATAGAATATTAGAACACCTCGAAAGAAGCAGTACTAGTTTGAACACAAAAACAATGTGACAATTGAAGAAAGGTGACGTTGACGGTTACATAAGTTAATTTGTTAAAAGAGTCTAGCAGCGGTAAGGTTTAAATGATTAAATAATGCGTAAAGAGTGTATAATAAAAATATAGAAAGACAAAGACATCAATTTAAAGTGGCACGGGATATAACATCTCCTAAGTCCAACCTTTATATTGTCCATGACAAGTGAAGCAAACAATTCACTATAATACTTCTTCTAAGTAGCTACAAAAATTGCCAAGAAAATGTTTCTTGAATTTCCCTTCATTCAACTTCTCTCAAAGCTCGATTTGTTTTTGAATTGTCTAAGTAGCTTTCAATACTTTCCCTAACCTCAGAGTTCAGCAGTTCATGGTATCTCACAGTTTTGATTGCCTGTTCTATTTGATATGTAGCATTCCACAGGGCAGCATCCATCTCCCTAAGCCTCGTAATGTTCTTCTTAAGCTGTTCTCACTTCTTAACTTTCCAATCTCTAAGAGATGGCTTAGAAAACTTTTTCTCTACTTGGTTCACTTTTTCTACAGCCCAATATTTACTCTCTTTCAATTGTGTGGAAAGATCTCTACATAGTTGTAGAGTAGTATATTCATAGAACGTTCCTTTTCACATTCACTCATATCCATAGATAAATTAATTCAAGTGTCTAAAAATAGGGTAGTACATGTATTTAATGGAAGATAAAACGTTACTTAGGCTACATCAATAGACCTATAAATAGGGTAGTACATGTACTTAACAGGATTCAAATTCTCTACCTCTACTGTAAAAGCCATCACCGGATACAACTATTTTATCTATTATTCGCAAACTATTTTAATATTTCCAGGTTTATTTATTGTGTCATCTAATTTATAGCCATTACATGATTGTAACCATAACCACTACAAGGAAAAACGGATTTAGCTACGGCAAATTCCGTAGCAAAAATGTAGATTCCGTAGCTAAATCGTGTTTAGCTACGGATTTATTCCGTAGCTATTCCGTGGGTGCAGGTTCGTCGCTAAATTGGGCGTCGCTGTTTTGTAGCTAATTTAGAGACGGATGTGTCCGTCTCTAATTTAGAGACAGATATGGCTGTCTCTAAATTAGAGACAGATATGTCCGTCTCTAAATTAGAGACAGATATGTCCGTCTCTAAATTAGCTACAGATATGACCGTCGACGGATTAGCGACAGATTTTCCGTCTCTATTTAAATTCTCGTTTTATTTTCGAATCATTTTAGTGACGGATATTTCCGTCGCTAAATTTATATTTTTAAAAAAAAAATTATATATATATATATATATATATATATTTAAAAATTATATATATATATATATATTTCCGTCTCTATTAATATATATATATATATATATATATATATATATATATATATATATATATATATATATATATATATATATATATATATTAAAATATAAATATATTTTCATATCAGTCACTTTTATTATTATCAAATCAGTCCCCTAAATTTCTTTTATACTCAAATAGTCCTCACAAACTTTCACCACCGGCGACCACAATCAACCACCGATCTGAAAATATAAAAATTATCATAGTAGGTTTCCAAAATTTTGAATCTTTACAAAATCACCAAAAAAATCAAATTCAAAATCCAACCAAATCGAAATCTGAGTTTCCAAGGCAAAATCGAAATCAAAACACCCAAATCTGGGTTTATAAATCTCAAGCAAACCCAAAATCAAACCTACAAGCCACGGCTGCGTGTAGATGCAGTGGACGGTGGCCATGGCGTGAGCGGCGGAGGAAGGAGAAGAAGATGAAGAAAAGTTGGCGTCGTTGATAAATGTCGCCGGAGATGACGGCGGTGGACAGTGGACGGTGGCCAGTGCTCAAAACCCACCGATCTAAGGAGGAGCGACACCAGAGCGTGGCTGGAATCCATAGCCTGGAGTGAGAAACCGGTGGAGGAGCAGTTGGCGTCGTTGATAAATGTCGCCGGAGATGACGGCGGAGGATGAAGGAGACGGTGATTTCAAACTGAGGAGAGAGAGAGAAATGAGGAGAGGATGAAGGAGACGGTCTCTGCATCTGATGGCGCCGGCGACGGCGGAGCTGAATGAAGAAGACGGTGAGGCTGAGGGAGAAACCGTGATATCTGTAATTTCAATTTTCAAAATGAAGAGAGAGAGAGAGAGAGAGAGAAATGAGGAGAGAAATAGGGAAAGGGAGTAAATGGGTTTGGGTTTGTGTGGAAGAATATGGACCGTTTGATTTAATGTTATGAATGGCCGGATCTTGCTTTGGCCCATAATCCGCGTGAAATTTTAAAATCCAATCAAACAATGCCACATCACACGTACCTATATTTATTTCACACTATATTATACACTAACTAAAATATTTATGTCTAATATTAAGAATAATAATATTTATTATTAATAATATTTAATAATAAATTATTAATTATATAATTAATTAATTAATTAATATTAATATTAATATTAATTATTAATAATAACTAGTAATTTTTATTATTTTTTATTGAATAGCAAAAAATATTTTTACAAAATATTTTAGATTTTTTTATCCTACTACAGTAATAATATTAATAATAGTATTAATAATCGTTAACAAACTCTGATCATACCCGGTTTCATTGACAACTGTGAATCAAGGAGAATTTTAATTGATACTGGAGCGGCCAAGGACATTTTGTTTTACAACGTCTACCAGAGGATGGGTCTACCCGACAGCCGCCTAAGTCCCTACTTAGGTCGTCTGGAGGGATTCACCAACCATAGGGTTGACGCAAAGGGCCAGATTGACCTTCCAGTTGACATTGGAGAACACCCATTGAGAACCATCAAAATTGTGACTTTTATTGTGATCGACGTCGTCAGTGACTACCACGCAATTCTTGGCCAACCTGGTCAAGCCACTTTGGGGATCGTCGCCTCAGTTCCCCATCAACGAGTCAAATTTCCTTCACGTGCTGGAGTGGGATGTGTGTTGGGGACGGCCCCAGAATTCTTAGAGCACGTGCTGAAGGCAAAGCGAACCATTGAAATCGACGATCCAGATCACATTGTTAATCAGTGGTTTTTTTATAAAAAGTTATATAAAAAAAGATAGAAAAAAACTAAACAAATGAAACTATATAGAAGAAAAGTCAAAAGAGGGACGGACTACCCTATATGTATTTTTTATTTTTTTTAAAAAAAATTTATTGACTATAAAAAAATATTTTAGCCTTTGTTAATCAGTGGTTTTTTTTAGAAAAAGTTATAGAAAAAAAGATAGAAAAAAACTAAACAAATGAAACTATATAGAAGAAAAGTCAAAAGAGGGACGGACTACCCTATATTTATTTTTTATTGTTTTAAAAAAAAATTTATTGATTATAAAAAAATATTTTAGCCTTTGTTAATCAGTGGTTTTTTTAGAAAAAGTTATAGAAAAAAGATAGAAAAAAACTAAACAAATGAAACTATATAGAAGAAAAGTCAAAAGAGGGACGGACTACCCTATATTTATTTTTTATTTTTAAAAAAATTTTATTGACTATAAAAAAATATTTTAGCCTTTGTTAATCAGTGGTTTTTTTTAGAAAAAGTTATAGAAAAAAAGATAGAAAAAAACTAAACAAATGAAACTATATAGAAGAAAAGTCAAAAGAGGGACGGACTACCCTATATTTATTTTTTATTTTTGTAAAAAATTTTTATTGACTATAAAACAATATTTTAGCCTTTGTTAATTAGTGGTTTTTTTAGAAAAAGTTATAGAAAAAAAGATAGAAAAAAACTAAACAAAGTAAACTATATAGAAGAAAAGTCAAAAGAGGGACGGACTATCCTATATTTATTTTTTATTTTTTAAAAATTTTTTTATTGACTAGAAAACAATATTTTAGCCTTTGTTAATCCGTGGTTTTTTTAGAAAAAGTTATAGAAAAAAACTAAACAAATGAAAGTATATAGAAGAAAAGTCAAAAGAGTGACGGACTACCCTATATTTATTTTTTATTTTTTTAAAAAAATTTTATTGACTATAAAACAATATTTTAGCCTTTGTTAATCAGTGGTTTTTTTTAGAAAAAGTTATAGAAAAAAAGATAGAAAAAAACTAAACAAATGAAAGTATATAGAAGAAAAGTCAAAAGAGGGACGGACTACCCTATATTTATTTTTTATTTTTTTAAAAAATTTTTATTGACTAGAAAACAATATTTTAGCCTTTGTTAATCAGTGGTTTTTTTTATAAAAAGTTATATAAAAAAAGATAGAAAAAAACTAAACAAATGAAACTATATAGAAGAAAAGTCAAAAGAGGGACGGACTACTCTATATTTATTTTTTATTTTTTTTAAAATTTGTTATTGACTAGAAAACAATATTTTAGCCTTTGTTAATCAGTGGTTTTTTTTAGAAAAAGTTATAGAAAAAAAGATAGAAAAAAACTAAACAAATGAAAGTATATAGAAGAAAAGTCAAAAGAGGGACGGACTACCCTATATTTATTTTTTATTTTTAAAAAAAATTTTATTGACTAGAAAAAAATATTTTAGCCTTTGTTATTCAGTGGTTTTTTTTAGAAAAAGTTATAGAAAAAAAGACAGAAAAAAACTAAACAAATGAAAGTATATAGAAGAAAAGTCAAAAGAGGGACGGACTACCCTATTTTTATTTTTTATTTTTTTAAAAAAATTTTATTGACTAGAAAATAATATTTTAGCCTTTGTTAATCAGTGGTTTTTTTTAGAAAAAGTTATAGAAAAAAAATTAAAAAAAACTAAACAAATGAAAGTATATAGAAGAAAAGTCAAAAGAGGGACGGACTACCCTATATTTATTGTTGATTTTTTAAAAATTTTTGTATTGACTAGAAAACAATATTTTAGCCTTTGTTAATCAGTGATTTTTTTTAGAAAAAGTTATAGAAAAAAAGATAGAAAAAAACTAAACAAATGAAACTATATAGAAGAAAAGTCAAAAGAGGGACGGACTACCCTATATTTATTTTTTATTTTTTAAAAAAGATTTATTGACTAGAAAACAATATTTTAGCCTTTATTAATTAGTGTTTTTTTAAGAAAAAAGTTATATAAAAAAATATAGAAAAAAACTAAACAAATGAAAGTATATAGAAGAAAAGTCAAAAGAGGGACGGACTACCCTATATTTATTTTTTATTTTTTTAAAAAATTTTTATTGACTAGAAAACAATATTTTAGACTTTGTTAATTAGTGTTTTTTTTAAGAAAAAGTTATATAAAAAAAGATAGAAAAAAAACTAAACAAATGAAAGTATATAGAAGAAAAGTCAAATTTAGAGACGGATACTAAATATGTCTCTAAATTTTAGAGACAGATGTTGAATCTGTCACTAAATTAGAGACGGATTCAAAAATCTGTCTCTAAATTAGAGACGGGTTAAAATCTGTCTCTAAAGTTTAGAGACGGATTCTGAATCTGTCTCTAATTTAGAGACGGATTCTGAATCTGTCTATAATTTAGAGACGGAATCTGAATCTGTCTCTATTTTAGAGACAGATACAAAAACCGTCTCTAAAATTTAGAGACGGAAACTGAATCTGTCTCTAAATTAGAGACGAAATCAGATTTCGTCTCTAAATTAGAGACGGATTCGGATTCCGTCTCTATATTAGAGACGTCTCTAAAATTTAGAGACGGAAACTGAATCTGTCTCTAAATTAGAGACGAAATCAGATTTCGTCTCTAAATTAGAGACGGATTCGGATTCCGTCTCTATATTAGAGACGGATTCAGATTCCGTCTCTGAATTAGAGACGGATTCAGATTCCGTCTCTGAATTAGAGACGGAATCTGAATCCGTCTCTAATTTAGAGACGAAATCCAAATCCGTCTCTGATTTTTGGTTCTGTCTCTAATCTGTCGCCAAATTAGCTACAGATTTCGTCCGTCTCTAAATTTCCGTCTCTAAATCCGATTTTCCTTGTAGTGAACATTCATTGTATGATAGTGCAATATTATATGGCTTAGCATCCAAGTCCGAAAATTTCGCAGTAATTAGCCAAAGACCGAATAAAAATCTATGTTGCAAAGGGAGATTTCTATATTCTAAAACTATGAGTATGCTCGTCTAGCCAAACATAAAAACTGAAAGAAACCATAGACAAACTACAAGCATTAACTCCAATGCAAATATATTCTCACTATTATGAAAATTGATTTTGCATACTAATATTTTTGTCGGTATTGCCCAATTTTCATCAAAATTTGCAACAATAAAAGGGCAAAGGGCAAACCCCGGTGCGCCAAGCGGGGTTTTCCATGACTTAAATCGGTGTCAGAAATCACTACAAGGAAATGAGGATTTAGCTACAATTTTTTTAGCTACAAATATATTTTGTATTTAAAAGATTTAAATTAGCGATGTATTATTTAAAAGAACATGAATGAAATCTAGATGTAAGATACAACTACACTATCAACCTAAAAGAATATATTGAATACGTGAAGAACAAATTTTTTTCTCTTACAAAGAATTCTCAATCCATGTCTTCTCAATGTGCTGATGGTCTTGTAATTATAGGCACATTTGAGAAGTCATTCAATCAATCAAACTATTCCTTATTTTTTGATGCAATCTAACTTCTACAAGTAAATATAGATTGACACTCAAAAGGAAAGAGTTTGTTAGTAATATTAGTCATATTCTATATACTCCCTCCGTCTCAATCTAAATGTCTCAATTTTCCATTTTGGGCATCCCATTTAAAATGTCTCAACCCAAAAAAGGAAAGTTTTTATTACTATTCCACCCACTCATTCTCTCTCCTACTTTACTTTTACACTCACAACATTCTCTCTCCTAACTATTCCTCCCACTCTTTCTCTCTCCTATTTAATTTTTCATACTCACAACATTTAAACTTTTTCTCTTTCCTATCTCACTTTCCTTAATTTCCGCGCCGAACACATTTTAGGACATTTAGATTGGGATGGAGGGAGTATAACACAATATATTTTATTTACATGGGTGGGGAGGTCATTTGTGAGGTGATGTGTGACCCCGCTATCCACAAGCCAAGGAGCCAGTGGAGGTGGGGAAGAGGTAATAGCAGTGTGGACTTGTGGCAAAGGCTGTGAGTGGGTGAAGCGTGGTGATCGGATGGAGGAGGGGACGGGTGGGAAGACAATACTAGGGTAATCATGTTCAGGTGTGTGAGGGGGTGAAGTAAGATGAGAGATTCCTGTTTGGAGTAAAGATGGTGTAAGTTTGAGATGTTCGCCCCCGTTGTCGGAAAAAATAATTGAATGATTGGTCGAGAGAAGTATTTCTCCATGTGAGATTTGAAACGTGTAAAGGCGGTGAAAGTGTCGGATTTTTGTTTCAATGGATATAGCGACAAGTGTATTTCCTGAAATGGTCAACGAATATGATTTAATACTTGTAGTTGTCATAGGAGTGGAAGGGGGAGGTCCAGACGTCGGAAAAAATAAGTTTAAAGGAGCATGAGATTGAAGAGTAGAAACAGAAAATGGAAGCTTATGACTTTTATTAATATTGCATGGATTACAAAACGAGAGAGAACCACTAGGGATAGATAAAGAAAATTGCTTATTTTAAAGGGAGACAATAGGGGGAGAGGGATGGCCTAGTCTATGATTCCAAGAGTGAAGAGATGTGGTGGTGCCGAGATGAACTTGTGGCGGGGTAGGGTGCCAAATGTAGACTCCACGATCAGTGGTCCCGTGAAGGAGAATGCGGTTTGTCGAGATTTCCTTAACAAGAAAGGAAGAGTGTGAGAATTCAATAAAGGCATTATTATCTTTGCAAAACTGAGACACATAAAGAATATTGCGAGAAATTGAAGGAACATGCAATACGTTATTGATAACAAGAGATGAACGAAGAGTAGGAAAAGAGAAGGAACCTATATTGGAGATGGGAAGGGCGGATCCATCCCTAATAATAACATCATCACATCCATCATAAGGGTGGTGGAGAGCAAGGTTGGAGAGGTCATTTGTGAGGTGATGTGTGGCCCTGCTATCCACAAGCCAAGGAGCCGGTGGTGGTGGGGTAGAGGCAGTAGCAGTGTGGACTTGTGGCGAAGGCTGTTAGTGAGTGAAGCGAGGTGAATGGTTGGAGGAGGGGACGCGTGGGAAGACAACACTAGGGTAATCACGTTTGAATTGACGACACTGAGAGATTACGTGACCAACATAGCGACAGTATTGGCATTTGCCTTTGAATGGTGTGGGATTGGGGTTTCGGGGTTGGGAGGGGGTGGGGAGAATAGGGTGGTTTATGTGTGGACGAGTTGGGTAATGGGTAAGAGCTACATGAGTCGAAACAGGGAAGACTGGTGGAGTGGTTTGCTGTTTGAGGGTGAGCTTGTGGTGGATGAGTTTTTCGTGAAGGGCTTCGAATGAAATTGGGTTGTCTCTAGCACAAACATAATCGATAATGGGTTTGTAGGAGTCATAATCAAGTCCCTCAAGGATTTTGGCAATGACATCCTCAAGATCCATGGGTTTTCCTTGGATTGCGAGTTTATTGGTGCAGGTTTTGATTGTGTTCATATATTTGGTTATGGAATGGGTGGATTTTGTTATGGATTCAAGATTTTCCTTGACCTGAAGGATGTGGCCACGTGTTGGGTTTGCATAGGTTGTACGAAGGATGTTCCAAGCTTGACTAGAGGTGGTGGCTTGGTAAACAAGTGGGGCTACAATAGTGTCTAGAGTGCCTAGTAAAGCACAGGGGATAAGGCTGTCTTGCCTATTCCAAGTGGTTGTAGCAGGGTTGGGAGAGTCTTTGCCATCACAATTGATGGTGGTTGGGGTGGCAGATGGGTTCCATCTACAAACGTAAGGAGGTCTAAGCCAAAGAGAAGGGAAGTGATCTGGGAAGACCATGAGAGGTAGGTTACAGGGGTGAGGGTTTTGCAGTTGGAGGGATTGACCAAGGTGATGGGGTGATCTGGTTCAAAAGAGTTGGGAATGGTGTAGGCAGAAGCTTGGTTTGCCATAGGATGGCGGCTGGGAAAAAAATAGGGTTTTAGGGAGTTGATCACTAGGCTCTGATACCATGTAAACAATATGTTGAATGTTAATTTCATTAATCACTTGAATGTATATTTATACACAAAAGATATGTAACAGCTAGTCTAGAGATATACATGATTCTGTTTACAATGGGAAGATATATACTAAATCTATAAACAAGGAATCTGAATAACAGAAGGAGGAAACGTAAATATGCAGGATTATGTCATGCTTGGCTGAGGATGTTACTAGACTCGGCCATGCAACAATTGCTGAATTGGGGCTTAATTTGTACTGACTTGCTCAGGCGTGCGGTGTCGATGCTCGGCCGTGCCAGCTATGTTGTGTCAGAAGTCTCTTCCTTTACAAAACAGACTAGGAAAAGCATTAGAGGAAATATATTAGGAAGGATGTTAATAACCGGTGATAATGAGAGTATTTCATGTAAGAAGCCATGACTAGGAAATAAGCATTAGAGGAAATAAATTACAATTTTGATGCTTTAATCCAGCAAGCCTATTAACGCCATAAAAATAACGCCAGATTTATAATAACAGGAAAAATGATAATATCCTAGGTTTGCAAACCCAAAACTAGTATTTAATTAATCTGTTTACAATCATAGTCTCCACCAAAGCTTTCATAATAAATGGCAGAGGTAGTGTTTTATGAATTGCTTGGATTATTAAAAATTAGAAAGAGGCGTTAATAGATAGGAAGGTGGGAAGAGACGTGGAAATAATTAATACTCTCAACCCCATTTATATTGGTCACATTTGAATTTATGATCATCTCAAATGAACTTTGGCCAAACATAAATATCAATCTATATCCTAATGAATGGGGATAGGCAGTGTGTTCGAGAATGAATAATAGAATTTGGTGGATAATTTGGGGGTGGTAAATGTATTTTGGTCTCAAAACTCCATCAAGCAAACGTAAAAGGGTAATAATTCTAAAGATATAAACATGACACAAGATTGAAATAAAATTGAACAATAAATGCCGTAATTGAAGGGTAATAATTCTAAAGATATAAACATGACACAAGATTGAAATAAAATTGAACAATAAATGCCGTAATTGATTTGTCAACATTTTTACGTAATGATATATACTTAAATCAATGTACATTGCTATGTCCTTATTTAAAAATGCAACTTTTATTTCGTGACGGATTAGAAAGGAAAGAGCAACATTTTATTGGACGGAGGGAGTAGTACTTAGTCGCCTACTCAGTATAATTCCAAAATACAACCAAAATTAAATCTGCATCTACATCTTTGAGTTCGTAAAGTGTACAAATGTTCTTGAACCATATTTATTCATCACAAATATTTTCAATATCCCAATCTATTTCGTTTTACATGGATTGGTAATAAAGTTAACTGAGTCTGAGAAGTAATGTGTGTTCTAAAGATTAGTCTATATAGACATGATATCTAGCGGCCTTCACATCGAGGAGTCATTTTTTGTCACCCCAACTGCCCAAATGCTAGCCCCTTTATTGCATTTGCATCTATAAGAAGTCTTCACATCACAAATACAAACCTTCCCTTCCAATAGACTCCTCACAATGGACCACATGGTCACAAGATAATTTGAAGCTCGGATGTTGATGGCAACAGTTCTTGAGGAGGGAACTTGATATGCGTCAGTGCCCTCATAACATTGTAATCCACGTCATGATATACAATCTTTTTTTTTTCATTTTTACCGTCAAACTGGCCAGTTCAGCGCATGAACACCTTGTCACGATAAAAGTAGGAACAAATTAATCAGCTTCTCAAACCTCACAAACAAAGACAGAGCCATTTATCTTATCATGCCAATAAGATTTATGCCTAACAGGCCAAATCTGATGCACTATAATAGGCAAGTCTTGGATCGATTTTTCCAAAAGAAAGAATGAAGAAGTCTTCCAACTGAACTGGTAGTGTATCCTGAAAAGTAATGTCCAAGGTGAATAAAATTGAATTATCGAAAAAATGGAAAGTACAGCAGAAACAGGATAACAACAATTACATCAACATAAGTAGATATAAGAGCATGCAACTCACATCAAGATTATTAGGACTCAACTCCAGATTTATCACCACTACCCACAGTATGAGAAGTAGATGAATTTTCCTTGGACAAGCATTGCGGAAGAGCTTCCTTATTTTCAGGTACAACACTGGCTGCTGAAAGTCCTGAACTCTTTCTTCTTCTAGACTGTTTCTTCCCTGTGTCTAGGGAAGCATATTCATTAGTTCTTTTACTTCCCCTTTTACACATCAATCCAAGATAACAAGCAACTTCTGACATTAATTGGAATGTCTTCCCATCTGGAGAGCATTGGTAACAAGCTGAAAGAGTCAGCATTGGCGATAAGCTACAAGACAAAATTAGAGGAACCAATGACGAAAAAAAAGCCTTTTGCTTCTTATTGTTTAGGGGCCAAATACCTTTACCCCCTCAACTATACACCTAATCCCACTTTGCACCCGCACACTCATAATCGATCACACTCACTCTTATTGTTTCTTATCTTACATATTTTTATTCTGCTGCGCAACTTTACATTTACTACTAGCAGTCAGAAAGTTAACCTTTTTATCAAGATAGACTACCTGTTCTCAGATAGTCGACCTCTCACTATTTCAACTGTTTAGTGTTAAACTTAGTATAGGACCTTATGTAGAAAATTGTGACGGTTGCTCTAGTTTTTTTTTTTTTTTTTGACAAGAGAGAAAGAGTTTGATACCTCAAAATGTTATGTTTGAGGATTTTGAGAATTCGGTGGATTTACGTTTTTGGAAATGACTTGTGTGCTTAGGGAAGTAAAACCCTCTCTTTCTGCTGTAGATGGATATGGTGCCTTTTGATTTTTGACTTGAATTTGTTGGAGATAACTTGTGTGCATTTATATATGTGGCTGATGAAGAAGTTCAAGGAGAAAGCTCATCTGATCCGAGAACTGCAAAAGAATGAGAAAGAAAGTGGGAAAAAGATAGTACACCATTTGAAGAAAGATTTGCTTCGACAAAAGACATTTAAGTTGGAGAAAATTTACAAAAGAACGTCCAAAGCAGAGTTAACAACTTTGGGTGCACGTCCATTGGACAAGAAACCTAAGCCTCCATCTGATGGTGTAAGCTAAAAGGATGCGCACCTGAAGTGAATCCCAAAACCCCAATGCCGATGCCCAAAGAAAAAGAAAAGTCTGCTCAAAATCCCCAAATCTCCACTCACTTTACACCGAAAGACTGCTGAGTTCTACTGTGCTCGAATCCCATATGATGAGTTATTGGGTAAGTATGTTGCGGAAGACAAGGATGAGATAAACAATACTTAAATATTGGCAGCAGTTTGGGGATCGAGGTAAATTGCTTTTGACCATCTTGATTGATAAAAGGGTTTTATATTTTTGTATTTTACAATAATTTTTATGGTGTGATGAACTAAAAGAAAAAGACATAAATGCTTTTTGTTTGAACATAGAACACTCAACATCATATCAAAGAACACTTTTGCTTGAATATAGAATACTTTTGCTTGAACATAAAACACTCAACATCATTTCAAAGAAAAAGACATAAATGTTTTTGTTCTTAGTTTGAATTCGAGGGATTGGAACCTTACCAAGCACCGCCTAAATAAATGCATGTTGGTCAATGATCTGATTCACAGCAGGAATTTTTCTGAAGGAGTCCAGAGTACCTATTTATAAAGCCATAAAAATAAATCCAGGAGACATCTACAGTTGAAGGATGATGAAAGAGTTTAAACTTGTTAAATGCTCTGGAAGCTTCACCAATTTTTGTAGGCAGAAAAATGAAGAAATCATTATTTATATTGAAAAATATTGTGAGTGAGAAAGGGCTTGTGAGTTGAATAATCAAGTGGGATTTATAAGTGGAGCCCATAATTTAAGCTTGTAAGTCTGACAAGTAGGATAGGTGTAATATAATAATAATCTTTTGACATTTTATAAGAAATGTGAATTTTATATGGAACATCCATTTGGGTAAGAACAAGAAGCTTCAAATGGGATTGAGGGATTTGGATAAAAATTAAAGCTTCAAATGGGAGTATATGGAAATGTGAAGTTTTATATAAGATGGCCATTTTCAGCAAAACAATTACAATTTAATGGGACAAGTCAAACTTTTATGATTATACCGAGAAAGGGTTCCAAGAAAGGTTTAATTTTATTTTTAATCAAAAAATTGTTTAGCTCTTTATGATGATTCCAAGAAAATGAGCCAAGAAAGATCCACTAACCGTGATATAATGTGATCCAAGTCATAATTCTGTTTCAAATTTGAATGTAGATCAATAATAAATGAGTTTGTTGGCAAGAGTAAGGAAACTAATATTACATTTTAATAAACCATATAAATTGATCCAAGCCAACAATCGAAACACGAGCATCTATAGAAATCACATATAAATTAAATTTCAAGAAATTGTAACTAAATGAAGATCAGAAAAAAATGTTTGATTAGAATCTAGGGAAAATTTACCACAGCTGGAGCCTGGACAGCCAGGGGATTGCTCCTCCATATGCAGACCTTAAAGAGAGAGAGAGAGACAAGATTGCTAAGAAGAGAGAAGAGACACGGAAAGAGGAGAGAGAGACGATTATATCGAGGTTGACACAATACGATTGAGGGAGGACAGAGAGGCACGGAAAAAGAAAGCGCCGTTTATATATTACTAGGTTGAGACAGTACAAGGGTGGACCGAAAACCCTAGCTAGTTAACCTTTGCGGATTACCCAATTCATAAGAGGCCCAATAAACAAAATAAAGGTTTGGGGCCATTAAAAGTGCTAATTCAAGTTTTCTGTTATAATAGAAAAACACCCAAATAAATTAGAATCTTATGGGGGAGAAGTGTTTAGAGATCGAGTAAGTTTTAGGGGAAACCTTTTTCTCCAAGTTATAAAAAGCCCACTTTTCATCCTTAAATATATACTCCCTCCGTTCCTGCCTAAAAGCCACAAATTTTCTTTTTGGGCGTCCCATTTAAAAAGGCACTTTCCCAAAAAGGAAACCTTAAATCACTATTCTCTCCACTCATTCCCTCTCCTACTTTACTTTTACACTCACAACATTCTCTTTCTTACATCACCTCCCACTCATTCTCTCTCCTATTTAATTTTTCATACTCACAACATTTAAACTTTTTCTCTTTCCTACATCACTTTTCTTAATTTGCGTTCCCTCTCCATTTTGTGCCTTTTAGGCTGGGACGGAGGGAGTAGAGTTTAGACCTTAAAACATTGAGTTTAGGCCTTAAAATACCTAGAAAATAAAATAGTGAGTTTAGCCGTTAAAACAGTAAGTTTAAGCAAGAAAATAAAATAGCGAGTTTAAGCCTTAAAACAGTGAGTTTAGGCTTTAAAACACCAAGTCGATATATTTAAAAACAGGGATTTTTATAACTTATGGAGAAACATGTTTCCCCCAAAATTTTCTGATAGAGATTTTTAATGAGTCATTGTGGTTTAACACAGTATATACAGTACTAGAAACTGGAGAATTTTCCATATGTAATTAGGTCATAATTTACATTAACCAACAAATATTTTGGTTGGCTATCCGATGGGATCGAAATTTACCGACGAAATAATTTTGTTTACAAAGTTGCTTTTCGTCGGAGGTAGAGTACCCCCTAGAACATTTTATAGTATCATTTTATTATGCCACTAGAACATTTAGATGCTAGTGAATCAAAATGCTCTATGCCACTATTTTCAAAGCGCCAGTAAATATGCATATTGTGACATTTTTATCATATTATATTGATGTCAGTAAATGTATTTTCTTATGTAGTGGTTCGATGCCACATCATGGACTTTAGAACACCCTTCTAAATAATTTTTATAAGAATGTTTGATGGTTTACAACCTTTGAAACTATGAAAAATCTCTTAAACTTCAAGCCTAGATTGGATCGCTAATTGAATAAATTTGTACAAATATGATTATTATAATTTCCGCTGGCAACTATAACTAATGAAAGCATGAATGGAATTGGAGAGATCACCAATTGCAACAGTTTAATAGACATGCAAATGCACATATGTAGCGAGTCGTTGATTGGCATGTGATGCATGGAGCTTGGATGGAGTAGTTCTATAGGTCAAATGAGAAAATAAGATGCTTGGATGGAGTAGTTCTATAGGTCAAATGAGAAAATCAGAGGGAAGAGGGATGTTGTTAGTCAAATATATGTATAGCTTATAAATTACTTAATCTCAATCATTAAGGCATTATTGAGAATTCCCCTAATTTTAACTAGAATAATTAAAATTTTCTATTTATCTTTAGTATCCCCTTATTGCTAGTGTCAGTGTTTTTATGCTGTAATTTCTTTTCAAGATAACTAAAGAGCCGAAAAACTTGACTTATTAAAAAGGATAATTTGTTAACTTGTTCTACCCGGCAAAGGCCATAACCAGTTGACTATCTTGACCTGTCATGACTTCAATTGATTATCCTCAACCGGTCTGACTGTCAACTGGTTATGTATTCCATTAGATAAAGAAGTCGGTCAAGCTTCCTCAACAAGCCTCCATCAATTTATCTATCATTAATTGCTCCCATCTACTTATCTAAAGTTGGTAGAGCAGTTGCTATGAATACCATGCTTATACCTTGTCAGTAACTACTTAAAGGAATGTTCAAGTTACCGGTGCTCACAACAATCTTCTTACCCGATGGATAATTCAAGCATGCATGTACTCCAAATCTCAATTATTCAATGAATAAGATATTCCCATTTAATGATTGTTAGTCCAAGTTATTCCTTCAATCCCTTCAAAGACAACAACTCAATTTGAATACAACTATAAATACTTTCCTTATATCATTGAATAGGGTTGGTTAATTGAAGACTTTGAGAGTAGAATTGTCAAAAACTGCAAGTGCTGAAATCCTTCAAGCATTTAAGTTCAAGACATTCGGTCCTTGTATTCACTAGACCATTTATTAGGACAAACACTGTGCACACTCAATCAATTCATGTAAGTGTTCCCCAACAACACTATTTCTCAAACACATTGATTGATCACACCACACACCCAAGAAAAATTAGTTCATCTTGTGAACATATCTTTTGAAAACACTTGTCAATTTTGTATCACGGTCCATATTGATCACATTCCTTTAGGCAGCCTTCAATCTTCCTCGTTGGTTAAGGCTTGCAACTTGTGATAAACTAGTGAACATTAATAGTACACAGTTTCACAAATCCATGTTTTAACAAAACATGATAGATGATGTAGCAGTTATTTAACACTGTTAATCTCTCCAAATAACTGTGTACATTTCCATGTGTGTTTGCTCATTTCATTTTGTCTTGTAATCGATTGATCTCTGTCACCGGTTACAACTTTTGAATTCTTACTGCCTTGTTTTGCCTTACTTATTGAAATATATTTTGAATGATATTTTAACTTACTATTAAACTCCTTACATAACCGATTTGAGTGAGTAAACCGGTAATACACTATTCTCTGCATAACCGGTTAACATCGGTTTAGTTTTGATAAGTTACTTGACTATTTTCAGAAGGTTTTCAAAAGACTTTTAATCAGACTATTCACCCCCCCCTCTAACCTGTTTTCCTATTAATTGGGCCTAACAGATATCATAGTGAAATAATTTGTCATAGATTCAACTAGAGTTAGAGCGAATATAGAAATTTCAATTTAGATGATGCATTATAGGACATATTTTTAGTGAGATGCTCAAAAGTAGGAAAAAATTATGCTTGACCTATAGAACCAATCCATTAAGATTATGTGGCAGTTACTCCATCTAATTTATGAACCAAGACCTCATATGGATTTTGTAGAAAATCAAGCAAAGGTACCAATATTTAGTACATGAATCAAGAAAAAACAAAAGGCACACAGTATCAGCGGTGGCAGTGTCAATCTGGTTGTAGTCTATTTTGTTATATACCTGACATATTTTTAATAAAAGTCAATCATATTTTGGGGCGGATGAAGTAAAAAATATGTTATCGAGTTATGTCTAGTGTGAAAATATAGTTAACTAAGTAAGAGGCAAGGAGATTAATGTCTGCGGAAATAACACCCCTATACACATACTACACAATTTGGGACAAAGAGAGTAAGATGCGATTGATTTTAAGAATAAATTAAAAATCAAACATTCAAGTTGGAACGGAAAGAGTAAGAAATGATAGATTTGAAGATTAAATTAAACTTTCAATATAGGACGTTGAGAGTAAGATGTTATACGATTTATGCAAAAAATCAGAATAGAGGAGGTTTGTTGTTGTCGTTAGGGGAAGAGACGTAGCCGACTTTCTGAGAATGTTAGCACTAATGTCATGTGGAAATAACACCCCCTATACACATACATATCAATGTTGTTTGAAGACAACAATTAATTATTTCTTGCTTTGTGCAAAAAGTCAGAAGAAAATTATTTTTTTAATAAATTATACATTTAATTTGAGACTGGGAGACTTTTGTAAAAAATAGATATTTATTTTGGGACGGAGAGTATAATATGTGATAGATTATATTAAAAACCAAATTGTTTGACTACATATACTTTCTTGTCTTCGGAACAACTTGAAAATCAAGTTGTCAGTCCAGTTCTATCGCAATTAACTATAGTGTAAAATTATTCCAGTTGGTGTTTTTCTAGTGCCAGTGTTGTTGTTAAATAGTGCAGCAGTGTTAGTGTTAAAAAATGTCATGCGCAGTTATAAAAAGTGTCATTTTTAGTTATTAAAAGTATCATTATTGTTAATAAGTTTTGGTTATTTACGAAAATGCCACTGCGCTATTTTAATAAAAGTTCCGGTTATTTACAAAATTGTCACTGTGCGTATTTTTAAAAGGTTCCAGTTAATTACGAAAATGCCACCGCACATTTTGAAAACTAGTTTTTTCCAAATTACTTGAAAATGCCACCGCGCATTTGTTTTTTCGCCCGTCTCATTCTTTTTGGTCACTTATAAAACTCATTGCACATTAATGACTCACTTTCCCATTGCATCCATACCTACTTAGTAAAAAATTAACAACCTTTACTTTCACAGTCGATAATCAAAGCAAGGGAGTATATGTAAAATTATAAGTTAGACAAAACATTTATAATACTTTCTTAACCCTGGAGCTCTTGTCTAGTGACAAAAAAAGTTGGACGGAGGGAGTATATAATACTAGAAACCAGGGAATATTTCATTGGTATTTCAGTCAGTAATTATTGACAATTAAATACGTTGAAGTGGCATTTTATACTGTAGCTAGAACTTTTACATCCTAGTGAATCAAAATTCTCTATGCATTACAAAATGTTCCGAGAAATATCAGCTTAAGATTTTGAAGAAATCCAATACAATTGATGATAATCTCCTAATACACTCAGTCTATAAAATCTCAGTCTACCTAATCTCCTAATACAATCGGCAAGTCATAAGGATAATGACTAGAATATATATTTACAAGATATACCTACCAATTAAACTATACATTCCAACGATAATGACAAGATATAGAGTTCCGATGAGGAGGAAATTGACTGCTGCTTTGAAAAAGAGCGTAATTTGGGCAACATGTTAGTAATGGTGTGCATCTCTGTTTCTTTAGAGGCACCGGGGATTAAAGGATGCTGAAAGCGTAATAGGGTTTTTGTGACGGATGACAAAAGAACCAGACCTCCTTTTCGTATGGATGTATTTGATAAGGGAGATGATACTTTCACGGCGTTCAAATTTTAAAAGCTGTTTAAATCATTATCTTTGTCTTGCCGCCATTTTGGTACATTTGACAGCTTTGGCTCAAGAACGCCGCTCTGTAGTTTTTTTTCATGGATGGTTGTTAGAGTTTTGAGCTGGTTCAATCGAGAGCTTTGAAGAGAGGGCCCAGGACAACAAACCTAATGAGCAGAGCAGCCTCTTTTTGATCTGAACTTACCAGCAGATCCTCTTGTCCTTGGCGGCAATGACTTTGCCCCAGAAGTAGCTGAGGAGGAGCAAGTGAACCTGAACTTGAGGAGACAGTTCAAGAAACAGGCCACCTACTGCAAGAGCCTTGGAAGCTATAGCTCATGGTTCCTTGTCAGTAAACAGTAGGAGGGGAATCCTCTCACTCGAGATCAAGAAGCTCCCAAGAGGATGCTAGGGGTAGTGGGCTCAGTACAAGGAGGATGGGTAAACCCAACTCTCATTAATTTCTCAATACATTCTTCACAGAACCGGTGCATGCATCCCATCACACTCCGAGTTTCCTTTATAATTTTTGTCAACAAAAAATAAGAAAAATAATTATTGCAATACATTAAAATTAATATAATGAAAGATATAGACTCACAACCCAAGTTATGTATGATTCATTCGGTTTGAAAATGAGTACAAAATTAATGAGAAAGAAGATTGAAAATATCATTACAAAACTAGAGGATAGTAAAAGTTAGCCATCATAGCAATACTGTTACACTTTTAAGGATATAGCTTTATTAGCTTGTGACAAAGGACACATAAGGAATGTTGTCCCAAATGTTTTTCTAGCTTTCGTAAAATAAACATTAAAAGGGTTTCAAAAGAAATATATTTTGAAAAAAAGTAAAAGATTGAATATGAAATCCATCTGTCGGTGACTTAAGAAAAGGAAAAACAGAACGACAGAAGAGTGTGAACCCACTCATTTGTGGGTCAAGAAAAATGGAAATGGAAAGGAAGGAGGAGAGGTATTAGGGCATATATAAAACAATAAATAACATTCCAAAAAACCATAATCTAAATCAAAGACATACATGTAGTATATTAATAATAACGAAAACATAGCTTCAATTAATGGAATAAAAATATCATTAGAAACTCAATGTCATAAACGTTTTGCCTGAACATGGAACATTATTACAATTTCAAATAAAAGAAAAAGGACACAAACATGAACTTATGTCAAACATGTAGCAAGAGATGTACTAAATGTTAATCTCGTACCAAACATCAAGAAACTTTTGTTTGAAGATAGAACAATAAATGAACACAGATGTCTTGCTTTTCTTTTGAAGCACAAATATCACACGAGCTAGTTTATGAAGGAATACACATTTTTGTTAGGATTTTGAATTTGAGGGGGATTGAAACCTTACCAAACACAGCCGTTAATGTTGCAAGTTGGTCATTGATCTGAGTCACAGTAGGAGTTTTTCTGAGCTATCAATAAAGCCATAAAAAAATATTGATAAGACATCTAAAAAGAAATGAAAAAAAATGCTTATCAAAGTATTTTCACTATATGCATTAAAATTCCCCTAAATTATCATCATTTTGAGACATCTGTACAGTTGAAGGATAATGAACGAGTTTTAAACTTGCTCAATATTTCACATATTCAAACTGTTGGATGTGGCTCATTGTATTGGCTGGATCTCTCTTAGCTTGAGGCGGGCGCCCCACAAAGTGTGAGGCGAGCGCCTGGTTTGCAGAGGATGGAGCTTAGCGTTCTTGGTTTGAGGCGGGCGCCTGGCTCTTGGCTTGGCGGGCGCCTGGAGGTCCGTGGGTGCTGCCTGGCTTTGCACTGCGCCAGGCGGGCGCCTGGTTGATCTTGGGCGGGCGCCTCAAAACCCATACGGGGGGTTTCTATTTGGGCTGGGTCTCTTATGTTTTATAGTCTTTCTTGGATTAGGGTTGTGTAGTAAATATATATACTGCTGGTATCCTACGTATTGCTAGAGGACATTGCACATAATTAATAAGAGACGGATTCCAATTGCCCCAAACTGAATTTTATCTTTATTCCCTTTCAATTTTCGATTGCTTGTTTTTCTGGTGTGTGTTCTTGTTGTTTGCATAATCATTGCTTCCGCTGCGATTGTTCAACAACTGGTATCAGAGCACGGTTGCGATGTCCGGGGGGAATTCTATCACCGTGAAGTCCGACGTTCAAAAGTTTGATGGTCATGGAAACTTTGCGTTGTGGCAACGGAGGGTGAAGGATTTCTTGGTTCAAGCAGGCTTGGGAAAGGTTCTTCGACATTCGACTAAACCCGATGATATCGAAGAAGGTCCATGGAAGGAGTTGCAAGAGCGGGCTGTTTCTTCAATACGGCAGTGCCTTGCGGATGAGGTGGTGTATCACGTGATCGATGAGGAATCACCGACGAAGGTTTGGGAGATTTTGGAGGGCCGGTATATGTCAAAATCGTTGTCGAACAAGTTGCATCTCAAGCAAAGGTTGTATGGGCTTAAGATGGCAGAGGGTTCGGATCTTGAGGCTCATATCCACACGTTTAACCAAATACTCAATGATTTGGTTAGGGTGGAGGTGACGTTCGAGGAAGAGGACAAGGCGTTGATGTTGCTGAATTCGTTGCCGACTTCTTCGACATACGAAAATCTTGTTACTACGTTGACTTGGGGGAAGGATACCGTGGAGTTGCAACCGGTCACAGAAGCTCTTCTAGCTTTTCATAAACGGAAGAAGTCCGTTGATGAACCCGCGGGTGAGGGTTATTTGTGAAGGAAAATCAGAACGTGGGAGAACCCGGGCCGGGATAACTCGCAGCAGAGGCAGAATTCTCGTTCGCAGTCAAGGAAGAAGTACAAGGGGAATTGTTTCAAGTGTGGGGAGAAGGGGCACAAGAGGCAGAATTGTCCGCAGAAGGGGAACGGTAAAGGCAAGGAAGGATCTTCAAAGTCAGTCAATGTGGTTGAAGATTGCTCGAGGATGTGGATGGAGATATGCTCACGACTTCATCACCGTGGAGCACCCGACGGATGTTTGGATTCTGGATTCAAGCATGTTCGTTTCATGTGACTCGCGAATCGTGATTGGTTCGATACCTACAGTCGCTTAATTCCGGTATAGTTACTATGGGTAATGGTGCTACATGTAAAATTGCTGGCATAGGAACTATAAGAATTAAGATGTATGATGGTGTAGTTAGAACGTTATGTGATGTTAGACATGTTCCGGAGGTCTCTAAAAATATGATTTCATTGGGTACCTTGGATGCTAATGGTATGAACTATAAGGCTCAAGGTGGAGTACTGAAAGTAGTTAAGGGTGCTATGGTTGTGATGAAGGGTGAGAAAGGCTCCAAGAACATTTACAAAGTTGCTCGGAAGCACGGTTGTAGGTGGAGTCACATCTGTTGAGTCGGAGGTTGATACTGATGCCCTTCTATGGCATATGAGGCTTGGTCACATGGGTGAAAGGGGAATGCGGGAACTTCATAAACGTAAGTTGTTGAAGGGTGTGAAGACTTGTAAACTTGAGTTTTGCAAGTATTGTGTTCTTGGAAAGCAGAATAAGGTGCAGTTCAAGACGGGTAAGCATACAACAAAGGGCATTCTTGATTACGTTCATTCAGATGTGTGGGGCCGGTCGTAACGTAATCTAGAGGAGGACATTATTACTTCGTGACTTTCATTGATGATTTTTCGAAGAAGGTTTGGGTTTACTTCATGAGGCACAAGTCGTAGACTTTTGAGAAGTTCAAGGTGTGGAAAGTCAAGTGGAAAACCAAACAGGCGGAAAATCAAGTGTTTGAGGAGTGATAATGGGACAGAGTACACAGATGGCGAGTTCAAGAAGTTCACAGAGAGCATGGAATCAAGAGGCACCACACGGTGACGCAAGACACCACAAAGAAAATGGTGTGGCTGAGAGGATGAACAGAACTATTGCGGAAAGGGCTAGGTGTCTACGATTCAATGCGGGATTGGCAAAGAATTTTTGGGCTGATGCGGTGAGTATGGCATGTTTCTTGATTAACAGATCACCTAGAGTCTCTTTGGATAACAGGTTTGCGGAGGAGGTATGGACGGGTAATGAGGTAGACTTCACCGATATCCGGGTGTTTGGGTGTCCATCCTATGTGCATATTCCTGGTGAAGAGCGGTCGAAGCTTGACCCAAAGTCAAAACAGTGTGTCTTTCTCGGGTATGAAACAGGTGTGAAAGGATACAAGCTTTGGGATCCCAAGTCAAGCAAGGTGGTGATTAGTAGGGATGTAGTCTTTGATGAAAAGGCTATGTTGAAGTGTACTCATGATGACAAGGAGAAGGTGCCAGAAAGCAAGGAGGGCGAGAAGCAAGTTATTGAGGTGGAGCTACGTGAGGATAATATTGATGCGGATCTCACTCTTCCGGAGTCAGAGGAACCTACACAAGAAGTGGCTAGTACTTCAGTTGGGAGACCTAAGAGAGTAATCAAGCCACCGGTCAGGTATGGATTTGAAGACATGGCTTCATATGTTCTTGTTCTTAGTAGTGGAGACCCGAGTACTTTTAAGGAGGCTATAAACAAATCCGGAAAAGGACAAGTGGGTAACCGCTATGGCGGAGGAGATGGAGTCACCGTACAAGAATGATACATGGGATTTGGTGGAGCTTCCTAAAGGGAAGCGTGCTATTGGTTGCAAGTGGATCTTCAAGCGCAAGGAGGCGCATCGTAAAAGAGGGGAAAAAGTTCAAGGCTCGTTTGGTAGCAAAGGGGTATTCGCAGTGAGAGGGGTGGATTATAATGAGATTTTTTCGCCTGTTGTGAGACATACTTTCATTCGGATTGTGTTGGGTCTTGTAGCGCACTATGATTTGGTGTTGGGGCAGATGGATGTGAAACCGCGTTTCTACACGGTGAGTTGGATGAGCAGATTTTCATGGAGCAACCACATGGGTTCACGGAGCCCGGGCAGGAGCGGTTGGTTTGTAGATTGAAGAAGTCACTCTATGGGCTGAAGCAGCCTCCGAGGCAAGGTACACGAGGTTTGACTCTTACATGGTACGTATTGGCTACAAGCGTTGTGAGTATGATTGCTGCGTTTATGTGAAGAGCCTTGATGATGGTTCTTGTATTTTTCTCATTCGTATGTGGATGATATGCTTATCGCGGGTAGGAGTAAGAACGAGGTCAATCGCTGAAGGCCTTGTTGAGTAGAGAGTTTGACATGAAGGATTTGGGGGAAGCCAAGAAGATTCTTGGGATGGAGATTCGCCGAGACGTAAAATCTAGGAGATTGTGGGCCGTCTCAAGCCGGATATGTGGAGAAGGTGTTGGAGAGGTTCAATATGCGGGATGCAAAACCCGTGAAGACACCATTGGCGAGTCATTTTAGTTTATCCGCCTCGCATTCCCGAGTTCGACCGAAGAAATTCAGAGGATGTCAAAGGTTCCCTATGCAAGCACAGGTGGGATGTCTCATGTATGCTATGGTTTGCACGAGGCCGGATTTGGCGCAGTTTCATTAGTGTGGTTAGCAAGTATATGGCGAATCCGGGCAAACAGCATTGGGAAGCAGTTAAGTGGATTCTCAGATATTTGAAGGGCACTATGGATTATGGCATCATGTTTGGAGGTAAGAGTGAGGAGCTTTCTGTTGTGGGGTATGTTGATTCAGATTATGCGGGTGACTTGGATCGGAGGAGGTCGACTACGGGCTATGCGTTTACTCTTGGTGGTGGACCCATATGTTGGAGATCTATGATCCAATCTATCATTGCTTTGTCTACAACGGAAGCGGAGAATATGGCAGCGGTTGAAGCTGCAAAGGAGGCCTTATGGCTTCGGGGTTTGGTCAACGAGTTGGGAATTGAGCAAGGTGGAGTGAAGTTGCTTTGTGACAGTCAAAGCGCGATATTTCTAGCGAAGAATCACATTTATCATCAACGGTCGAAACACATTGATGTTCGGTTTCACAAGATTCGGGAGTTGATCGATATGGGTGAGGTGGTGCTAGAAAAGGTTCACACTACGGAGAATGCCGCAGATATGTTGACAAAGCCGGTTACTACTGACAAGTTCAAGCATTGCTTGGATTTGTTGCACATCTCGAGTTGTTAGAGATGGGGAGGTTCGAGCTGGTTCCTTGTATCTTCTGTTGGTTTGGGTGATCACTCGCCAAGGTGGAGATTGTTGGATGTGGCTCGTTGTATTGGCTGGATCTCTCTTAGCTTGAGGCGGGCGCCCCACAAAGTGTGAGGCGAGCGCCTGGTTTGCAGAGGATGGAGCTTAGCGTTCTTGGTTTGAGGCAGGCGCCTGGCTCTTGGCTTGGCGGGCGCCTGGAGGTCCGTGGGTCTTTGCACAGCTTGCCCGCTGCGCGGGCGGGCGCCTGGTTGATCTTGGGCGGGCGCCTCAAAGCCCATACGGGGGGTTTCTATTTGGGCTGGGTCTCTTATGTTTTATAGTCTTTCTTGGATTAGGGTTGTGTAGTAAATATATATACTGCTGGTATCCTACGTATTGCTAGAGGACATTGCACATAATTAATAAGAGACGGATTCCAATTGCCCCAAACTGAATTTTATCTTTATTCCCTTTCAATTTTCGATTGCTTGTTTTTCTGGTGTGTGTTCTTGTTGTTTGCATAATCATTGCTTCCGCTGCGATTGTTCAACACAAACAGATAATAAATACTCCCTCCGTCCCACCAACATTGATACCAAATTTCTGGGCATGGGGATTAAGAAAAAGTAAGTGAGAGAAAAAGTGAAAGAAAATGTTGTGAGTATGAAGAATTAAATAGGAGAGAGAATGAGTGGGAGGAATAGTTAGGAGAGAGAATGTTGTGAGTGTAAAAGTGAAATAGGAGAGAGAATGAGTGGGGTAAATAGTGAAGATTCCTTTGTTATTTTGGGCAGTATCAATTTTGGTGGGACGAACAAAAAGGAAATAAGTATCAGTTTTGGTGGGACGGAGGGAGTAATTTTGGTTTTTGGGTTTGTACTCTCCATGGGAATAGTGGTTAGCTGTCAGAGCAAGATTGTTGACAGCAATCCTATGTATTTTCTTTTCAGTAATAAATAAGGATTTTATTTTGGCAAATTTATCATACCAAGCATTTCCCTTAAAAGCTCAAATCTTTTTTCATCCATAGCTTTTGTTAAAATGTCTGCAACATTGTCTTCTATGCAAACTTTTGATAGATTGATATTTCCCTTCTCCACATGATCTCTAATGAAGTGATGCCTTACTTCAATGTTCTTGGTTTTTGAATGTTGGACAGGATTTTCTGTCATGGCAATTGTGCTAGAATTTCACAGAAAACTGGTACATTGGTCATGTCCATCCCAAAGTCTTGAAGTTGACTTTTGAGACATAGAATTTGAGAACAACAAAGGCCTTGCTTTTTGCTTGACCAAGATATTATTCTTGATCCAATGAATTGACATTCTCCACTTGTGGATTTCCTATCAAGATTACATCCTGCATAGTCAAAATCTGTGAATCCTATTAGTGAGAATGGAGAGTCAGTGGGATACTATAGACCATGACCAGGTGTTCCTTTAAGGTATCTAAAGATCGTTTTGACAGCTGAGAGGTGTGATTCTTTAGGATCAGCTTGAAACCTTGCACAAAGACATACACTAAACATAATGTCAGGTCTAGATGCAGTAACATATAGGAGAGACCCAATATAACTCCTATAAAGTGTTTGATTAACACTTTGACCATCAGGATCAACATGGAGCTTGGTTGTTGTTGATAGTGGAGTTCTAGCAGGAGAAGCAGTTTGCATGTCAAATTTTTTAATCATATCCATGGTGTAATTGGCTTAATTAATAAAGATTCCTTCCTTCATCTGTTTGACTCGAAGACCTAAGAAGAATGTTAGTTCACCAATCATATTCATTTCAAATTTGTTCTTCATGATTGCTCCAAATTCTGTGCACAAAGCTTCATTTGATGATCCAAAAATGATATCATCCACATATACTTAAATGAGTAGTAGATATTTTCCATATTTTTTGATAAACAAAGTGTTATCAATAAGTCCTTTTGTAAACCCTTTGCCAAGGAGATATTTTGACAATGTGTCGTACCAATCTCTAGGGGCTTGTTTGAGTCCATATACCTTCTCATTTAGGACACCATTTGACACTACAAGAAAATCACGTTTTTGCGACGGAAATTTCCGTCGCTAAAGAGAAAAATCCGTCGCTAAATGCATTTACCGACGGATTAGCGACGGAAATTTTCGGTCGTTAAAACCCTTGTCGCTAAATGAAAGTGACAGATTTTTGAGCCTTCGTTAAAGTAACGACGGATTATTTCGTCGTTAAACTCAAAAAATCCGTCGCTAATGTTGAGAAAGGGACAACCGATTTTGATTGTATTAGCGTGATTCGCTAAAATTTATTACATATTTTCAAAATTTTATTAATTTTTTAAAATATTCTTTTTTCAATATTTTTTATTTTTGATATTCCATATTACCGACGGATATTTCCGTCGATATTTTGATATTTTTTAATAAAAAAAATTATATATATATATATATATATATATATATATATATATATATATATATATATATATATATATATATATATATATATGTGTGTGTGTGTGTGTGTGTGTGTGTGTGTGTGTGTGTGTGTGTGTGTATATGTATATATGTGTGTATACATGTATATATATGTGTGTATATATATATATATATATATATATATATATATATATATATATATATGAATGATTATGTAATGATCTTTTGAACATAAATACATTAATTAATGTGATATGTCTTGGTGTTTGATCATTACATCATTGCTGTCCAGTTGATATGCAGGATGTGCAGAAGAGTTATAGCTGTCCATAGTTCATGAGGTATCTTGGCTGTCAGATAACATAGGATGGGATATGTTTCTTTGTCAAAACCCTTTATAACTATGTGGTTTGCGTAGTTAGGTCCTAACAACTTCTATGATTACTAAAAGGCAATAAACCAACAACTTTACTTGATAAATGTCCATGTTGCTGATGCCACAACTGATAGCTTTCAGATTCTCTGATGTTGTAAGCTTGCGTCTTTGTTGATCCTCTTAAGTAGTATAACCCCCCGCTTGTTCACCCGTTCCAATCAAAATCTTCGTGGCTCGGTCTTGTACAACACACAATTTGTCAGAAAAATGCACTATATGATTGGAATCATTAAGTAATTGAGAGACAGATAAAAGATTGCAGTAGAATGTTGATAAATGAATTTTCTATAGTCATTTATAGCATTTTATTCTTAGTATTTACATAGTTTTTATTCCCTTTTAGTCTTAAAATAGAGGCTAATTTAAGACTTTCTCTCTTCCTTGTTTTGATGAGAATTCATTGTTTCGTCAAGTTTCGTTATGTTTTTGACTAACTCTATTAGTTTTGGACTTAACTGACTAACAAAATAACTAGAGCGGGAAAAATAGTAAAAGTGTGCTCATTGTCTCGCACGAGACAACGTGTCTCATGTAAGACAACCTTTCTGGTTTTGACTTTGATTCACTTTCCTTCTCCGTTTCTATCTCTTTCTTGATCACAACATTTTCAATCCGGGATTTTACTGAATCATGAGCTTACTAGAACCTTCTACACAGATATCTTTCATTCCTATCATACTTATGACTCCTAATCCTAGTGAGCAAGTAATTGACACCTATAAATACAGAGGTTCCTCCTTGTTTCGGGACCTTCCCCTACATACGTTTCACTAGATTCTCTCCTATAAAGAACTCATGAAACACTCCAAATACTACCCTATATTTCGTCCACTTATTTTGTATGGCTTTTGTCTTTTGACTTAAAATAATCATAATTGTAGTGTTTGTTTTCGCTTATAAGTCAAAACCCATATGTTAGGTACAACTCAATTGTATAATGAATAAGTGAAAGCCAAAAAGCACAAAAAAAAATACTTTTTTCTATTTATATGGTATATTTGGTAATAAGCGTTTTTTATTTTTTATTAACCATTTTATATTCCCAAATTACTCTCTCTTTCCTATTTTACTTCCCTTTACCATTTTATTTAATTTATCGAAATGATCACATAACATAGATAGACATTCCATCTTCATAAAATAAATGTTACATTTGACTTGTCTTCATTTTTTAAAGGAAACTTGTCAGCATTTTTTTAAGGAAACATGTCAGCATTTTTAAAGAGTGTTTTACTAGTTTGTACAATGTCAAAAATGATCTAAGTTTTGTTACCTAATTTATAAATGCGACATTTATTTCGGGACGAACCAAAGAGGAAAGTGCGACATTTATTCCAAGATGGAGGGAGTATTTTTTTTAAAAAAAATCATATTTAAAATATATTGATAGGTTTCTTTCATTTTGAACCATGACTTAAATCTTATGAATATATTTTTGAATTTTTAAAATTATTTGTGTATAACTAAAATATACTCTTATGAATTTATTGCCATAATTAAATATTCTTTTGTTTAATAATATTAAGAATTTATATATGCTACTTGAATAAAAAAGGGAAAAGGAAAATAAATATTTACTTTAATATAATTATGTTAATCAATTCATAAGTGTGTATATTTTACTTTAAGAAAACTAATGTATATGATTTAGTTTTAAATTAAATTGACATACATATGAGTTAATTTATATATTAGAGGCATTACGATATTCTTATCACAGTTTAGTCTTTTATTTTTAACAAACGAATACAACTAGCTTATGGCAGCTTATGAACATTTTCAGAACAACCAAAACAAACGGTACCTCAGCGACGAACGGGCCTTAAATATTTTTCACAATTCTTAAAAGGAGAGACATATGAAAGTAGAGGAGATAGAATATTAGAACACCTCGAAAGAAGCAGTACTAGTTTGAACACAAAAACAATGTGACAATTGAAGAAAGGTGACGTTGACGGTTACATAAGTTAATTTGTTAAAAGAGTCTAGCAACGGTAAGGTTTAAATGATTAAATAATGCGTAAAGAGTGTATAATAAAAATATAGAAAGACAAAGACATCAATTTAAAGTGGCACGGGATATAACATCTCCTAAGTCCAACCTTTATATTGTCCATGACAAGTGAAGCAAACAATTCACTATAATACTTCTTCTAAGTAGCTACAAAAATTGCCAAGAAAATGTTTCTTGAATTTCCCTTCATTCAACTTCTCTCAAAGCTCGATTTGTTTTTGAATTGTCTAAGTAGCTTTCAATACTTTCCCTAACCTCAGAGTTCAGCAGTTCATGGTATCTCACAGTTTTGATTGCCTGTTCTATTTGATATGTAGCATTCCACAGGGCAGCATCCATCTCCCTAAGCCTCGTAATGTTCTTCTTAAGCTGTTCTCACTTCTTAACTTTCCAATCTCTAAGAGATGGCTTAGAAAACTTTTTCTCTACTTGGTTCACTTTTTCTACAGCCCAATATTTACTCTCTTTCAATTGTGTGGAAAGATCTCTACATAGTTGTAGAGTAGTATATTCATAGAACGTTCCTTTTCACATTCACTCATATCCATAGATAAATTAATTCAAGTGTCTAAAAATAGGGTAGTACATGTATTTAATGGAAGATAAAACGTTACTTAGGCTACATCAATAGACCTATAAATAGGGTAGTACATGTACTTAACAGGATTCAAATTCTCTACCTCTACTGTAAAAGCCATCACCGGATACAACTATTTTATCTATTATTCGCAAACTATTTTAATATTTCCAGGTTTATTTATTGTGTCATCTAATTTATAGCCATTACATGATTGTAACCATAACATTCATTGTATGATAGTGCAATATTATATGGCTTAGCATCCAAGTCCGAAAATTTCGCAGTAATTAGCCAAAGACCGAATAAAAATCTATGTTGCAAAGGGAGATTTCTATATTCTAAAACTATGAGTATGCTCGTCTAGCCAAACATAAAAACTGAAAGAAACCATAGACAAACTACAAGCATTAACTCCAATGCAAATATATTCTCACTATTATGAAAATTGATTTTGCATACTAATATTTTTGTCGGTATTGCCCAATTTTCATCAAAATTTGCAACAATAAAAGGGCAAAGGGCAAACCCCGGTGCGCCAAGCGGGGTTTTCCATGACTCAAATCGGTGTCAGAAATCACTACAAGGAAATGAGGATTTAGCTACAATTTTTTTAGCTACAAATATATTTTGTATTTAAAAGATTTAAATTAGCGATGTATTATTTAAAAGAACATGAATGAAATCTAGATGTAAGATACAACTACACTATCAACCTAAAAGAATATATTGAATACGTGAAGAACAAATTTTTTTCTCTTACAAAGAATTCTCAATCCATGTCTTCTCAATGTGCTGATGGTCTTGTAATTATAGGCACATTTGAGAAGTCATTCAATCAATCAAACTATTCCTTATTTTTTGATGCAATCTAACTTCTACAAGGAAATATAGATTGACACTCAAAAGGAAAGAGTTTGTTAGTAATATTAGTCATATTCTATATACTCCCTCCGTCCCAATCTAAATGTCTCAATTTTCCATTTTGGGCATCCCATTTAAAATGTCTCAACCCAAAAAAGGAAAGTTTTTATTACTATTCCACCCACTCATTCTCTCTCCTACTTTACTTTTACACTCACAACATTCTCTCTCCTAACTATTCCTCCCACTCTTTCTCTCTCCTATTTAATTTTTCATACTCACAACATTTAAACTTTTTCTCTTTCCTATCTCACTTTCCTTAATTTCCGCGCCGAACCCATTTTAGGACATTTAGATTGGGATGGAGGGAGTATAACACAATATATTTTATTTACATGGGTGGGGAGGTCATTTGTGAGGTGATATGTGACCCCGCTATCCACAAGCCAAGGAGCCAGTGGAGGTGGGGAAGAGGTAATAGCAGTGTGGACTTGTGGCAAAGGCTGTGAGTGGGTGAAGCGTGGTGATCGGTTGGAGGAGGGGACGGGTGGGAAGACAATACTAGGGTAATCATGTTCAGGTGTGTGAGGGGGTGAAGTAAGATGAGAGATTCCTGTTTGGAGTAAAGATGGTGTAAGTTTGAGATGTTCGCCCCCGTTGTCGGAAAAAATAATTGAATGATTGGTCGAGAGAAGTATTTCTCCATGTGAGATTTGAAACGTGTAAAGGCGGTGAAAGTGTCGGATTTTTGTTTCAATGGATATAGCGACAAGTGTATTTACTAAAATGGTCAACGAATATGATTTAATACTTGTAGTTGTCATAGGAGTGGAAGGGGGAGGTCCAGACGTCGGAAAAAATAAGTTTAAAGGAGCATGAGATTGAAGAGTAGAAACAGAAAATGGAAGCTTATGACTTTTATTAATATTGCATGGATTACAAAACGAGAGAGAACCACTAGGGATAGATAAAGAAAATTGCTTATTTTAAAGGGAGACAATAGGGGGAGAGGGATGGCCTAGTCTATGATTCCAAGAGTGAAGAGATGTGGTGGTGCCGAGATGAACTTGTGGCGGGGTAGGGTGCCAAATGTAGACTCCACGATCAGTGGTCCCGTGAAGGAGAATGCGGTTTGTCGAGATTTCCTTAACAAGAAAGGAAGAGTGTGAGAATTCAATAAAGGCATTATTATCTTTGCAAAACTGAGACACATAAAGAATATTGCGAGAAATTGAAGGAACATGCAATACGTTATTGATAACAAGAGATGAACGAAGAGTAGGAAAAGAGAAGGAACCTATATTGGAGATGGGAAGGGCGGATCCATCCCTAATAATAACATCATCACATCCATCATAAGGGTGGTGGAGAGCAAGGTTGGAGAGGTCATTTGTGAGGTGATGTGTGGCCCTGCTATCCACAAGCCAAGGAGCCGGTGGTGGTGGGGTAGAGGCAGTAGCAGTGTGGACTTGTGGCGAAGGCTGTTAGTGAGTGAAGCGAGGTGAATGGTTGGAGGAGGGGACGCGTGGGAAGACAACACTAGGGTAATCACGTTTGAATTGACGACACTGAGAGATTACCTGACCAACATAGCGACAGTATTGGCATTTGCCTTTGAATGGTGTGGGATTGGGGTTTCGGGGTTGGGAGGGGGTGGGGAGAATAGGGTGGTTTATGTGTGGACGAGTTGGGTAATGGGTAAGAGCTACATGAGTCGAAACAGGGAAGACTGGTGGAGTGGTTTGCTGTTTGAGGGTGAGCTTGTGGTGGATGAGTTTTTCGTGAAGGGCTTCGAATGAAATTGGGTTGTCTCTAGCACAAACATAATCGATAATGGGTTTGTAGGAGTCATAATCAAGTCCCTCAAGGATTTTGGCAATGACATCCTCAAGATCCATGGGTTTTCCTTGGATTGCTAGTTTATTGGTGCAGGTTTTGATTGTGTTCATATATTTGGTTATGGAATGGGTGGATTTTGTTATGGATTCAAGATTTTCCTTGACCTGAAGGATGTGGCCACGTGTTGGGTTTGCATAGGTTGTACGAAGGATGTTCCAAGCTTGACTAGAGGTGGTGGCTTGGTAAACAAGTGGGGCTACAATAGTGTCTAGAGTGCCTAGTAAAGCACAGGGGATAAGGCTGTCTTGCCTATTCCAAGTTGTTGTAGCAAGGTTGGGAGAGTCTTTGCCATCACTATTGATGGTGGTTGGGGTGGCAGATGGGTTCCATCTACAAACGTAAGGAGGTCTAAGCCAAAGAGAAGGGAAGTGATCTGGGAAGACCATGAGAGGTAGGTTACAGTGGTGAGGGTTTTGCAGTTTGAGGGATTGACCAAGGTGATGGGGTGATCTGGTTCAAAAGAGTTGGGAATGGTGGAGGCAGAAGCTTGGTTTGCCATAGGATGGCGGCTGGGAAAAAAATAGGGTTTTAGGGAGTTGATCACTAGGCTCTGATACCATGTAAACAATATGGTGAATGTTAATTTCATTAATCACTTGAATGTATATTTATACACAAAAGATATGTAACAGCTAGTCTAGAGATATACATGATTCTGTTTACAATGGGAAGATATATACTAAATCTATAAACAAGGAATCCAATAACGTAGGAGGAAACGTAAATATGCAGGATTATGTCATGCTTGGCTGAGGATGTTACTAGACTCGGTCGTGCAACAATTGCTGAATTGGGGCTTAATTTGTACTGACTTGCTCAGGCGTGCGGTGTCGATGCTCGGCCGTGCCAGCTATGTTGTGTCAGAAGTCTCTTCCTTTACAAAACAGACTAGGAAAAGCATTAGAGGAAATATATTAGGAAGGATGTTAATAACCGGTGATAATGAGAGTATTTCATGTAAGAAGCCATGACTAGGAAATAAGCATTAGAGGAAATAAATTACAATTTTGATGCTTTAATCCAGCAAGCCTATTAACGCCATAAAAATAACGCCGCATTTATAATAACAGGGAAAAATGATAATATCCTAGGTTTGCAAACCCAAAACTAGTATTTAATTAATCATTACAATCATAGTCTCCACCAAAGCTTTCATAATAAATGGCAGAGGTAGTGTTTTATGAATTGCTTGGATTATTAAAAATTAGAAAGAGGCGTTAATAGATAGGAAGGTGGGAAGAGACGTGGAAATAATTAATACTCTCAACCCCATTTATATTGGTCACATTTGAATTTATGATCATCTCAAATGAACTTTGGCCAAACATAAATATCAATCTATATCCTAATGAATGGGGATAGGCAGTGTGTTCGAGAATGAATAATAGAATTTGGTGGATAATTTGGGGGTGGTAAATGTATTTTGGTCTCAAAACTCCATCAAGCAAACGTAAAAGGGTAATAATTCTAAAGATATAAACATGACACAAGATTGAAATAAAATTGAACAATAAATGCCGTAATTGAAGGGTAATAATTCTAAAGATATAAACATGACACAAGATTGAAATAAAATTGAACAATAAATGCCGTAATTGATTTGTCAACATTTTTACGTAATGATATATACTTAAATCAATGTACATTGCTATGTCCTTATTTAAAAATGCAACTTTTATTTCGTGACGGATTAGAAAGGAAAGAGCAACATTTTATTGGACGGAGGGAGTAGTACTTAGTCGCCTACTCGTATAATTCCAAAATACAACCAAAATTAAATCTGCATCTACATCTTTGAGTTCGTAAAGTGTACAAATGTTCTTGAACCATATTTATTCATCACAAATATTTTCAATATCCCAATCTATTTCGTTTTACATGGATTGGTAATAAAGTTAACTGAGTCTGAGAAGTAATGTGTGTTCTAAAGATTAGTCTATATAGACATGATATCTAGCGGCCTTCACATCGAGGAGTCATTTTTTGTCACCCCAACTGCCCAAATGCTAGCCCCTTTATTGCATTTGCATCTATAAGAAGTCTTCACATCACAAATACAAACCTTCCCTTCCAATAGACTCCTCACAATGGACCACATGGTCACAAGATAATTTGAAGCTCGGATGTTGATGGCAACAGTTCTTGAGGAGGGAACTTGATATGCGTCAGTGCCCTCATAACATTGTAATCCACGTCATGATATACAATCTTTTTTTTTTCATTTTTACCGTCAAACTGGCCAGTTCAGCGCATGAACACCTTGTCACGATAAAAGTAGGAACAAATTAATCAGCTTCTCAAACCTCACAAACAAAGACAGAGCCATTTATCTTATCATGCCAATAAGATTTATGCCTAACAGGCCAAATCTGATGCACTATAATAGGCAAGTCTTGGATCGATTTTTCCAAAAGAAAGAATGAAGAAGTCTTCCAACTGAACTGGTAGTGTATCCTGAAATGTAATGTCCAAGGTGAATAAAATTGAATTATCGAAAAAATGGAAAGTACAGCAGAAACAGGATAACAACAATTACATCAACATAAGTAGATATAAGAGCATGCAACTCACATCAAGATTATTAGGACTCAACTCCAGATTTATCACCACTACCCACAGTATGAGAAGTAGATGAATTTTCCTTGGACAAGCATTGCGGAAGAGCTTCCTTATTTTCAGGTACAACACTGGCTGCTGAAAGTCCTGAACTCTTTCTTCTTCTAGACTGTTTCTTCCCTGTGTCTAGGGAAGCATATTCATTAGTTCTTTTACTTCCCCTTTTACACATCAATCCAAGATAACAAGCAACTTCTGACATTAATTGGAATGTCTTCCCATCTGGAGAGCATTGGTAACAAGCTGAAAGAGTCAGCATTGGCGATAAGCTACAAGACAAAATTAGAGGAACCAATGACGAAAAAAGCCTTTTGCTTCTTATTGTTTAGGGGCCAAATACCTTTACCCCCTCAACTATACACCTAATCCCACTTTGCACCCGCACACTCATAATCGATCACACTCACTCTTATTGTTTCTTATCTTACATATTTTTATTCTGCTGCGCAACTTTACATTTACTACTAGCAGTCAGAAAGTTAACCTTTTTATCAAGATAGACTACCTGTTCTCAGATAGTCGACCTCTCACTATTTCAACTGTTTAGTGTTAAACTTAGTATAGGACCTTATGTAGAAAATTGTGACGGTTGCTCTAGTTTTTTTTTTTTTTTTGACAAGAGAGAAAGAGTTTGATACCTCAAAATGTTATGTTTGAGGATTTTGAGAATTCGGTGGATTTACGTTTTTGGAAATGACTTGTGTGCTTAGGGAAGTAAAACCCTCTCTTTCTGCTGTAGATGGATATGGTGCCTTTTGATTTTTGACTTGAATTTGTTGGAGATAACTTGTGTGCATTTATATATGTGGCTGATGAAGAAGTTCAAGGAGAAAGCTCATCTGATCCGAGAACTGCAAAAGAATGAGAAAGAAAGTGGGAAAAAGATAGTACACCATTTGAAGAAAGATTTGCTTCGACAAAAGACATTTAAGTTGGAGAAAATTTACAAAAGAACGTCCAAAGCAGAGTTAACAACTTTGGGTGCACGTCCATTGGACAAGAAACCTAAGCCTCCATCTGATGGTGTAAGCTAAAAGGATGCGCACCTGAAGTGAATCCCAAAACCCCAATGCCGATGCCCAAAGAAAAAGAAAAGTCTGCTCAAAATCCCCAAATCTCCACTCACTTTACACCGAAAGACTGCTGAGTTCTACTGTGCTCGAATCCCATATGATGAGTTATTGGGTAAGTATGTTGCGGAAGACAAGGATGAGATAAACAATACTTAAATATTGGCAGCAGTTTGGGGATCGAGGTAAATTGCTTTTGACCATCTTGATTGATAAAAGGGTTTTATATTTTTGTATTTTACAATAATTTTTATGGTGTGATGAACTAAAAGAAAAAGACATAAATGCTTTTTGTTTGAACATAGAACACTCAACATCATATCAAAGAACACTTTTGCTTGAATATAGAATACTTTTGCTTGAACATAAAACACTCAACATCATTTCAAAGAAAAAGACATAAATGTTTTTGTTCTTAGTTTGAATTCGAGGGATTGGAACCTTACCAAGCACCGCCTAAATAAATGCATGTTGGTCAATGATCTGATTCACAGCAGGAATTTTTCTGAAGGAGTCCAGAGTACCTATTTATAAAGCCATAAAAATAAATCCAGGAGACATCTACAGTTGAAGGATGATGAAAGAGTTTAAACTTGTTAAATGCTCTGGAAGCTTCACCAATTTTTGTAGGCAGAAAAATGAAGAAATCATTATTTATATTGAAAAATATTGTGAGTGAGAAAGGGCTTGTGAGTTGAATAATCAAGTGGGATTTATAAGTGGAGCCCATAATTTAAGCTTGTAAGTCTGACAAGTAGGATAGGTGTAATATAATAATAATCTTTTGACATTTTATAAGAAATGTGAATTTTATATGGAACATCCATTTGGGTAAGAACAAGAAGCTTCAAATGGGATTGAGGGATTTGGATAAAAATTAAAGCTTCAAATGGGAGTATATGGAAATGTGAAGTTTTATATAAGATGGCCATTTTCAGCAAAACAATTACAATTTAATGGGACAAGTCAAACTTTTATGATTATACCGAGAAAGGGTTCCAAGAAAGGTTTAATTTTATTTTTAATCAAAAAATTGTTTAGCTCTTTATGATGATTCCAAGAAAATGAGCCAAGAAAGATCCACTAACCGTGATATAATGTGATCCAAGTCATAATTCTGTTTCAAATTTGAATGTAGATCAATAATAAATGAGTTTGTTGGCAAGAGTAAGGAAACTAATATTACATTTTAATAAACCATATAAATTGATCCAAGCCAACAATCGAAACACGAGCATCTATAGAAATCACATATAAATTAAATTTCAAGAAATTGTAACTAAATGAAGATCAGAAAAAAATGTTTGATTAGAATCTAGGGAAAATTTACCACAGCTGGAGCCTGGACAGCCAGGGGATTGCTCCTCCATATGCAGACCTTAAAGAGAGAGAGAGACAAGATTGCTAAGAAGAGAGAAGAGACACGGAAAGAGGAGAGAGAGACGATTATATCGAGGTTGACACAATACGATTGAGGGAGGACAGAGAGGCACGGAAAAAGAAAGCGCCGTTTATATATTACTAGGTTGAGACAGTACAAGGGTGGACCGAAAACCCTAGCTAGTTAACCTTTGCGGATTACCCAATTCATATGAGGCCCAATAAACAAAATAAAGGTTTGGGGCCATTAAAAGTGCTAATTCAAGTTTTCTGTTATAATAGAAAAACACCCAAATAAATTAGAATCTTATGGGGGAGAAGTGTTTAGAGATCGAGTAAGTTTTAGGGGAAACCTTTTTCTCCAAGTTATAAAAAGCCCACTTTTCATCCTTAAATATATACTCCCTCCGTTCCTGCCTAAAAGCCACAAATTTTCTTTTTGGGCGTCCCATTTAAAAAGACACTTTCCCAAAAAGGAAACCTTAAATCACTATTCTCTCCACTCATTCCCTCTCCTACTTTACTTTTACACTCACAACATTCTCTTTCTTACATCACCTCCCACTCATTCTCTCTCCTATTTAATTTTTCATACTCACAATATTTAAACTTTTTCTCTTTCCTACATCACTTTCCTTAATTTGCGTTCCCTCTCCATTTTGTGCCTTTTAGGCTGGGACGGAGGGAGTAGAGTTTAGACCTTAAAACATTGAGTTTAGGCCTTAAAATACCTAGAAAATAAAATAGTGAGTTTAGCCGTTAAAACAGTAAGTTTAAGCAAGAAAATAAAATAGCGAGTTTAAGCCTTAAAACAGTGAGTTTAGGCTTTAAAACACCAAGTCGATATATTTAAAAACAGGGATTTTTATAACTTATGGAGAAACATGTTTCCCCCAAAATTTTCTGATAGAGATTTTTAATGAGTCATTGTGGTTTAACACAGTATATACAGTACTAGAAACTGGAGAATTTTCCATATGTAATTAGGTCATAATTTACATTAACCAACAAATATTTTGGTTGGCTATCCGATGGGATCGAAATTTACCGACGAAATAATTTTGTTTACAAAGTTGCTTTTCGTCGGAGGTAGAGTACCCCCTAGAACATTTTATAGTATCATTTTATTATGCCACTAGAACATTTAGATGCTAGTGAATCAAAATGCTCTATGCCACTATTTTCAAAGCGCCAGTAAATATGCATATTGTGACATTTTTATCATATTATATTGATGTCAGTAAATGTATTTTCTTATGTAGTGGTTCGATGCCACATCATGGACTTTAGAACACCCTTCTAAATAATTTTTATAAGAATGTTTGATGGTTTACAACCTTTGAAACTATGAAAAATCTCTTAAACTTCAAGCCTAGATTGGATCGCTAATTGAATAAATTTGTACAAATATGATTATTATAATTTCCGCTGGCAACTATAACTAATGAAAGCATGAATGGAATTGGAGAGATCACCAATTGCAACAGTTTAATAGACATGCAAATGCACATATGTAGCGAGTCGTTGATTGGCATGTGATGCATGGAGCTTGGATGGAGTAGTTCTATAGGTCAAATGAGAAAATAAGATGCTTGGATGGAGTAGTTCTATAGGTCAAATGAGAAAATCAGAGGGAAGAGGGATGTTGTTAGTCAAATATATGTATAGCTTATAAATTACTTAATCTCAATCATTAAGGCATTATTGAGAATTCCCCTAATTTTAACTAGAATAATTAAAATTTTCTATTTATCTTTAGTATCCCCTTATTGCTAGTGTCAGTGTTTTTATGCTGTAATTTCTTTTCAAGATAACTAAAGAGCCGAAAACCTTGACTTATTCTAAAGGATAATTTGTTAACTTGTTCTACCCGGCAAAGGCCATAACCAGTTGACTATCTTGACCTGTCATGACTTCAATTGATTATCCTCAACCGGTCTCGATCATTAACCGGTTATGTATTCCATTAGATAAAGAAGTCGGTCAAGCTTCCTCAACAAGCCTCCATCAATTTATCTATCATTAATTGCTCCCATCTACTTATCTAAAGTTGGTAGAGCAGTTGCTATGAATACCATGCTTATACCTTGTCAGTAACTACTTAAAGGAATGTTCAAGTTATCGGTGCTCACAACAATCTTCTTACCCGATGGATAATTCAAGCATGCATGTACTCCAAATCTCAATTATTCAATGAATAAGATATTCCCATTTAATGATTGTTAGTCCAAGTTATTCATTCAATCCCTTCAAAGACAACAACTCAATTTGAATACAACTATAAATACTTTCCTTATATCATTGAATAGGGTTGGTTAATTGAAGACTTTGAGAGTAGAATTGTCAAAAACTGCAAGTGCTGAAATCCTTCAAGCATTTAAGTTCAAGACATTCGGTCCTTGTATTCACTAGACCATTTATTAGGACAAACACTGTGCACACTCAATCAATTCATGTAAGTGTTCCCCAACAACACTATTTCTCAAACACATTGATTGATCACACCACACACCCAAGAAAAATTAGTTCATCTTGTGAACATATCTTTTGAAAACACTTGTCAATTTTGTATCACGGTCCATATTGATCACATTCCTTTAGGCAGCCTTCAATCTTCCTCGTTGGTTAAGGCTTGCAACTTGTGATAAACTAGTGAACATTAATAGTACACAGTTTCACAAATCCATGTTTTAACAAAACATGATAGATGATGTAGCAGTTATTTAACACTGTTAATCTCTCCAAATAACTGTGTACATTTCCATGTGTGTTTGCTCATTTCATTTTGTCTTGTAATCGATTGATCTCTGTCACCGGTTACAACTTTTGAATTCTTACTGCCTTGTTTTGCCTTACTTATTGAAATATATTTTGAATGATATTTTAACTTACTATTAAACTCCTTACCTAACCGATTTGAGTGAGTAAACCGGTAATACACTATTCTCTGCATAACCGGTTAACATCGGTTTAGTTTTGATAAGTTACTTGACTATTTTCAGAAGGTTTTCAAAAGACTTTTAATCAGACTATTGTGAATACCCCGTCCCGATGCAACGCGCATTCGGAGGTTTGAAATAATTAATTATATAAAGTCGGATCGAAATAGGATATTCATTTAGTGACACTCGCTTTAAACCATATTAAAATATTAGTTTAATTTTGAGAGTCGCCACGCCACTTTGATATAGCCCAAAGCTTTGAAAAAGGCTAAACAAGTAATTGGGTTCGGGGGTCAAGTTACAACAGAAGAAGAAACGCTATCACTCCTATTGCCCGACGGATCGGTCTTTCTAGCATGTGGGGTGTTGGTTGTGTGTGGTGTTTACAGGAATAGAGAGAAGAAACGGGATCATGCATAAGGAGGAGGGGAGAGAAAGAATTAATTGATGATCACACCCTAGAACCTTTGAGTTAGGCCCTCGGAAGGTGCACTAATCAACGTTCATCCTTGGGGAATTGTTGATCATGGGATAATTATTACTAAGGTGGAAGGAAAGAAATAGTTCCTAGATCCATTGGGTTTTCTTGGGCGAAACCTTAGATCATCCTCGGCTATTGCATATTTAAATATATTAAAATAGTCCTAAATCTAGCATAAAGGAACAATTAAAATATAATAAGCATGCAAATATAATAAGACAATAATAATAATAGGGAACAAAAATATTAAAAAGAGTCTTACCAATTGTAGCAAGACTTTGGGGTCGAATCTAGGGCGATTCGAAGAGAGTAGGAAGAAATACGGGTAAAGCAAGTGTAATCTCGCTTCTCCCGAGTAATTGTGTGTTCAATATGGGGAGCCGGGCACACTTATTTATAGTGCTTCGGTATCTGGGCTGGGCCAACTGAAGGGTCGATCGGCACTAGGGTTAAAGGGTCGATCGGCACTATAAAAAAGGGTCGATCGGCCATACCACGGGTAAAGGGCCGATCGGCACTTCGATCTGGCGTACCTTCCACGCCAACAATGACGGTGCAGGTACAGATGAAGGGTTTGAGGGATTATTAGGGTTTCTCATTAATTAAACCGGGCCAGACATTAAAAATGCTTTTTTTCGGGCCGGGTACTAACAGTAGCCCCTCGGCGACGCTTCTTGTAAGACAAGTGGGGTCGAAGATAAAAGAATAGGATCCGTCCCGAAAAAAAGGATTTCGTGGAGGTAAGGAAAGTGACCTTGTGGATGTGAGGTTTTTTGGACTTGAGCTGAGTCGCAAAAGGATGACCAGGTAGGTCAAGTGGCTGGACCCATGTCGGGCTACCTACGTATCCCAAGAGGAATCAAGCCAAGTCGTAGTTCGAAACGTGGGCGTTTAGTACCCGAGAGTGGCGGACGTGCAGCGTCTCAAGCCAAAGATGCGATTTGTGGCAAGGCTTTGGGGATCGAATCTAAGGGCGATTCGAATAATATTGAGAGATGTACGGAAAGGAGAATCAAGTATAGTCTTGCCTTCTCCGTGGGAAAATATGTTGTGTGTGGAAAGGAAATTCAAGTATAGTCTTGATTTTCCCCTTGAAAATTGTGTGTGATGGAACAAATCAAGTGTAGTCTTGATTTCTCCGTGTGAAGATATGTTGTGAGATAATGTGTGGAAAGGAAATTCAAGTATAGTCTTGATTTTCCCCTTGAATATTGTGTGTGATGGAACAAATCAAGTGTAGTCTTGATTTCTCCGTGTGAAGATATGTTGTGAGATAATGTGTGGAAAGGAAATTCAAGTATAGTCTTGATTTTCCCCTTGAAAATTGTGTGTGATGGAACAAATCAAGTGTAGTCTTGATTTCTCTGTGAAGATATGTTGTGAGATAATGTGTGGAAAGGAAATTCAAGTATAGTCTTGATTTTCCCCTTGAAAATAAGTGTGATGGAACAAATCAAGTGTAGTCTTGATTTCTCCGTGTGAAGATATGTTGTGAGATAATGTGTGGAAAGGAAATTCAAGTATAGTCTTGATTTTCCCCTTGAAAATTGTGTGTGATGGAACAAATCAAGTGTAGTCTTGATTTCTCCGTGTGTTGTGCAAATAAACCAAGTTTAGTCTTGATTCGCGTACTGAGAGAAAGTGTATGGGGCAATGTGGGAAAAAGCGTAGGGAATCAAAAGCCAAATATTTGACTTTTGTGGGAGTCACCCCTAAGATTTGACTGTCCGGGGGTCACCCAAAGATTTGACTGTCCGGGGGGTCACCCAAAGATTTTGTGAGAGTTTGACTTCTGCGGGACGGACCCTTTGAAGATGCGGGACGGACCCTTTGAAAGTACGGGACGGACCCTTTGAAGATGCGGGACGGACCCTTTGAAATGCGGGAAACTGTAGCTGCCAAAGGACTTAGGCTACTGTTTACTGATGAAGAATAGTTGTGTGAATTGATTGGGATTATTATGGCTTCCCGAGCCGAAGAACCAAGCGATTAAAAGATTGGGATAATCATTTCTAAGGCTTAGAGAGGAGTCTTGTCTCCTAGGCTTAAGGCTAGGGTTTAGAGAGGTATTTGTCACCTAGGCTTGCTTGAGGCTAGGGTTTAGAAAGATTTTTGTTACCTAGGCTTAGGGCTAGGGTTTAGAGAGGTATTTTTTGTCACCTAGGCTTGAGGCTAGGGTTTAGAGAGGAGATTTGTTACCTAGGCTTGAGGCTAGGGTTTAGAAATGTATTTGTCACCTAGGCTTGCTTGAGGCTAGGGTTTAGAAAGATTTTTGTTACCTAGGCTTGCTTGAGTCTAGGGTTTAGAAAGATTTTTGTTACCTAGGCTTAGGGCTAGGGTTTAGAAAGATTTCTGTTACCTAGGCTTGCTTGAGGCTAGGGTTTAGAGAGATTTTTGTTACCTAGGCTTAGGGCTAGGGTTTTACATTTGTGGTAAGTCTGAACAAGGCAGTTTGAGCAGAAAGGTTATGGTTTAAACTAGGCGAGGCCGAGAAGATGGGATTAGGTAAGTTTGATGTCCAGAGATAAGGACCGAGTCATCTTGAGAGAGAGGCGTCTTTGCTAGACTTGAAGAGTTTGAAAATTTGTGGAGACCAAAGAGTGATTTTGTAAACAAGGTGCCAAAGAGGATAGCATTTTGAAAGCATGTTACTTTGATAAGGAGGCCTTATGATCAATTATATTTCTAACTGACTCAAAGAGTTTGCCACATGCTGATCTTGATGACAAGGGATGCCCTTCTTGCTAGACATGACTTCGTCGGAGCCTCGATTAGAGCCCTTTGGCCTTTTCTGAAGAACCACATAGTCGACCCATTTTTGTTGAGGGGAGCCCCACTGTTTGATGAAGTGACCTTGGCGAAGCCCCAGTCGATAATGCAAAGCAAACCTGAAGGGAATGGCGAAGCCCCAGTTGATGATGCAAAGCAAGCCTGAAGGGAATCTGCAAAGAGAGCCCGAGAGAACAAATTTTAGCAAAAGCCCCGGCTTGGAGAGATTCAAAGTGTCCCTATTGCAGACAGAGTCATCTTGTGGCCACGGGGGCGATCCCTCGTTTCGAACAAAGGTCAATCAGTCGCTGGACAAGAATCGGAAATGTATATGTGCAGGGGCACATTTTTTGAAGGTGGGAATGGATCCCGAATTCGTGTATGACACTTTCGCTTTTGGGTTTGACTCTTTTGGGAGAGTATAAGCATCACAAGGTGTGGAAAAGTGTATGGAAGCCCCTCAGCACGTAAAAACAAGTGTTTGGCTCTATTTTCCTATGATGTAGAAAAAGAAGACTTGTCGAGACATTTGAAGAATTATTTTATTCAGAATTATATCTTGATTGCTCGTGAATGGACCTCACTGATTGGTTTATCAAATTCCAATTATGTAAACAAATGAATGTTTTGATTTGAAGGTGAAATCTGGCTTGTCTTTAGAAGGAGAAGGATGTTCCGTTGTTGCTTGCTGCTCTGTTTGGTGGTAATTGTGGTGCGGGCTGCCGTTGCATTGATCTCCTTCATGGGAAAGAATGAAAAATAGAAAAAAGATTGGGGTGGAAGAAAAGGTGGGAATTGACTGATTATAACCCAAAGATTTTTTCATTCCTTCAAGTGAAGACTCTTTGTTCCTTTGTTCTCGCAAGCCGAGGGGAGTAGTCCCTGGCGCGTGTCTCCTTGCTTTTACCGGAGTGCCGCTGAGAGGCACGGATGCGAAGCCCCAGTGAGACTTTTGCAGACAGTGTTTGAGGAGTCGAATGAACGAATTTCAAGAATAGGACGAGTTCCCAAACTTTTGAGAGAATATGTAATATGCTCACGTAGGATAACAAGTGACTCAAAAATCTGAATATGCATTTCTTTTAAATAATCTTTTGAGAATGCCATCCGGTAGCGGTTGTAGCTGGTCTTTGGGTTGCGATCGACCATTTGATGATGCTTAACATGACCTCTTAAAGTGAGAGGTCGGCTGGGCCTTTTGCTGAGAGGTTGGTTTGAGGGGTGTGTTTGGAATTTCTAAGGTGAAGGGATTTTCTTGTTGCTGCTTCTTCAGAACCTCTAAGAGTGAGGTTAACTTTTATTTTGATAAGGTCAAGGGTGGTGATGGAATCCTCTAAAAGTGAGAGGATGGACTTTGGAATTGGTTTACGGGATTTGTCAAAGAGGGAATTTTTGTTGCTTCTTCTCGCGAGTTTGTTGTGATTTCAGCAGGTAACTTGATCACGATAGGACCTTCACTTGATGTCTCATTTTCACAACCTTTGGGATAGGAGGTTCACTTCGGGGTGGTGAAGGTTTTTTTTTTTTTTTTTTTTTTTTTTTTTTTTCGAACACCTTCTTATCGAGAAAAGCCTTCGGATTTGTTTGCTCGCGATAGCCCCTAGTGTATGCCTTAGGATGGTTTTACCTTTTCCCTCTTGGGTTTGGAGGTGGTCCCTTCGAGAGAGCCCCTTGTATGAGTTTCTTTCGCATTCCGCCTTTCTTGAGCTTGGAGGTGATTACTTCCTTTGTGAGTTGAGGGAGCCCCTAGTATGGGCTTCTTCCTTAGGGTCTCAAAACTTGTCGATCTTGAAATGAAAGGGTATTATTTAGTGAGGATAAGGTTATGGCTTCCTATGGTGAGAGGTTTAAGCTTCAATTGCTACTGGATAGCATTCTCAAAAGAGTATTTAAAATAAATGCAAACTCAATTAACCGACTTATTAAGTAAGGCAGAATATATTCGGACCATAAAAAAGATATGTGAGCATATTCAATGGAAGCTTATCGATCGAATGGAAAATCAGAGGAGACGCGAGATTGGGGGGTTGGTGAGCCCCAAGTTGATATTCATGCAAAGACTTGTGAAGGATAGGAACAACTCCTTGCATCTTCTTTAAATTGCAGTGGCGTGAGCAGCTATTTTCTGATGATGAGCAACAACGGTCTTTGTGCTTGTCTTGACCATATGGAAAGGAGGTCAAGCGGGGGAGAGTGTTTTTGGGGAAGTGTATGTTTGAGACGGTATAACGGGTATGTACAAGGAGTGTATGAAAAGTATATGGTGGAGTATGGAGAGAGTGTATGAGAGAGGGGTGTATAGGGATGGTGTATATGAAGAAGGAACGGTGAGTTGTTTACTCCAATCAAAGCATTCATTCATTGTTTACTTTATTAGCCGGTGAGTTTATCAGTGAGATTAGCAACCAAGTGATAATTATAAATAAAACAATCTTCTTGAAAGTAATGCGAGATTATGTCTCAAGTCTAGAGAGAAAAGAAAGAAAGACTCTTTTATTATTGAAGCAACTAATCTAAAGTGGACATTACATATCAATGCCCAAAGTGGAAGTAAGAAAGACACACTAGAACCTACAAGACTGAATGAATCTAAATCCTTCCTTGAAGTACGAGCGCTTCTTCATTAATGAGGCCTTGGTTGATCAAATTTTGAATCAAGCGTTTCAGCAGCTTACAGTTGTCAGTGGTATGCCCAGCGTACTTGTGGTATCTGCAAAACTTGGATGTATCTAAGTCTTCCCTTGGGTTAATAGGCTTGTAGTTCTCGAGCGGCTTGATCAAGTTCTTTCCCATCAAAATGTCGAAGAACTCACCCACAGGCATTCCTAAATCATCAAAATGTTCCTTGTTGATCTTCTTCTCGGGTATTGATGCCTTTAGTTGGTTGGTGGCCACAGCAGGTATCCTGAATGAGAAATTCTGATGTGTAGGACCATAAGGGGAACCATAAGCATGTGGATGATAGGGACCCCGGAATTGAACAGGAGGAGGAACTCTTCTCAAGTATTCCTGAATGTAGGACAAATGATGCTGCTCAATTTCATGCATGTCTTTGAGGAGGTTGATCACTCCAAACCTCATGTTTGAGACTTCTTTGAGGGCTTCAATGCTTTTCTCCAGAGACATGATGTGGAATTCTCAGCAGAACATATGGCGGAGTCAAGCCAATGAGTTGAATTAGATTCATAATTAATCTTAAGGCATCCTTGAGAAAATATTTGACCTCCACAATTTTGAGTTTGACCGGGCTGAAGTTGCCTACGTAACCCTTACCGTTTTAAGGTACGAGTCTCAGGTCACCGTAGTTCGAGGGGGCCCTGAATGATGATACAACCAGGGTTAAGTTTAGAGAAAGAGAGAGGATGAATGTAAAAGAGTCCGTTTGGTGAAAAAAAGGAGAGGAAGATGACTCGATCCTTGGTCAAATATAAGTGAGGGTGATCTAGACGAGCTAATCGGACTTGGTAAGTTGGCTTAGGTAGGCCCTAGATGGTGGTTTGATCTATATGGGTCGAGAGAGGTTTGATCTAGGTGGGTCTTTGGCTGAAGGGTGCTAGAGATAAAGGATCTAAACTATGGATGGTTTTAAGGCTAGGGGAGCAAACTGCGGATGGTTCAAGAGATAAGAGGTAGAACTTTGAAGGGTCCTAACTTGAAGGATGTAGACCGTGGGTGGTCAAAGGTAGAGGAATGGACCATGGATGGTCCATGAGACGAGGGGTGGACCTCGAAGAGTCTCAGGTGGAAAGGTGGACCTTTAATGGTCCTAGATAGAGAGAGTGGACCTCGAAGGGTCCTAAATTGAGGAGTGGACCTTGAAGGGTCCAAGAGAAGAAGAGCGGATCTTGAACGGTCCAAGATATGAGGAGTGTGGACCTTGAAGGGTCCAAGAGATGAGGAGTGGACCTTAAAGGGTCCAAGAGAAGAGGAGTGGACCTTAAAGGGTCCAAGAGAAGAGGAGTGGACCTTAAAGGGTCCAAGAGAAGAGGAGTGAACCTTGAAGGGTCCAAGAGAAGAGGAGCGGACCTTGAACGGCCCAAGATATGAGGAGTGGACCTTGAATGGTCCAAGATTGGGAGAGTGGACATAGTATAGGAAGAGCACCACGAAGGCTCAAAGAGTGGACCTTGAACGGTCCAAGATAGAGAGACTGATCCTAGAGCGGTCCGCAGTAGAGGGTGATGACCTTGAAGGGTCCAAGAAGTAAAGAGCGGACCTCGGAGGGTCCTAGAAATGAGGAGCGGACCTCGGAGGGTCCTAGAAATGAGGAGCGGACCTCGGAGGGTCCTAGAAATGAGGAGCGGACCTCGGAGGGTCCTAGAAATAAGGAGCGGACCTCGGAGGGTCCTAGAAATGAGGAGCGGACCTCGGAGGGTCCTAGAAATGAGGAGCGGACCTCGGAGGGTCCTAGAAGTGAGGAGCGGACCTCGGAGGGTCCTAGAAATGAGGAGCGGACCTCGAAGGGTCCTAGAAATGAGGGATAGTTAAGCACTTTATTTACAAAAAAGCCCTCTATTTTATAGAACCTACTCTTGGTTGGAAGGGATACCCCTTTTTCGCAACTAACTAAAGGTCCTAAAGTGGTGGATCCTAACGACTAACCGTCTCATATAGACATTTAAGATGATATTTATGGGAAGTACTACAGACCTATGATAAGACAAGATCTTTTAACAAGCACTCGACCTTACATGGCACATCCTTTAAAAGGAAATCAAATTTTTTGTGCTCTTTTCTCTCTATAGATCTTGACTTATCACTGATTCGTAGTGACTCAACATAAAGACCTTATTAATTGTCTACATGAAAAAGCTAGTCAAACCAACCGGTCACAAGGAGTGTATTCTTAGCAAAGTGGGTGACACAAGGGTTAGATTTCAGGCTCCCACCGTGCAGCCGAAGCGCACTGATGAGTGGATGGCCAAGTGAGACTCGGAAGGGAGGCAACATGATCACCACGCTTCCCGCACTTTGGCTTCTCCGATGGGTTAAAGGGTGTCTGTGCAGTGTGACACGGACTCTAGTGGTAGTGTGAGGTAAAAAGTCTTATTCTTTTTTTAAGGAAAAAAAGAAAGATTTTTTTATGAGATGCATGCATGCAATGCAGCAGTTAAGAATAGGAGAAGAAGAAAAAGGAAGTAAAATACAACACCATACAAGAAAATGAAAGTCTGACCCACTTAGTTTGAAAAAATTTCAAAACAGTCCCCAGCGGAGTCGCCACTGTGAATACCCCGTCCCGATGCAACGCGCATTCGGAGGTTTGAAATAATTAATTATATAAAGTCGGATCGAAATAGGATATTCATTTAGTGACACTCGCTTTAAACCATATTAAAATATTAGTTTAATTTTGAGAGTCGCCACGCCACTTTGATATAGCCCAAAGCTTTGAAAAAAGGCTAAACAGTTAATTGGGTTCGGGGGTCAAGTTACAACAGAAGAAGAAACGCTATCACTCCTATTGCCCGACGGATCGGTCTTTCTAGCATGTGGGGTGTTGGTTGTGTGTGGTGTTTACAGGAATAGAGAGAAGAAACGGGATCATGCATAAGGAGGAGGGGAGAGAAAGAATTAATTGATGATCACACCCTAGAACCTTTGAGTTAGGCCCTCGGAAGGTGCACTAATCAACGTTCATCCTTGGGGAATTGTTGATCATGGGATAATTATTACTAAGGTGGAAGGAAAGAAATAGTTCCTAGATCCATTGGGTTTTCTTGGGCGAAACCTTAGATCATCCTCGGCTATTGCATATTTAAATATATTAAAATAGTCCTAAATCTAGCATAAAGGAACAATTAAAATATAATAAGCATGCAAATATAATAAGACAATAATAATAATAGGGAACAAAAATATTAAAAAGAGTCTTACCAATTGTAGCAAGACTTTGGGGTCGAATCTAGGGCGATTCGAAGAGAGTAGGAAGAAATACGGGTAAAGCAAGTGTAATCTCGCTTCTCCCGAGTAATTGTGTGTTCAATATGGGGAGCCGGGCACACTTATTTATAGTGCTTCGGTATCTGGGCTGGGCCAACTGAAGGGTCGATCGGCACTAGGGTTAAAGGGTCGATCGGCACTATAAAAAGGGTCGATCGGCCATACCACGGGTAAAGGGCCGATCGGCACTAGGGTTAAAGGGTCGATCGGCACTATAAAAAGGGTCGATCGGCCATACCACGGGTAAAGGGCCGATCGGCACTTCGATCTGGCGTACCTTCCACGCCAACAATGACGGCGCAGGTACGGATGAAGGGTTTGAGGGATTATTAGGGTTTCTCATTAATTAAACCGGGCCAGACATTAAAAATGCTTTTTTTCGGGCCTGGTACTAACAACTATTCACCCCCCTCTAACCTGTTTTCCTATTAATTGGGCCTAACAGATATCATAGTGAAATAATTTGTCATAGATTCAGCTAGAGTTAGAGCGAATATAGAAATTTCAATTTAGATGATGCATTATAGGACATATTTTTAGTGAGATGCTCAAAAGTAGGAAAAAATTATGCTTGACCTATAGAACCAATCCATTAAGATTATGTGGCAGTTACTCCATCTAATTTATGAACCAAGACCTCATATGGATTTTGTAGAAAATCAAGCAAAGGTACCAATATTTAGTACATGAATCAAGAAAAAACAAAAGGCACACAGTATCAGCGGTGGCAGTGTCAATCTGGTTGTAGTCTATTTTGTTATATACCTGACATATTTTTAATAAAAGTCAATCATATTTTGGGGCGGATGAAGTAAAAAATATGTTATCGAGTTATGTCTAGTGTGAAAATATAGTTAACTAAGTAAGAGGCAAGGAGATTAATGTGTGGAAATAACACCCCTATACACATACTACACAATTTGGGATAAAGAGAGTAAGATGCGATTGATTTTAAGAATAAATTAAAAATCAAACATTCAAGTTGGAACGGAAAGAGTAAGAAATGATAGATTTGAAGATTAAATTAAACTTTCAATATAGGACGTTGAGAGTAAGATGTTATACGATTTATGCAAAAAATCAGAATAGAGGAGGTTTGTTGTTGTCGTTAGGGGAAGAGACGTAGCCGACTTTCTGAGAATGTTAGCACTAATGTCATTTGGAAATAACACCCCCTATACACATACATATCAATGTTGTTTGAAGACAACAATTAATTATTTCTTGCTTTGTGAAAAAAGTCAGAAGAAAATTATTTTTTTAATAAATTATACATTTAATTTGAGACTGGGAGACTTTTGTAAAAAATAGATATTTATTTTGGGGCGGAGAGTATAATATGTGATAGATTATATTAAAAACCAAATTGTTTGACTACATATACTTTCTTGTCTTCGGAACAACTTGAAAATCAAGTTGTCAGTCCAGTTCTATCGCAATTAACTATAGTGTAAAATTATTCCAGTTGGTGTTTTTCTAGTGCCAGTGTTGTTGTTAAATAGTGCAGCAGTGTTAGTGTTAAAAAATGTCATGCGCAGTTATAAAAAGTGTCATTTTTAGTTATTAAAAGTATCATTATTGTTAATAAGTTTTGGTTATTTACGAAAATGCCACTGCGCTATTTTAATAAAAGTTCCGGTTATTTACAAAATTGTCACTGTGCGTATTTTTAAAAGGTTCCAGTTAATTACGAAAATGCCACCGCACATTTTGAAAACTAGTTTTTTCCAAATTACTTGAAAATGCCACCGCGCATTTGTTTTTTCGCCCGTCTCATTCTTTTTGGTCACTTATAAAACTCATTGCACATTAATGACTCACTTTCCCATTGCATCCATACCTACTTAGTAAAAAATTAACAACCTTTACTTTCACAGTCGATAATCAAAGCAAGGGAGTATATGTAAAATTATAAGTTAGACAAAACATTTATAATACTTTCTTAACCCTGGAGCTCTTGTCTAGTGACAAAAAAAGTTGGACGGAGGGAGTATATAATACTAGAAACCGGGGAATATTTCATTGGTATTTCAGTCTGTAATTATTGACAATTAAATACGTTGAAGTGGCATTTTATACTGTAGCTAGAACTTTTACATCCTAGTGAATCAAAATTCTCTATGCATTACAAAATGTTCCGAGAAATATCAGCTTAAGATTTTGAAGAAATCCAATACAATTGATGATAATCTCCTAATACACTCAGTCTATAAAATCTCAGTCTACCTAATCTCCTAATACAATCGGCAAGTCATAAGGATAATGACTAGAATATATATTTACAAGATATACCTACCAATTAAACTATACATTCCAACGATAATGACAAGATATAGAGTTCCGATGAGGAGGAAATTGACTGCTGCTTTGAAAAAGTGCGTAATTTGGGCAACATGTTAGTAATGGTGTGCATCTCTGTTTCTTTAGAGGCACCGGGGATTGAAGGATGCTGAAAGCGTAATAGGGTTTTTGTGACGGATGACAAAAGAACCAGACCTCCTTTTCGTATGGATGTATTTGATAAGGGAGATGATACTTTTACGGTGTTCAAATTTTAAAAGCTGTTTAAATCATTATCTTTGTCTTGCCGCCATTTTGGTACATTTGACAGCTTTGGCTCAAGAACGCCGCTCTGTAGTTTTTTTTCATGGATGGTTGTTAGAGTTTTGAGCTGGTTCAATCGAGAGCTTTGAAGAGAGGGCCCAGGACAACAAACCTAATGAGCAGAGCAGCCTCTTTTTGATCTGAACTTACCAGCAGATCCTCTTGTCCTTGGCGGCAATGACTTTGCCCCAGAAGTAGCTGAGGAGGAGCAAGTGAACCTGAACTTTAGGAGACAGTTCAAGAAACAGGCCATCTACTGCAAGAGCCTTGGAAGCTATAGCTCATGGTTTCTTGTCGAGTAAACAGTAGGAGGGGAATCCTCTCACTCGAGATCAAGAAGCTCCCAAGAGGATGCTAGGGGTAGTGGGCTCAGTACAAGGAGGATGGGTAAACCCAACTCTCATTAATTTCTCAATACATTCTTCACAGAACCGGTGCATGCATCCCATCACACTCCGAGTTTCCTTTATAATTTTTGTCAACAAAAAATAAGAAAAATAATTATTGCAATACATTAAAATTAATATAATGAAGGATATAGACTCACAACCCAAGTTATGTATGATTCATTCGGTTTGAAAATGAGTACAAAATTAATGAGAAAGAAGATTGAAAATATCATTACAAAACTAGAGGATAGTAAAAGTTAGCCATCATAGCAATACTGTTACACTTTTAAGGATATAGCTTTATTAGCTTGTGACAAAGGACACATAAGGAATGTTGTCCCAAATGTTTTTCTAGCTTTCGTAAAATAAACATTAAAAGGGTTTCAAAAGAAATATATTTTGAAAAAAAGTAAAAGATTGAATATGAAATCCATCTGTCGGTGACTTAAGAAAAGGAAAAACAGAACGACGGAAGAGTGTGAACCCACTCATTTGTGGGTCAAGAAAAATGGAAATGGAAAGGAAGGAGGAGAGGTATTAGGGCATATATAAAACAATAAATAACATTCCAAAAAACCATAATCTAAATCAAAGACATACATGTAGTATATTAATAATAACGAAAACATAGCTTCAATTAATGGAATAAAAATATCATTAGAAACTCAATGTCATAAACGTTTTGCCTGAACATGGAACATTATTACAATTTCAAATAAAAGAAAAAGGACACAAACATGAACTTATGTCAAACATGTAGCAAGAGATGTACTAAATGTTAATCTCGTACCAAACATCAAGAAACTTTTGTTTGAAGATAGAACAATAAATGAACACAGATATCTTGCTTTTCTTTTGAAGCACAAATATCACACGAGCTAGTTTATGAAGGAATACACATTTTTGTTAGGATTTTGAATTTGAGGGGGATTGAAACCTTACCAAACACAGCCGTTAATGTTGCAAGTTGGTCATTGATCTGAGTCACAGTAGGAGTTTTTCTGAGCTATCAATAAAGCCATAAAAAAATATTGATAAGACATCTAAAAAGAAATGAAAAAAAATGCTTATCAAAGTATTTTCACTATATGCATTAAAATTCCCCTAAATTATCATCATTTTGAGACATCTGTACAGTTGAAGGATAATGAACGAGTTTTAAACTTGCTCAATATTTCACATATTCAAACAGATAATAAATACTCCCTCCGTCCCACCAACATTGATACCAAATTTCTGGGCATGGGGATAATAAATACTCCCTCCGTCCCACCAATATTGTCAGCATTTTTTTAAGGAAACTTGTCATCATTTTTAAATAGTGTTTTACTAGTTTGTACAATGTCAAAAATGATCTAAATTTTGTTACCTAATTTATAAATGTGACATTTATTTCGGGACGAACCAAAGAGGAAAGTGCGACATTTATTCCAAAACGGAGGGAGTATTTAAAAAAATCATATTTAAAATATATTGATAGGTTTCCTTCATTTTGAACCATGACTTAACTCTTATAATATATTTTTGAATTTTTAAAATTATTTGTGTATAACTAAAATATATTCTTATGAATTTAATGACATAATCAAATATTCTTTTGTTTAATAATATTAAGAATTTATATATGCTACTTGAATTAAAAAGGGAAAAGGTAAATAAATATTTAATTTAATATAATTATGTTAATGATTTCATAAGTGTGTATATTTTAGTATAAGAAAACTAATGTATATGATTTAGTTTTGAATTAAATTAACATACATATGAGTTAATTTATATATTAGAGGCATTTCGATATTCTTATAATAGTTTAGTCTTTTATTTTTAACAAACGAATACAACTAGCTTATGGCAGCTTATGAACATTTTCAGAACAACCAAAACAAACGGTACCTCAGCGACAAACGGGCCTTAAATATTTTTCGCAATTCTTGAAAGGAGAGACATATGAAAGTAGAGGAGATAGAATATTAGAACACCTCGAAAGAAGCAGTACTAGTTTGACACAAAGACAATGTGACAATTGAAGAAAGGTGACGTTGACGATTACTTAAGTTAATTTGTTAAAAGAGTCTAGCAGCGGTAAGGTTTAAATAATTAAATAACGTGTAAAGAGTGTATAATAAAAACATAGAAAGACAAAGACATCAATTTAAAGTGGCACGGGATATAACATCTCCTAAGTCCAACCTTTATATTGTCCTTGACAATTGAAGCAAACAATTCACTATAATACTTCTTCTAAGTAGTTACAAAAATTGCAAAGAAAATATTTCTTGAATTTTCCTTCTTTCAACTTCTCTCAAAGCTCGATTTGTTTTTGAAGTGTCTATGTAGCTTTCAATACTTTCCCTAACCTCGCAGTTCAGCAGTTCATGGTATCGTACTGTTTTGATTGCCTGTTCAATTTGATATGTAGCATTCCACACGGCAGCATCCATCTCCCTAAGCCTCGTAATGTTCTTCTTAAGCTGTTCTCACTTCTTAACTTTCCAATCTCTAAGAGATGGCTTAGAATACTTTTTCTCTACTTGGTCCACTTTTTCTACAGCCCAATATTTACCCTCTTTCAATTGTGTGGAAAGATCTCTACATAGTTGTAGAGTAGTATATTCATAGAACGTTCCATGACCTTTTCACATTCACTCATATCCATAGACAAGTTAGTTCCGGTGTCTAAATTCTCATTCCTGGTTTTCTCAAACTCACTTAGAGTTTCTTGTTTTGTCTGGCTTGAATTAAGGTCAGATGTGGAAGATCCGGGATGTCTAGAAGCTTTATCAGACCTTTGGACTTGGAGTTTCTTTTTGCCTTCGCATGCTTGCCTTTAGCTGAGCCTGAAATATAAAAATGCAGAAAAATTAGAGTGAGCAAGCACCGCTTCATTGTGCAATAAAGTAGTCATGTTGCTTACTAACTAAACCATAATATTTTCCTTAGGTAAATGTCATTAAAGGAAAGATTTAGGCTGCACAATCAATTCTGTTTAATTAGAAAAAGTATCCTCATTAAAGATTAAAGTTGCACAATGAATTGTGTTTTAACAACTTAAGCAGTTACAAAAAACGCACAAACTCACATTACTTTAGATGGTTACTAAGTGGCTTGAAGCTCCGCCAGAGTTTCTTGTCCCTTCAAAGCTATGAGTCTAAAAAAAATTGTTTGGGTTTCTGAAAGACCTAGTGCATTACAACTACGGTTTTATTTTACTAGGTGTATTTTCTATAATTGATAAATTAGAGTAACAAAATTTTATATGGCCATTAGGATCCAAAGGGAAAAAGTAATAACATTTTATACCGTCGCAAGGATCCAAAATTAGGTTACCATTCGGTTGGGTAAATTTTACAGTAGGAAGTTGCACAATCCAAATTAGCTTATTACACGAACAAGGAGAAGTATGAATACCCTTATATTGTGTGGCACAATCTCAAACGTAAAGCCATTGCATATTGGTAAAAGATCTGAATTACAGTAGAAAGTTGCTGCATGGATATTGCATACCCGTTTTAGCCATAAAAGTGAAAACAACTTAAAGCTAAGAAATATGAAGCATAATAACAAGCCTTAATTTCAACCAAAGAAAAAGAAAGCGTAGAGATCTCTGGCAAAAAAATGATGGAATTTCAAAATTGGTGAAAATAAATCCAAGATAAAAACATTTTCAAAGAAAGATCTTGATACAAATACAACAAGGCACAAAAATTGGTGAGCTAGATTAAAGAACACAAAAGGGCCATGATCGAAGACGGTGTTGGCTCATTTGACTTCTGAAATGACTAAACAAATCATACACTTAACATTGCAATTTTCAAATTGGTAGAAATTGGCCTGACATAACATACGAAAAGATTCATAATAAAAAATTAGATGAGCAAGATTTGTGTGTAGCATTAGGTTTGAGTTCTTATTGCATTAGACGTTGAAAAGGGAAAAAGAAATTATAGACAGTTCGGTAGAGGAAATTTTAAAAGTCTACAATTCAGCATTTATTTCAAGTCGCCACTCGCCACAAACTAGAAATGCATGAAAATGCCATCATTCAATTACCATGTGAATCACAAACATCAATCAAATCTATACACAAACTAGTAATACAAGTCATAAATTGCTTCAAAATTCTGTATATAGTGACAATGATGGACTCAAAGGAACTAAAGGTGGTTAAGAAAATACTATAGAGTAATTTTACAGAAACTAAAGAAAGGGCGGGGGCAAAAACCATAGGTTTTAGAGGTACAATAACATTTTTACCAAACATAAAGGAACTAAAGTTGCGCATTTTAAAATTCAAGGGGGTCACGCGACCCATATGCTTGTTGTGGTATCATCAAAAAAATAAGAAGCTTTTGCAGCTCGGACAATAGCAGAATAAAATGGAAAAAGCAGTGAAAAGCAAACCTATTAGTGTGGCACTCTTGCACCCTCATCTGAAAGACAGACACACATGATTTTGCAGGATTGAAGCATCTAGGGGGTCTCTGCTTCTGACCTTCTTATTGAGTGATTTGCCTCTTCAAGAATAGAAAGTTCATGAAAACGGTACATTTGGTTTTAATGTAAAGAATCACAAAACAAACATTGTCAAGTATAATATAATAAAGCAATCACTCCAAAAAAAAATAATTGTATAAACTCTACCTGCTCTTCGTACTTTTCAATATCTTGAAATAAGATTGCGAGTAAGTTATCATAATTAAAATCGTCTCTAAGAGAACGCCGGCTGGCACAATGAAAGCGGCAGGTTGGAAACTCCCTGTTTTTTCCTGTGGATAAATAAACGGTCATCTAATTATTACATATAGAATAACCCGATAATCTCACATCAATCACAGAAAGAAGTCTCCTTTTGTTTTTAATAAAAAACATAAATGCAAAACCTCATTGCTTACCCAACTCTCATTAATTTCTCAATACATTCTGCACAGAACCGGTGCATGCATCCCATCACACTCCGAGTTTCCTTTGTAATTTTTGTCAACAAAACATAAGAAAAATAATTATTGCAAGACATTAAATTAATATAAAGAAGGATATAGACTCACAACCCAAGTTATGTATGCTTCATTCGGTTTGAAAATGAGCAGAAAATTAATGAGAAAGAAGATTGAAAATATCATTACAAAACTAAAGGATAGTAAAAGTTAGCCATCATAGCAATACTGTTACACCTTGTAAGGATATAGCTTTATTAGCTTGTGTTAAAGAACACTTAAGGAATGTTGTCCCAAAAAATTTTCTAGTTGATGCATATCGACGGCAGATTATAGAATTATTATTTACTTATCTTTTATTATTTTCTTTGTATTTTCGGAATTATTATTAGGTAGGTAATATTTTGATGTTTTAGAATCGATTTAGGAGATATTTTGTTATTTTTGAGTCCTATTATGTTACTATATAGCTTAGGGGTAATTTTAGTAGGTTTTGACTTGCTTTCCAAGTCGTAGGAGTCATATAAAATAGGATCGTATGTTAAATCCGAAAATTAGAGTTTTGATTATTGAATTTTGATTGAGAAAAGGCTTAGACTTTTCCAAGAATCTTGGTTATTTTCCGTTCGGCTTAATTCTCTTGGCTTTTTTGCTATCATTTGGTGTCAGATTCCTGGCCGAGGTGATGTAAATGGGGATGTTAATTATTTTTGTATCTTTTATTATTTCATTTGTATTTTCGGATTTAATTTTAATTGGTTGATTATAGGTAGTTTTAGAATAGATTTTGAGAAGATTTACTAGTTTTTAAGTCCTATTAGGTTACTATATAGGTTAGGAATAATTTTAGAAGGTTTAGGATTCTTTTTCAAGTTTTTTGGGCACTATATTATAGGCCTTCATTGTAATTCCGAAAATTAGACTTTTATCAATTAAATTTCAGTTTGCTTCCTTGCAAAACCCTTGGTCAATTTTATTGGCTTGCAGAAGGATTTCTTCGGAAGTTCTTGTTATCTAAGGAATTGCGATTCCTTGCAGAAGGTCTTGATTTCGATCAAGCCTATTGTTACTATTCCGTTGCTTTACATCAGTTGGTATCAGAAAAGGCGAGATCCTTGGACGATGGCCAATTCCGGTGGAGACAACGGAGACAACCTAACCATTATTACCGCAATCTTGGAGCGTATGGAGCGTCAGGATCAAGCAACTAGGGAACGTATGGACCGTTTGGATCAAGAGGCTAGAGAGCACAGAGCAGCCCAAGATCGACAGCATACGGAACTCATGGCAGCTTTGGTCGGATTGCGTGTAGGTGGTGGTGGTGATGTCAACCCACGAAATCGGGCTAGTCCTCGCGGGGAAAATCTCCACCGTGATGATCCGATAGGCGGGGATACTTCGGATAATGTTGAAGGTGAGGCCAGGGCAGTGCCTCCTCAAGATCAACGACCCAAGATTAGGGCGGATATTCCTGTCTTTAATGGTGAGTTGTCTATTGAAGAAGTTCATGCGCAAGAAGATATTGTTGCTGAAGCGATTGTTGATACGGTCAAAGAAGAACATGTTGAAGAGGGGAATTTGGGCATTAAAGAGGTGGATCTATGTGCAAAGGATGAAGTAATTCAGGAGATTTTTAATGATGATTTGGAAGATTTGGCGAAAAATCTGCCTAATAGCGTGCCTGCACTAACACTCGAGGGCGTCCGCGTTAGTGCTAGAGCATCCGGAGGAGGATTAACCGGTTATTTACGCGACTGCGCTGGATTGAAAAAAGAGAAAGTGGAGGTAATTGATGAAGAATATGGAACGGATAATGGAAGTATATTATTTGATTTTGAAAATATTTTTCGATATCTTACGATGCCAAGAAGTCGAGTTTATTCGAAGTATCTTTTTAAATGGGATGGCAGCTTCCAAACATCGGATGAGAACTCAGGGACGAGTTCTTTTGAAGTGGTGGGGAATGATGTAAATGGGGATGTTAATTATTTTTGTATCTTTTATTATTTCATTTGTATTTTCGGATTTAATTTTAATTGGTTGATTATAGGTAGTTTTAGAATAGATTTTGAGAAGATTTACTAGTTTTTAAGTCCTATTAGGTTACTATATAGGTTAGGAATAATTTTAGAAGGTTTAGGATTCTTTTTCAAGTTTTTTGGGCACTATATTATAGGCCTTCATTGTAATTCCGAAAATTAGACTTTTATCAATTAAATTTCAGTTTGCTTCCTTGCAAAACCCTTGGTCAATTTTATTGGCTTGCAGAAGGATTTCTTCGGAAGTTCTTGTTATCTAAGGAATTGCGATTCCTTGCAGAAGGTCTTGATTTCGATCAAGCCTATTGTTACTATTCCGCTGCGTTGCTTTACATCACGAGGGTATCGATATTGATGGCCGAACGAGGGCGTAGTGTTCGTGGCGAAAAAGATGTTCGTTGAAGGAACCGTGGAGCGGATTCCAGTCAAGACGTTCATCATCGCAAACGTGGCATACGTGATATTGAGGTAGACAAAGTGCGTAAGCAGATTCAACAACTCTAGCACTTCCAAGCGCGTGTGGAGCATCCACCGATGGGTTCAGAATCAGATTTATCATCCGAGGACATGGAGTTTCATGAATGGGTCACACCCTTCAACCAGGTTCACGAAATTGGGTCCAGGAATGCGGCAGATCCTTCAAGGGATATCGAGGCAGAAATCGAGAGTCCGAGGATTGAAGGTATGGCATATCCAGATGTATTTCGCGTCCCATTATCTATCGTTGCTGTTGAAAGGGTTTTTGATGATCCATCATCACCCTTTTTTTTATTAGATAGTTTTGACCAGTTTGTTGATTGGTCAAAACCTTCGATTTTTGACATGTGTGACTGTGATATTTGTAAATTGGAAGGGTCATACTCGGTTGATCGAAAAACACTTTGTTCAAAATTTTCGTAAGATGAATTGTCGAGGAATTGTGTGTTCGTTAAGTGTTTTTATCCGTATGAAGATCCTTTCGATTGGTTATTCTCCTACGATTTATCATCAGACTGTCAAGAAATTGTTATTTGAAGATTGTGTTACATATTTTTGGGTGGATTGAATGGATTTAGTGAAAATCAATCGTAAGTATACAGTGCGTCGATGAAGGATAAATTTCGAGACGTATTTCCAAAAGCAACATGACAAATTCGAGGACGAATTTTTTCTAAGAAGGGAAGAATGATGCAGATCGACAGCAGATTCTGGAATTATTATTTACTTATCTTTTATTATTTTCTTTGTATTTTGGGAATTATTATTAGGTAGGTAATATTTTGATGCTTTAGAATAGATTTAGGAGATATTTTGTTATTTTTGAGTCCTATTATGTTACTATATAGCTTAGGGGTAATTTTAGTAGGTTTTGACTTGTTTTTCAAGCCGTAGGAGTCATATGAAATAGTATGTTAAATTCAAAAATTAGAGTTTTGATTATTGAATAAAGAAAATAAAGGGAAAAACTGAGTCTTTCTTTATCTAGGGTTTGTAACCCATTGTTTCTGGCTCTTTCCGTTCGGTATCAATCTCAAGGCTTCATTCGACATCATTAATTGTGGTAAAATGAACATTAAAAGGGTTTCAAAAGAAATATATTTGGAAAAAAAGCAAAAGATTGAATAGGAAATCCATCTGTCGGTGACTTAAGAAACGAAAAAACAGAACGATAGAAGAGTGTGAACCCACTCATTTGTGGGTCAAGAATAATGGAAATGGGAAGGAAGGAGAAGAGGTATTAGTGCATATATAAAACAATAAATAACATTCCAAAAAACCATAATCTAAATCAAAGACAGACATGTAGTATATTAATAATAATGAAAACATAGCTTCAATTAATGGAATAAAAATTACATTAGAAACTCAATGTCATAAACATTTTGCCTGAACATGGAACATTATTACAATTTCAAATAAAAGAAAAAGGACACAAACAAGAACTTATGTCAAACATGTAGCAAGAGATGTACTAAATGTAAATCTCGAACCAAACATCAAGAAACTTTTGTTTGAAGATAGAACAATAAATGAACACAGATATCTTGCTTTTCTTTTGAAGCACAAATATCACACGAGCTAGTTTAGGAAGGAATACACATTTTTGTTAGGATTTTGAAGGGATTGAAACCTTACCAAACACAGCCGTTAATGTTGCAAGTTGGTCATTGATCTGATTCACAGTAGGAGTTTCTCTGAGCTATCAATAAAGTCATAAAAATAAATTGATAAGACATCTAAAAAGAAATGATAAATACAGATTTGTGGTCAAATGCAGCCTTCGTAATACATGTTCCATCGTCCAGAAATAAATACAATCTCATGTGCCAAGTCAAACTTTTATGATTATATAGGCATGAAAAATAAAGGAAAATGGTAATGGGAATTTGATATTAATCAATTAAGAACCAATATCTAATCGAGGTCATAATTGTTTTTCATATTAGCATGCATGGAATTTATAGCGAATCGAGCAAAAGTACCAAATTGGCATATGAATCAGCAAAAATTACATAGCACACACCATCTTCGGCAGTCTGGTTTAGTTATGACTTTAACATGAGAGAGCAAAAAAATAGATCAGTAAATTGATTCCCTCTATAAATAGATGAGTTATGCTTTAAAAGTTTACAAAAAAAAAATGAACTTTATAGTGCTCCTCCATAGATGACTTTAATCAATTTGGCATTAACGAAGATTCAATAACAGATCAATGGAAAAAGCTAACAAAAGGAGCATTAACCAAGATTCGATCAGGATCCAGTGATTATACCTGAAATCTTTTGATTTTCATAGCTGAACGGCCAGGGGAGTGCTCCTCCATATTCAAACTCTTCAACAGATTAAAACTTAAATTACGATCGATAAAGAAAATAGTAACTGACGCCCATACACAAGAAATTTAGGTGCTGCGCAAGTGCAGTTCAGACACAGGGAAATGAGGAGCTGCGCTACTGCTGTTGAGATGAGAAAGAGGGGTATATATAGGGTGACATCTGAATTACTAGGGTTGATCCAATTAAAACGAGCCCAATTAAGCGTTAAGTATGGGTTTCCAATTAATGAATCAAGACAGGCAGGCCCAATTGGTGAGCAAAACATTTATTGCTAGTACTTTTGATTAAGTTGAAATTAGTGCCTGACATTTCTCCTTCAGCAAACCCTCAAACCCAATTGAATTTCTTACTATTTTATTTTTTTCGTATGTTATTCCTCAAATTAAATATAGGCGGCATCTCGATAAATAGATAGAGACAGTGAACTGCGGAAATCAACAAAAATGAAGTCTTATACGAGAAATTGATAGAACAAAAACTAGCCCGACAGAATAAGATTTTCACGCCTATCTCCTTGGAGAATAAATATGCGTATTGTTTCTTATTTAAGTAAAAGCTAATTTTTGGACGTGACCTATAACAATATTTTATAGTGCTCATAAAACTTGCAAAACAAGTAAAACATTTCTAAAAATAAGCATAACACTAATGGTAATCTAAAGGAATTTAAAACATTAAAATATATCCTAAATCAAATGTAAAACATATAAATACGACCTAGCTTATAATCAATCCAAAAATTACAAATTAAATCAAAATAGTTAAAATTCAATCCAAGATTATGCCAAATTTGTACTACATTAGTCACCCTCATTTGAAAAGATCTTTCCTCGAGTTCATGTTTAAAGTTTGAAAATGACTATGTCACTTGATAAGATACATAGAATAAATCAACACCCTTGAATTTGGGATGACTTATTCAAAATAAAGAATTAAACCACCGTCTTTATTACTCGAACTCTTGATAACTTCAGCCTTTTGATACTCCCTAATTTTGTAAATTCTAGTGATGTCTATGTTCCACACAATTTTTTCTCCATCAAGCCAACATATCCGTAGGCTTCACTAGGGTGTTAACATGGGATGTATTGTCCATTGATTTTTTTGCTCAGCAAAAGCATGACATACTTGTTTTAACTCAACTACATCTTTCTTCTTTTTGTCTAAGGACTTGGTCATGAGTCCAAAACACTATTAACCGTCTCCTCCTCATTTGGATCGTGGATATACTCTTCAAAATAATCACCTAACTCATCTTCTATTCTACACGTGCCTCTGCTCCCCATCTCTGAACCTGCAAGTGATTAGGAGTTGATACACATTCTAAGATTCAACTATATTTCCTCGACCCAAATACTTGTTTCTACATCTCGGGTCTTATTCCAGTAGGTTGATACTCTTTCACGTGGTGAGCGTGATTGTAGCCTGACTCTTTACACAGACTCCATGTATCGTGCATGATTTTCCTAGATTCGAGCGGGATCCAAATTCTGCATGATTGCACGAATAATACTATGTGAATCATTTTCATTGTTTCCTATCATATCGTGCATGATTTTCCTAGAACAATGAAACTAGCCTGACACGATAGGGTTATCACACCAATCCAGATGAAAAAAAAAATATTAAATAAAAGCAAATTTTCGACTTAGAACCATTTTTATAGTGCTCCTAGAACACACAAAACAAGTAGAACTCTTCCAAAAATAAGCCTAACCTATTTAGTAATGGGCAATCTACAATTTGGTTACCTATGTTTGTATCACTTTTGCATTTTGGTTCTCAACATTGATAAAAGTTGCAACCATATTCCTAACATTTATATTTTGTTGAAAATTTGGTAAAAAAACTAACAAAATGTTAGTTTTTTGTCGATATTCATGTCATGTGTCATGCAAATGACTTTTAAGGGGCATGCCAGTCATTTTGCCAGGCAAATAAATAAATAATTGCTCTTTAACATCAAACGGTGTAATTATATAACTCTTTGTAAATGAAAAAACCAATTCTAAAGTAAAATTTAAGCAAAAAACACCTAAAGTTGTGAATGGTGGTGCTAGTCAGTGGCGAGGCTAGGAAGAACCATTTCCCCGAGTATTGTGACTATCGTGTTGTTGTATTAGAATGTGATTCATTGGTGTAGGGATGAAGGTACACCCCCTATGTCTTGCAGCCAAGGGCGGCCAAGTAATAAGTTGAAGGATGTTGGGATGTCGATGACTTGAAATTCAACATTCACGGTGACTTGTCCCATTTCTATAGGTATTGTAACTGAGCCCAAAGCAATTCTAGCGGTGCAATCATAACCTCGTACAATGTGTCCTGATGGTTTGAGGTCCTTGTGGGTGAGACCCAATGATAATAAGGCTTTCTTCGGAAGGACGTTAATTGCAGACCCATTGTTTGTTGGAAAAATAGTGTGTTTTGAAGGAAATTAATAGATTAATTTCTAAAAGGTAATTTTGTCTAATTACTTAAGTGGTTTAGTGTGTTTGTGAAATAAAATATTTAATTGTTCAAAATGGTTTTTGGATGAATTAAATATAAATGCTCAAAGGATTTGGCCTACTTATTGATAATAAATGTTGATTTTGTAAATCAAAAGTGGTTTTGGATGTTACTGAGGTGCTCGGCCGAGCAAGTGTTAACTCGGCTCGATCAGAACGATCCCTGCTCCACTGACATCCTTTGTAGCTGACCCATCTGAATAGACCTTCCAACAATCGTCGGGTAAAGAAGTGACGAGCTGGGACGCTTGTCCGTTACCCTTAGCTTTTTCTTTCTGAACTCGCACCTCGCTGTCCTCCTTTGTGAACGTAAGCTCGACCAAGAAGTCTGCCAAGGCTTGAGCCTTCAACGCCTTTCGAGGTCGATACTCGATGTCGAATTCCGTGAGGGAAATTGACCAATTGAGTAAGCGACCTGAACTCTCGGGTTTGTGCAAAATTTTTCTCAGGGGTGCATTCGTGAGCACCACGATAGGATGAGCCAGGAAGTATGCTCGCAGCTTCCTTGAAGCTACGACTAAGGCATAGGCTACCTTCTCAGCATTGTAATATCTGCCCTCCACATCTGATAGGGCCTTGCTAACATAGTATACGGGCTTTTGAAGCCCCTCCTCTTCTCGAACCAACACTGTAGCAACTGATTTGTCTCCCACGGATAGATACACGAACAAGGTCTCACCAATAGTTAGACTGCTCAATAGTGGAGGAGTAGCAAGGTACTCCTTGAGTTGTTGGAACGATGACTGACATTCGGCCGTCCACTTAAAATTTTTCGTCCCTCTCAATGATTTGAAGAAGGGGAGGGACCTTTCAGCCGACTTGGCTATAAAACGACCTAGGGCTGCCACCCGGCCGTTAAGTCGCTGCATCTCCTCTAGATGCAGGCTCCTTCATCTCGACTAGAGCTTTGATCTTCTCTGGGTTAGCTTCTATACCTCGTTGGGACACCATAAATCCAAGAAACTTTCCAGCTGCCACTCCAAATACGCATTTGCTCGGGTTGAGCTTCATGTCGTTTGCTCGCAAATTGGTGAACGTTTCCTTTAGATCGACCACGTGACGTCCGGCCTTTGTTTTGATGACCATATCGTCAACGTAGGCCTCCATGTTTCGGCCAATTTGTGAGGCAAAGACCTTGTTAACCATGCGTTTATAGGTTGCTCCTACGTTCTTTAACCCAAAAGGCATCATGTTATAGCAATAGATGCCTCTAGCCGCTTGGAAAGCTGTCTTCACCACGTCATCCTCATGCATCTTGATCTGATGATAGCCTGAATAGGCATCTAGGAAGCTGAGGGTGGAGTGGCCAGCAATAGAATCTATGAGCTTGTCAATCCTTGGGAGAGGATAGCTGTCCTTTGGGTAGGCAAGATTGAGGTTGGTGAAGTCGACACACATTCTCCACTTGCCATTTGACTTCTTCACCATGACCACGTTGGATAACCAGGTCGTGTGCGTGGCTTCCTTGATTTTACCTGCACTCAAATGTTTTTGTACTTCGAGTTTGATGGCTTCCTATTTGTCACGAGAGAAGTTCCTTAATTTCTGGGGCCTTGGTTTAATGGTCGGGTTGATTTCCAGCCTGTGAACCGTGACCTCCTCCTTGATCCCTTTCATATCCTCAACTCGCCATGCAAAGACATCACTGCTTTCCTTGAGCAACACGACAATCTCTAACCTTTCTTCAGGTGACAGCTGCTTCCCTATCTGAATTTTCTGCTCGGGATAGGCTGGGTTGGTGATTACTGACTCCAATTCGTCCACAGCTTCTAGCTCTGGACCATCTCTGAACTGCAGGGTCTCGATGATAATCTCTCTGACCCTCTTCCTTTCCTCAGCTCCCAAGTGGGGAGCTTCCTCAGCAATCATCTCATCTAACTTGTCTGCAGTCTCACTGGTGGTGGCCCCCGAGTTATTGTCGATCTGGAGGCATAGCTTGCCTATGGAGACTTGGTCGACCATAACTGTGTCTGGATCGACCATGGTGGTTTCAGAGTGACGTTTCAACTCAACCATGACCTTGTCACGTGAGCGATAGGTCGACTCTTCCACGATGGTGATTGTAGAAAGTCGAGTAGTTTTGGTGACTGATTGAGACAACTTTAAGTATCCCTCTGCAGTTTCAATCTCTAGCTCCCTTTTCTTTCTTTCTCGAAGTACGTGATCAAGATATGCTCGAGCTATGCCTTGAACACAACCGACTCCAGCTGGTGTGGGGAATTTAACTCGTTGATGGGGTATTGAGGCCACCATTCCAAGTGCGACCTGGCCAGGAATACCAAGAATAGCAGCATATTAACTATTCACATCTATGACAATAAATTTTACCTTAGATACGATCCTGTAGGGGTGCTGGCCTAGGTCGACAGCCAGCTCAATTTGCCCTTTGGCATCGACCCTGTGGTTGGTGAAGCCCTCTAATCTGCCATCATACCTTTCAAGCTGCTCATTCGAGAGACCCATCTCTTGGAATGTCTTGTAGAACAGAATACCCTTGCAGGCCCCCGTGTCGACTAAGAGTCTGGTCGTCGTACATCCATCATTGAGTCCTGGGATGATGAGAACTTGCTCTCTAGCCGCCATATTAGTTGCTAGGTCGTGAGGATAAAAGCTGATCACCTCATCCCTAACGTGGCTCCTTGGTGGCACATGTGGGGCTTTGTTGAGCTGGAAGATCTTATGCTTGATGGCTGTGTTACTGGCTTGTTCAGTGATAACTCCCAGGTTCAGTCTAGGCTGCCTTGGTTCCTGATGTCCACCTGCAGGTCGCTCACCTCCACTGCCTTGAGGCCTTTTGACATATGCGTTGAGTCTACCTTGTTCGACCATCCTCTGAATTATACGCTTCAAGCTCATGCAATCCTCTGTGGTATGGCCTGTATCCTTGTGGTACTCGCAGTACTTGGAGTTGTCCCTTCTAAACTTATTTGCTGGGTTCATTGGGGCAGGTGGGGCCAGCTCGACCGCATTCATAATCTCAGTTCGACTCACCGTTAGGGGAGTGAAAGCCTCAGGCACCTTTTCTGTAGCCCTGGTCCTGTTCTTACCATTCTTGTTGTTTCCCCCGTTCTTGGCTGAGACCTTCTTATCATCAACGACCTCAGTTTGGGGCTCTTCCCATTATTCTTTTCTTTTCTTTCCTCGGCCAAAGCTACATTGTAGGCCTTCTCAAATAACTCTTGTCGAGTAGTGATTGTCCGGACTTTCAGCTCTTTGTCCATATCCAAGGAAGTAATTCCACTCCTAAAACAGTTAATCACCTCTCTGTCTGTGAGGTCCTCCTCGATCTTGTCGACCATCTCCTTAAACTTGGTGTAGTAGCTCATTGAGCTTTCATTTTTCCCTTACACCAAGTTGTTCAGGTCGGTGACTGTTATCTTCCTAGCCCCCGCGGCCGAGAAGCGTTCCAAAAATTTAGTCCTCATGTAAGACCAAGTTGTGATACTACCTGGTGCTAAACCGTTAAGCCAAGTAAGGGCTGCCCCTGTGAGTGTGCTCGAAAGTGCCTTTCACATCATATCGTCCTCGTGGGAGACAAAGCACATGGTAGCCTCCAAGTGTTGTATATGGCTTTTGGCGTTGGTTACACCCGAGTATTTTTCTAGGACTGGCAACCTGAAGCCTGGGGGAGGTCGACGGTCGAGTAACTCTTTGGCCAAGGGACGAAGAGCAAAATCTTTGTGCTCGACCTATCCAGCATCAGCTATCTTTTCAGCTTCCCATTGCTCGAACTTTCTATTCCATACCAGCCATTCCCTAGCATCTGGGTTGTCGTCCTTAGCTGGAGGAACATCGTTGGATCTCTGCCTCTCACTCCTAGGGGGAGTCACTTGTCTGCTCCTTCTGTCTCGGTGAGAGGGCGACGTAACTGACCTAGTCGGTGACCTGCGCCTATTCTCCCTTATGGGTGACCTGCGCCTACCATTTCCGACTGGCGACCTGCGCCTGTCATCCCTTACAGGCGACCTGCGCCCATTTCTGTCCCTGTGGGACTGTGACCTCTGCGTCCTTGCTGGAGATCTCCTCAAGCTCCGACTAGCTTCCAACCATGTCCTCAGGTCCGACTGAGCCTCTTGCTCTCTATTTCTGTTAAGACTGGCCCTCAGATCGTCACTTGGGACATGGTTAGGCGATTAAGGCCACACAACCATCCTTTGGTCAACATTCTGTCCCACAGTCTCCTTTGGCCGAGCACTCCTAGCATGCTCCCTGTTTGAAACTTGAGATGGAGCCACCCTCTCAGACCTCCTATCAGCCTGTTCTGCCTCCTCCATTGCTAACAATTCAGCTAGAATTTGAGCTCGTTCCAACAGCATCTCCTTTCTACTTAGGGGGTTGAATGAGGGACCTGGCCTGTTTCCAGCGTTCATCTGCCCAGTTGGGCATTTTGGAGGAGGTGGAACTCCTTGTCCCTCCATAGGCCGCTTATCTCTCCTTCCATCTGGCAATCCCTGCCATCAGCCACACTGTTAGATCGCGTTGCCCTAGCGTGTTGACGTGGGGGAGGAGGAGGTGGCAAGTAAGCATTTCCAGTGTTTGCATTGTTGTTTCCTTCATCGTGCCCGAGTGAGGCCTCAGATACATGCCCATCTGAGGTTACCATTATTGCAGGTTGAGAAAGAAAACTTTCGAGGTCAAGCTATGCACGAGTTCCCGGCAATGGAACCAAACTGATGCCGCAGGAAATGTGCTTATCAATCTTCCTCCACGTGGCAGGACTGATCACCTAGCTCCTTGACCTGAAATCAGAACCCACGACTAGCCAGATGTGTCTCCGGCTTAGACCCTCGGGCGTGAGAGTAAGTTTATGTTTATGGAGAGCAAAATGTATTGAACACAATGAATATTCAGATAACAAAATTGCAGTTACCTTATAACCGTTGTAGTGGAAATGTATTTATAGGTGCCTTGATGAAGGCGATTATATTTGGTAGGGCTACATGAGCTCCGTGATTCGTGGGACAGTTACATGTCATGGGAACGTGTCCTGGATTGGCTCCCGAATTGTAGGGAACCGGTTATGGAAAGATTAGAAACACGTGCGTCTGTATCAGTTAGGTCGACGCTTGCTTATTAGGTCGAGGTCGCCATTTGAGGTTAGGTAGACCTGACTGGCGGGCAGAGCTGGATCGTACCCGAATTAGAGCATGGATCATAGAGTCGGACCAAGCTAGGTCGGGACCTTGGAGGTCAGACAATGAACTTAGGTCGACTGAGCCTGTTGCTGGGCCTTGGGCCTTATGGTAGTTGGGCCAGACTCGTTAAGAATGTGGAGGCCACGGTTGCCTGTGATTGGGCTTTACTCGCTTGGCCCAACTCGACACTTTTGGTGTGTTAACGCTAATTTTCAGCACTTTGTAATAAATGCCGGTAACTTTCGATACTTTTAGTTAAGTGCCGCTAAATTTTGGCACTTTTAATAAGTACCGATAAATTTCTTTACAAGTGTAGAAGATTTCCGTCACTTTTAAATTACATGCCGCTAAATTCTTATACTATTTAACAAGTGCCGCTTAATTTTAGACACATTTAATACGAGCCGTTATTTTCCGGCACTTTTTATTAGGTGTCGCTAATTTGCGACACTTATTTTGTAATGTGCCACTATTAACAAGAGATTTTTTTAACTCATTTTGAATTTCAATCATATTTTTCATGTAACTTGTCGTAATTTTTAAATTTTATTAGATTTATATGACTTCCATCATACGAAAATACAATAATATAAGCTTTTGTGTTATAAAAAATATTTATGGCTGAATAATTGTATCAAAAAAATTATTTAGCCTAATAGTAGAAGACTTGTTTCTTACACATATAAATATAAGGTCATGGGTTCAACTTTAAGTAACTCCATTTTAATTTACTTAATTTTAAATAAAGGCACTTAAAAAGTGTTGGGAAATTCTGAAGTGCCGGGAAAATTATGCCACTTTTGATAATGCCAAAAATTTTGCGACACTTTAAAAATTAGAAGTGTCAAAAATTATTGTCGACACCACTTTTTCCGACTCTTAGAAATGTGTCGAAAATAATTTTTCCGGATTTTATCTTTTCCGACACTTTTTAAAATGCCGCTAAAAGCCATTTTTCTTGTAGTGGATGGTTGTGAATATTATATACTTAAAATTTTGTTGTTAGTAAAAATGTATTGGTAGTATTTAATGAATTGCTTGGATTATTAAAAATTAGAAAGAGGTGTTAATAGATAGGAGGGTGGGGTGGGAAGACACGTAGAAATAACACAAAATCTAGGGAGAAACGCGTTTCTCCATAAGTTATGGAGAAACGGGTCCCGACATGTCGCGCGACAATGAGCTAGATAGCCAGAAACCTATGAAAGTGATATCCAGAAACCTTCAAATGAATATCCAGAAACCTTCAAAATGTTTCTGGATATACATTTGAAGGTTCTAGATATCGAAAACCTTCAATAGCAATTTACGGATATGCCCTAACACATTTCGGATATGCACCTAACGGTTTTACGGATATGCACCTAACGGTTTACGGATATACATTTCACATCCTTCTGGCTATCAAATACAAAGCTTCTGGATATCAACTGCAAAGCTTCGCTATCAAATGCAAAGCTTCGGATATCCGAAGCTTTTGGTCTTGGCCTTGGGTTTTTTTTTTTACGGATATACATTTCACATCCTTCTGGCTATCAAATACAAAGCTTCTGGATATCAACTGCAAAGCTTCTGGCTATCAAATGCAAAGCTTCTGGATATCCAGAAGCTTTTGGTCTTGGCCTTGGGTTTTTTTTTTTCTGGTTATCAAATGTAAAGCTTCTGGCTATGAAAAACACGTTTCTCCATAGTTATGGAGAAACGCGTTTCTCAGCAGACGCACTCTAGAAATAATTAGTACTCTCAACCCCATTTATATTGGTCACATTTGAATTTATTATCATCACAAATAAATTTTGGCCAAACATTAATATCAATCTATATCCTAATGAATGGGGATAGGCAGTATGTTCGAGAATGAATAATAGAATTTGGTGGATAATTTGGGGATGGTAAATGTATTTTGGCCTCAAAACTCCATCAAGCAAACGTAAAAGGAGTAATAATTCTAAAGATAAAAACATGACAAAAGATTGAAATAAAATTGAACAATAAATGCCGTAATTGATTTGTGAACATATTTACGTAATGATATATACTTAAATGTACATTGCTATGTCCTTATTTAAAAATGCAACGTTTATTTCATGACAGATCAGAAAGGAAAGAGCAACATTTTATGGGACGGAGGGAGTAGTACTTAGTCGTCTACTCAGTAATTCCAAAATACAACCAAAAATAAAATTTGCATCTACATCTTTGAGTTCGTAAAGTGTACAACTGTTCTTGAACCATATTTTTTCATCACAAATATTTTCAATATCCCAATCTATTTCTTTTACTTGGATTGGTAATAAAGTTAACTGAGTCTGAGAAGTCATGTGTGTTCTATGATAATTAAAGATTAGTCTATATAGACATGATATCTAGCGGCCTTCACATCGAGGAGTCATTTTTTGTCACCCCGACTGCCCAAATGCTAGCGCCTTTATTGCATTTGCATCTATAAGAAGTCTTCACATCACAAATACAAACCTTCCCTTCCAATAGACTCCTCACATCATGAAACTTCTTGTAACATTCCAATACTTGATAGGTGGACCACATGGTCACAAGATAATTTGTAGCTCGGATGTTGATGGCAACGGTTCTTGAGGAGGGAACTTGATATGCATCAGTGCCCTCGTAACATTGTAAACCACATCATGATATACAACGTTTTTTTTTTTTTTCATTTTTCCCGTCAAACTGGCCAGTTCAGTGCATGAACACCTTGTCACAATAAAACTAGGAACAAATTCATCAGCTTCTCAAACCTCACAACCAAAGACAGAGCCAGTTATCTTATCATGACAATAAGATTTATACCTAATAGGACAAATCTGATGCACTATGATAGGCAGGTCTTGGATCGATCTTTCCAAAAGAAAGAATGAAGAAGTCTTCCAACTGAACCGGAAGTGTATCCTGAAAAGTAATGTCGAAGGTGAATAAAATTGAATTATCGAAAAAATGGAAAGTACGGCAGAGAGAGACAGGATAACAACAATTGCATCAACATAAGTAGCTATAAGAGCATGCAACTCACATCAAGATTATTAGGACTCAACACCAGATTTATCACCACTGCCCACAGTATGAGAAGTAGATGAATTTTCCTTAGACAAGCATTGCAGAAGAGCTTCCTTATTTTCAGCTACAACACTGGCTGCTAAAAGTCGTGAACTCTTTCTTCTTCTAGACCGTCTCTTCCCTGTGTCTAGGGAAGCATATGCATTAGTTCTTTCACTTCCCCTTTAGGCATCAATCCAAGATAACAAGCAACTTCTGACATTAACTAGAATGTCTTCCCATCAGGAGAGGATTGGTGACAAGCTAAAAGAGTCAGCATTGGTGATAAGCTGCAAGACAAAATTACATTTACCCCCTCAACTATAAACCAAATCCAACTTTACACCCGCACGCTCATAATCGATCACACTCACACTCTTATTATTTCGTATCTTACATACTTTTATTCTGCTGCACAACTTTACATTTACTACTAGCGGTCAAAGAAAGTTAACATTTTTATCAAGATATTCGACCTGTTCTCAGATAGTCGACCTCTCACTATTTCAACTGTTCAGTGTTAGACTTAGTATAGGACCTTTCACCTACATTGGTATTAAAGACATTATGTAGAAAATTGTGACTGTTGCCTAGTTTTTTTTTTGGCAAGAGAGAAAGAGTTTGATAACTAAAAATGTTATGTTTGAGGATTCTGAGATTAGGTGGATTTACGGTTTTGGAAATGACTTGTGTGCTTAGGGAAGTAAAACCCTCTCTTTCTGCTGCAGATGGATGTGGTGCCTTTTGATTTTTGACTTGAATTTGTTGGAGATCACTTGTGTGCATTTATACATGTGGATGATAAAGAAGTTCAAGGAGAAAGCTCATCTGATCCAAGAACTGCAAAAGAATGAGAAAGAAAGTGGGAAAAAGATTGTACACCATTTGAAGAAAGATTTGCTTCGACAAAAGACATTTCAGTTGGAGAAAAGTTACAAAAGAACGTCCAAAGCAGAGCTCACAACTTTGGGTGCACATCCATAGGACAAGAAACCTATGTCTCCATCCGATGGTGTAAGCTAAAAGGATGCCCATCTGAAGCGAATCCCAAAACCCCAATGCCGATGCCCCAAGAAAAAGAAAAGTCTGCTCAAAAGCCCCAAATCTCCACTCACTCTACACCAAAAGACTGCTGAGTTCTACTGTTCTCGAATCCCATATGATGAGTTACAGGGTAAGTATGTTGCGGAAGACAAGGATGAGATAAACAATACTTAAATATTGGCAGCAGTTTGGGGATCGAGGTAAATTACTTTTGACCTTCTTGATTGATAAAAGAGTTCTATATTATTGTATTTTACAATAATTTTTATGGTGTGATGAACTAAAAGAAAAAGACAAATGCTTTTTGTTTGAACATAGAACACTCAACATCATATCAAAGAACACTTTTGCTTGAACATAAAACACTCAACATCATTTCAAAGAAAAAGACATAAATGTTTTTGTTCTTAGCTTGAATTTGTGGGATTGGAACCTTACCAAGCACCACCTAAATAAATGCATGTTGGCCAATGATCTGATTCACAGCAGGAATTTTTCTGAAGGAGTCCAGAGTACCTATTAATAAAGCCATAAAAATAAATCCAGGAGACATCTACAGTTGAAGGATGATGAAAGAGTTTAAACTTGTTCAATGCTCCCTCTGTCCCATGTGTGTGTGTGTGTACATATATATATGTATGTGTATATATATATATATATATATATATATATGTATATCAATTATTGAATTCCATCTTAATGTATACCTGCATTCTCAAGTTAATGATCAGTTGAAAGGGTATTGAGTTGAATCCTTGTGTTTTATACTAAACTAGGTACAGTCCAATTTTGTTTCTGTAAATAAATTTTATGAAGCAAGACCAAGTTATTGAATACCAGATCTGAAATAGTTAGAAAGATGGCCATTTTCAGCAAAACAATAATGATTGCTCAAAACAATTACAATTTCATGGGACAAGTCAAACTTTTATGATTATACCGAGAAAGTGATCCAAGAAAGGTTTAATTTTATTTTTAATCAAAAAATTGATTAGCTCTTTGTGAACATTCCAAGAAAATGAGCCAAGAAAGATCCATTAACCGTGATATAATCTGATCCAAGTCATAATTCTGTTTCAAATTTGCATGTAGATCAATAATAAATGAGTTTGTTGGCAAGAGTAAGGAAACTGTTAGGACCTAACTATGTAAGCCACATAGTTACCATAGGTTTTGACAAAGAAATATATCATATGTTATCTGACAGCCAAGATAACATATGACCTTGGACAGCTAAGCCATCAACTTCAATCTGCACTCCTATATATATATCAACTGGACAGCTATGATTCAAAACATCCCTCTAAGATATCACTCAAAACCTCTCATATACATTAATGCATCTAAATTACATGTGTAGTATGATGTATTACATAATGCCTAAACCTTCTAGATCAGAACTTAGCTCTGACAGCTAAGGTTCTCTCACAGCAAAGGTTTCACTCCTCAACAGCTATGATCTTCAACATCAACAGCTATGAAGAAATCCTGTGATGACCAAGATATGCCTTGTCCAAATCTCTCCATACAGATGTTGCCAGCTCATCTCCATAAAGATCACATGCCTGGTTGCAGATTCCAGCTATTTTATTCTCCAGTCAACAAAGGCTCTAAATGCAACTCCAACATGCATTCACTCCCTTGTCTCCTTGTCTCCTCCAACGGCTATTTCCTAGCTTATAAAAGGAACTCTCCAAGACTGAAGACACACCCCTTTTTTACACACAACTTCTACAAACCTTGCATCCAAACCTTCTCAACCTGCAACCAATAATCAAAACAATATTAAGACACTTGTAACTGATCTCAGGTGTATAAACTGATTTGTAAGAACCCCTTAAGACTGACTTTAAGTGGGTAGTGTGAATAGCTCAGATTAGAGCTTGATCCCTAATAGACTGTACTTATTAGGAAGAGGAAGTTCAAGGAACTTGCCTATCCAATCCTTTGTAAATCTTAACGGGAACTAGATTTAAGTGGATTGATCTCACTTGTCAAGGTTGACAGTGAGGGTGGACGTAGGAGGAGTGAACTCTGAACCACCTTAAAATTCCTTGTGTTCAATTGGTATTATCACACAACACACACACACATATACACACACATACACTATTCACTTGTCTTTACATTATTTCAAACACTTTTATTCCGCTGCACATTTAACTCCAATCTTTAAAACCAGTTAACCTCTCGACGCCTAAGATTTCACCTCACCTGTCAAACCTTAACTGCCTAACTCTTCAATCTGATTAAAGGAAACAGGACCTTTCAATTGGTATCAGAGCTTGTCTTCACACATAAAAGTCTAACAACTTGTGAAGGATCAACTACCAACCCACCATGCCTCAACCAAGAAGAAATAATGAGAAAGACATTCCCCACATTGATGGACTGTGGATCATTTGAAATATATGCATCAAAAATCAAAACTTACCTTGATGCCAACAGTATCCGGAACTGGTTTGCCCTTGAAAATGAAGTCACATATCCTGTATCTGTTGATACAAATGGTGGACCTAGCAAAGTTAAATCTCCTGAATTACGGGCTGATTCGGAAAGGCAACTTGTTAGTGCTAACCTTAAAGTCAAGAACATACTCCAAAAGAGTGTCAATGACTCTCTTGCTCAAGAAATTGCCAAGGAGCCAAGCTGCAAAGGCGGCTTGGGAACTCATTCATACCAAGTTCCAAAACACACTAGTGTTAGAACACAAAACCTATACAATCTTCTTAGACAACTTGACAACTTCAAATTCTACCCTGGTGAGAAAGTAAGTGCCGCAAAACCAAGGTTTGAGGACTTGGTAAGATCCATTGCCTTGATCATGGTAAAACTTTTGAGAACCAAGACTTGTGTCTCAAAATATACTCCAACCTTCCTCAAGAATATGAAAAGGTAGCTTTGCCAATAAGAGAAGGCTCGTAATGGAGCACCATGACTGTTGAACAATACTTTGGTAAACTTGAAGCCTATGAACTAGAAGGAATGATAAAACTTCAACCTGTTCCCTCCATCTCACAAACTCTTGCCTTAGCTGCCAAGAAACCACCCAAAAACCAATTACCCAACAAGATATTGATTCTATGGTTCTTTTCTCCCTCCAAAGTAAACCTTCCCTCAAATAACCTCTCCCAAGGAGATCTACCAAGCCTCATATCCATGGCCGTCGAAACACCTTGAGAGCACATAAGAAGTCCTTTGAGAGAAGCTATAGCCCATCCACCTCTCGATCAAGAGAACCCTAAAAAGAAAGTTGAATGCTTCAACCGTAAGAAGCTTGGACATTACTCCTCGATTGTCCCGAACCAAGGAAACCTAAGGAAAGTCGACACCTAAGAAATTCTCATACTCTAAAGAGATAATTCATAGTTCAAGATGCAACCTGCTACAATTGCACAAAGAAGAAGAATGAGAAGAATAAAGAGCAAGTATTGATTGCTGACTCATCCAAGTTCAGTGATGAGGAATGTGAGTACAGTGACTACTGAAAGTGAAGGAGAAGAAGCAATGATATGCTTGATGGCCGGAGATGATGAAAACTCGGTACAATGAAGAGGATCTTGAAGCCTTAGATATTCTTTGAGGAACTAAAACAGTACCTCAATTCAATACCTTAAATAATGAAGAATTTAAACAATTAGTCAAGACTTTATTAATTCAAATAAAAAGACACCAAACTGGCTTTGCTTCATTACTCACCGACAATCTATCCCAAAGTAAAACCATTGAGAACCTTGAAAAAGCCAATCAAGGTCCTGAAAGTCCAAAACCTTATGCTTGAAAAAGGCAATGAAGATCTCGATGCCTATGAATTCCAAACTTCGAAACCAACATCAATCTTGAAAAGGAAAATGAATCCTTCGTAAAGAAGTTTAAAACCCGGAACAGCTCTGGAGAAGCCTTGACCCATTTTAGCTACAACCAAAGACACCCAAGTGACAAATCAGAATTGGAGCTAACAATCCTACTATGTACACATATACCCCTCTTACTGATGAAAGGGCAATTGACAAAATGGTTCTTGAAAGCATGAACTATGTCAAAGTCCAAGAAAATGTTTATCCTATCCAAACCAAGGAAGATCTCAAGGAAAAAGGAAAAATGGATGAAGCTAGCTCCAGCCACACTGATGTATCAACTCCAAATAGCCCCACTCACACTCACAAAACTCATATAGCCATGCTAAAACAAATAAAAGGAAAAGGAGAACAAGCAAGCAAAGGTAAATACATATGGCAAAAGAAAGGAATCAAGGAGCAAATGAAGGAGAACCAACCAAGACATGACAGACAGCAGAGGTCTCCTAGACAACCAAGACATGGTGGACAGCAGAGGTTTCCTAGACGCCAAGATATGGTGAACAGTGAGGTCTCCAAGACAAAGAAAGATTCTATGATCATCACTCATATGCCAAACCTCAAAGACCTAACTGGCCATTCTCTAATGGAAGAAACCATGCCCAACACAATACCTCTCCTAGATCATCTCATAATTCCCCAAGCCATTCTCAGTTTCATAACCAAAATCTATTCTCTTCTCCCAACCAATTTCTTAATCAAACCCAACCTATTGCTCCTACTCCCTATATGCTGCAAATCATGGGATATTATAATGCCCTAAACCAGTACTTTGGAAAGAGAGCAATGAACAAAGCTAGGGGACCAAAGAAATTCTAATCCTTTGGACCCAAAAGAATAAAGGGTACCATAAATGTATTTTGTTGTTTTGTAGGAACCTAGGAAAGGAATATGGTACTTGGACAGTGGATGCAGCAGGCACATGACTTACAACAAGGAGTGGCTACAACAATATGTCCCCAAAAATGGTCCAAATGTAACTTTTGGTGACAATTCTCAAGCCAAAGTCAAAGGATCAGGAAACCTTGTTACTAAAGATATTATTTTCACTAATGTATCTTATGTAGAGGGTCTCAAGCACAATTTGATTAGCCTTAGTCGATTTGTGATAAGGGATATCATGTTGAATGTTCCAAGAACCACCGCATTGTCAAGGATGTCAACAACAAATCAATCCTCACCGGAATAAGAAAAGGCAATCTCTACTGTCTAAACCTTGAAATTGTGGATTCCTCAATGCCCATTGCCTACTCTCCTTCAAGTCAATCCGACATGTCTTGGTTATGGCACAAAAGATTAGCTCACCTAAACCTGAAAAGCATCTCAAAACTAGCCAACTCCAACCTAGTAAAAGGCCTACCCAAAATATCCTTCAAAAAGGACAAGTTATGCAAAGCTTGTCAATGTGGAAAACAAAAGAAAACCTCCTTCACTGCCAAAACCAGACTAGATACCTCTAAACCTCTTCAACTTCTTCACATGGACCTTTTTGGACCTATCAAAACTAGATCTCTTGGTGGAAAGAGATACTCTCTTGTTGTAGTTGATGACTACACTAGATTTACTTGGATCATCCTCCTTGAATCCAAAAAGGATACTTTGGAACAACTTGTCAAATTGTTCAATAAAATTCAAAACCAAAAGGGTTTATCCATCATCAAAATTAGATCAGATCATGGTAAGGAATTTGAGAACACTGGTGTTGAAGAATACTGTGATCAAAAAGGGATTGAGCACAACTTTTCTGCTCCTAGAACTCCTCAAGAAATGGAGTTGCAGAAAGAAAGAATAGAACAATTTGTGAGGCGAAGGTCTATGCCGTCGTAACACAACCTTCCCAAATATTTTTGGGGTGAAGCAAGAACCACTCCGTCTATGTTCAAAACAAGACCCTCATCAACAAGTTTCACTCCAAGACTCCTTATGAACTTTGGAATGGAAGAACACCAACCATTTCATACTTCCATGGCTTTGGACGTAGATGCTTCATACACAACAATGGGAAAAATAATCTTGACAAATTTGATTCAAAGAGTGATGAAGGAATTTTCCTTGGATACTCCAATACTAGCAAAGCCTATAGAGTTTACAACAAAAGAAGACTTGTTGTAGAGGAATCAATTCATGTAGACTTTGATGAAAATAATGACCAAAGTCACACTGAGCTATGTGATTTTGATGAAGCTGTGGGCAACTCAGATAACCTACCTGAGGTTTCTCCTGTTCATGACCCCTCTTGTCTCATCCCTGAAGAAGATTCACCTTCCCTTCCTTATATAGTGCCCAAAGACACAAATAAACAATCAACTTTGCCTGACAGCCATGAAACCTCTCTCAACAGCAAAGGTGCATCTGACAGCCATGATGCATCAATTAACCTTCCTTCATCCAACCATCAAAATCCCCTTGAAGAAGACCCTATCCAATCTGATAACAACTCCTCTCAATCAATTCCTCAACCTGAAATCATTACCCACATTATCCCTCCAAACAAAAACATCTATATAGATCTTCCTATACACAAAATGGACATACCACCTAACATGCCTGTTCTTGACTCTCTAATGAGTGCCTTCATCTCCCAAATTGAACCCAAAAAGATAAATGAAGCTCTTCAAGACCCAGACTGGATAGAAGCAATGGAGGAAGAACTAGAGCAATTTGAAAGAAACAAAGTTTGGAAGCTTGTTCCTAAGCCAAAGAACCAAACTGTCATTGGAACAAGATGGGTGTTTAGGAATAAAATGAATGAAGAGGGTGTTGTAGTAAGAAACAAAGCTAGACTGGTTGCTCAAGGATACAGACAAGAAGAAGGCATTGACTATGATGAGACCTTTGCACCAGTTGCAAGACTTGAAGCTATAAGGCTATTTCTTGCCTATGCTTCATTTAAGAAGATGAAAGTGTTTCAAATGGATGTTAAGAGTGCATTTCTAAATGGAGTCCTAAATGAAAAGGTGTTTGTTTCTCAACCTCCTGGATTTAGAGCATCCCAAGTTTCCCTGATCATGTATATAAATTGGACAAAGCACTATATGGACTTAAACAAGCACCAAGAGCTTGGTATGACACCCTATCTAGATATCTCCTTGGTAAAGGATTTACCAAGGGCCATATTGATAACACTTTGTTTATCAAAAAATATGGAGATGATCATTGCTCATCCAAGTCTATGTTGATGACATCATTTTTGGATCATCAAATGAAGACTTGTGCACCGAATTTGGGAATATTATGAAGGACCGCTTGAAATGAGCATGATTGGTGAGCTTACCTTCTTTTTGGGCCTTCAAGTCAAGCAAATGGAGGAAGGAATATTCATCAACCAAGCTAAATACACAAGGGACATGATCAAAAAGTTTGACATGCAATCTGCTTCACCTCCTAAAACTCCATTGTCAACCACAACCAAACTTCATGCCGATCCTGATGGCCAAAGTGTAAATCCAACACTTTGCAGGAGCTACATTGGATCCCTTCTCTATGTAATGCCTTCAAGACTCGACATTATGTTTAGTGTCCGTCTTTGTGCTAGATTTCAAAGGCGAGATCCCAAGGAGTCTCATCTCTCTCGCTGTCAAGAGAATTCTCGAGATATCTCAAAGGAACCCCGATTATGGATTGTGGTAACCTACCGAATCCCCATTTTCTTTAATTGGATTCACCGACTCGATTATGCAGGTGTAACCTAGATAGAAAGTCCACAAGTGGTGGATGCCAATTTATTGGATCTAGAATCATTTCATGGTCAAGTAAAAAGCAAACCTCGCAGCCACCTCAACAAGCTCGAGGCCGAATATATTGCCGCCGGTTTGTGTTGTTCACAAATACTTTACCTCAAAAGTCAATTACAAGATTTTGGAATTGAACTGCCCAACATTCCAATCTTTTGTGACAACTCAAGTACCATTGCCATGACAGAAAACCCCGTCCAACACTCAAAGACAAAGCATATTGAGGTCGACATCACTTCATCGTAGACCATGTTGAAAAAGGGAACATTAGTCTTGCTAAAGTGTGTACCGAAAATAATGTCTCGACATCCTAACAAAGGCTATGGATGAGAAAAGATTTGAGATGTTAAGAGCAATGCTAGGCATGATTAATCTACCAAAATAAAACAAAAAAAAAAGGGAAAACTCTTATTCATTAGAACAAACCATTTCCTATGGCCGCCGGTCAACAACATTGTCCGACAGCCTAACCTTTTTCTCAATACAAAAGCTTCTTACCTATCAAAACCAAACTTCATTCCTACATTACAGAAATTCAAACACCTTAAAAACAAGCCTAAATCCATATTACCAAAAGCTTCATCAACCCTCCTTCTCATCTCAAAGAAACACCTCTCGAAAGCCTTGACAGCCTAAGGACTGCCAATCCCGTTTATCCCATAGCCGATCTTGGAAGCAATCATCCCCATATCCTCTATCACTATAAATAATGTCTCGGAGCTTGATATGCACTCTCTTTTGGATATCTCCATATCTCTCCAACCAAACAGGTGCCTTTCCATAAATGGATCAATTGCAGAGGTTGAGAACCGCAAAGAAGGACAGACCCTCCTTGGCCACCACTCTTCAACCGCATTATAGGGAGGATACTCACTAAGTGGTGAGATAAAGCCGAAGGTACTGAAGAATTTGCACTTGCCTGTGCAATGATAGCTTGATCGACCGAGGACCTTCATCCTCCTCACCATTTAGAGCAAACTGGACTCAAACACTTGAGAAATTGAGAAAACAACTTCATATAGACTTTGGAAGGAGAACTTTGCACTCCCGCAAAGTTATCTCCAAGCCCTCAAGAACCTGCTTGGCTAAGAGTTAGAGAATCCAGGTGACAGACCTGAATTCCTTGACAAATTTATGAAATCGGGTTGACCAATTTTTGTGTCAACCTTAATCCTTTCATCACCGTCAAGCTTCACTAGCTCTCCCAAGGTATAAACCCTTTCCACCTTGTCCTTAATTGGCCTACTTGATTCTCCTTCTCTCCTTTCTTGACAAACCTTAACCTTGGCCGTCGATCACCGGTTCCCCTTCAACTATCTTAGCCTTACCGTTACTTTTTGCTCTCTCTCTCAACCTATTTTCTTCACCTTCCAAAAGTGCTAATCTCTCCTCCTCCCAAAACATCTTTCTTATCTCTCTCTCCTTCAACTCCTCCTCCTTATTGGGATCATCTTTTAGTATTTGATCCACCTCCCGCTCCAAACCTATATCGCCTTGGAGCCTATATGACAAAAACTCCCTCTCAAACCTTGCCTCTCGTGTTTCATCTACCCTTGGACTTTGAAAAACAAGTCTCTTTGCAAGCCTTAGCCATTTTGCTAGGACCGAACTTTGAAACAAGTCTTCCCATTTTCTATGAATGAAATGAATTTGGTAAATTTCTTCATCTGAACCATTTCCTTTTATAGCCAAATTCATTCGGTCAAATTAGTGGCAATGATCATTCAAAATAGACTTCAAAGGTCGGTAATTAAGTCTGACAGCTATGAATTTAGTTCTTGCCAAATCGAGGAAGTTTTGGAACTTGCCACTAACACATATCTATTAATGTCTCTGTTTATTCCTCCGAAATTTCGCCTTTGTGTACGGAAATAACTCCCATGTTTTATGGGAAGTTATTGTACAAGTAATGAGTGGAGACAAATATCACTGTTCATGAGCAGTCTCCCTCTTAAATGCAAATTTTAACCGTTGCAGTAACTCCACGTATTAGCCGTTGAACTCCACCAATCCCCATATCAAAACTATCATTTAACCTTGCGATTTAATCCCTCGCTAAACAATCACTATTCTCCCTTCCAAATTCATTCTTTGATTCCCTCTGTTTTTCTCATAAACCCTAAAAACTCTCTGTTCTAAGTTCAAACATGTCTTACCCGAAGCCCATGGATACTTCATCAAACACGAGTTCTATGAACACAATGTTGGAGCTCTCATCAAAGAACTCTTGGAATCCAATCATCTCTACAATATGATGGAAGCTCAACCTCCTATTTATGAGAAGGCATGCGAGAGAGATTTTTATGAAAGGAGAAAGACAATCAAGCTGGGGCAATCAAAACCACCATTGAAGGTACCGAAATCAATGTGACCCCCAAGATTGTGTCCAAGGTTTACAACATCCCTATCAAAAGCAATGGTGTTTCAAATCTACGGAATAGAAAAAGACAACAACCTGGAACCATTCTACAAAAGGTTCTTTGACAAACCAAGTGCAATTATCTATTGGTTCAGACAAACCAATCAAAAAGAAGGACCTTGATTTGTTCAAATCAACCCTAATGGATGTTGTAATCAAAGGGTTTGATGGAAAGCAGTCATCATTTGATCAAATAAGCCCTAATGAATGGAAGCAAGCCCTAAGTTTGATAACCAAAGAAGTAAACTGGAGTGTTGCTTTACTTCACAACTTTCAATTAGCCATATCTCCCTCTCCTTGGAAATACAAGAAACAAAATCCAAGGATGAACAATTTCAGATTCATGAGTGGAATTCTCCATCACCTTATTCCAAGGTTGAATCCTCCCCTAAAGGATGAGTGGCTTGAGTCTGCATCTCTAGTATCAACCAGAAGCTTCAACTTGAGCACCTTCAAACGAAGGGCAAGAAGAAATTAGAGCTTGGGGACGGCCTCGAGAATTTTGATGAAGCCTCTCAAGAGATTGAAAGAGAAAACCGAGAAGGATATGAAGATATGGCAGATTGGTAAACATGGTGAATGACAAAAGATCCAAGAGAAAGCATGAGAAAGGTGTTATCATAAAAGAAAGAGCTCAAGAGACTTCTCCAAACAAAATCAAAAGAAGAAAAAGCCTAGCCAAGATGAAGAAAACGGGAAAGGGAAAGAAGCTTAGTAAAGGAAAGCAAATTCAAGAAGAGATAGGCCGTTGAGCAAGAAAGTGCTCAAGAAACTGACAAAGGAAAGATGGGTAGGTAGGAGCATGTCGACAGGTGAAGATACTCAGTCGCATCCTATCTTCAAGGATATTGATGAGTATGATGGTGAAGAAGAAGAAATCCCCGATGATGTGTATGTCGGTGAAGCTCAAGGTGATGAGTTTGATGAAGATATGAGAAGAGCATTCTTTGAGTCACTAATGGAAGTGAGGACGGCTAAGGTTGGACCATCATGGGACAGCTATGGAAGCTTCATCTCTGGCAGCCTAAGGTTGTCTCAAGTGCCGAAACCCCATCCAAGGTAACCTCTAAGCCTTCTCTTACTCTCGGTACTTTCTCTAGGAAAAGAAAAACGATAAAGATGCTCCCCCATCCAAAAAGTTGAAACCAACCACTCCTCAACCCTCCTCATCCAAAGACCAATCTAGTTCACCTCATGACTCTGTGGCTCAAGGCATCCTAAATCTTAATCCCTCTAACATTAGTCCAAATGAGCCAAGTGTTGAAAAAGATAGGGGGAATAGCTCTAGCTCTGAAAAGGATGAGCCTCTGTTAAGGGGGAATAAAAGTCCTATGTCTCCCATTCTGACAGCTATCCCTCTCTTCAGTCAAGAATCTCCCTCTGATAGTCCCTCAGATCCTTCCCCCATCCCTGAAAACATCTTCAAAGCTTCTGAAGGACTTTCCTTAGAGGATCCCAAGCATGTCCCTGCTGTTATCTATTACTTAAGACAAGTGCTAACAGAGGAAGAAACCCAAAAAGCCTTGAAACTTATCAAACACAGAGATTTGGCCAAGAAAGTAAGCATTCCTGCACCTGAACCCATTCCTGAACCTGAACCTCAATCCAAGTTTGTTGAATCTGTTCAAATTCAAGAACCTCATGTTGTTACCCAAGATACTGAGCCCCAACCTGATCTTGAAACTGAACCTCAGCCTAATCTTGAACCTGAACCTCAACCTGGTCAAGAACCTCAATTTAAACCTAGTGAGCCTGATCAAAACCAAGAAACTGTTGATCCCTCCCTTGAATCTGAAATCCTTCCTACTTGTGAACCTTGGATTTTAGATTGTGACATTGACTTTTCCTTCCCCTCTATCATGGCTGCCCACCAAAGATTGAAGGATATTTCCCATTTCCCTGAAATTGCCAATCCTCACCTAGTCTCCAATCCTTGGCTGTTAAGCAAAAATTCCATTATGATTCATGCAAGGAATAGATGTGGCCTCATAGTGTTTGCCCATGAGGAATGGAAAAAGTACAGAATAGCTCTTCCCAACTCCTTCTTTCACAAAGCCCCCTTACTACCCAACTTCATGGATATCTCTACCATAATAGATTGGGAAATGTTGTTCTCCCAGCTCCTCTCTTCAAATATCAATGAATGCATTTATATGCCTTCATCCCTGGTGTATGCCCTATGCATTGAGCTTGCCAAAGAAATGTATTGGAGGATTTGCCTCAATAAATCCATTATCATGGCTGTCATTGCAAGACAAGGCCTGACAGCTATGTTTCCCCCTTCATCTTCAGTACCCTCTTCATTCATCCCCCTAAACACAAGATCTCTCCAAACCAACCTTCCTCCAAACTTCAATCCTTCAACTTTTGTGCCCCCATATCATGTGACCATTACAGACATGCAAAGATTTACAAGGTCAATGATAACCAAGATGAGACACATTTTGGAAGTCTCAACTGTGTCAAAATCTGAGAGGAAGGCCTCCAAAGGAAAGGCCATTGAATCTGATGAAGAAGCTGTGAACCTGGGAAAAAGAGCCTCTGGTGCTGCTCCAAATGTTATTGTGTCAAGTGATGATGAAGATAGTGCTCCTGTGATGAAACATCATCAACTCTCAACCTCTCTGTTCTCACCGGTTCTCCAATCGATCCACCTCTACATCAAACTCAACAACCCATCTCTCTTCAATCAAACCCCTTCTTTTCTAACCTATTTGCAGGAACAAGGGGTCAAAGCTCAAAACCAAAGAAGGCTCCCTTATGGGGTACTATGAGATTGAGAAATGATGAAGAGCCTCTGTCCAAAGCTGTTCTCAAGGAAAGGCAAAACCAAACCTTCACCTATGATGATGAGATGAGCTGGGAATGGAACAATGAGATGTACTACAGAGGTGTTGAGGACAAGATGAAGAGAGTGCTACTTGCGTAAAAGAGAGGAGATCCTTGCAAAGCAAGAAGAGAAAGAGATGAATTTTCTTAAGAAAATGTTATGTCTTTTTGGATAAGTCCTCTTTTAATCCCTACCTTTAATTCCCTTTTAAAAACATTGTTTATTTTGGATAATATGTTTTGTTTTAAAGACTCGATTGATTGAATCAAGAAGATTGTTCTCATCTTCATTGGTATATTCATTCTTGAGTATCTTGCGGGTTATATCTTTATTAGATATATTACTTTGCCAAAAGGGGGAAATTGTTAGGACCTAACTATGTAAGCCACATAGTTACCATAGGTTTTGACAAAGAAATATATCATATGTTATCTCGACACCCAAGATAACATATGACCTTGGGCAGCTAAGCCATCAACTTCAATCTCGCACTCCTATATATATATCAACTGGACAGCTATGATTCAAAACATCCCTCTAAGATATCACTCAAAACCTCTCATATACATTAATGCATCTAAATTACATGTGTAGTATGATGTATTACATAATGCCTAAACCTTTCTAGATCGAACTTAGCTCTGACACTAAGGTTCTCTCACAAAGAAAGGTTTCACTCCTCAACAAACTATGATCTTCAACATCAACGGCTATGAAGAAATCCTTTGATGACCAAGATATGCCTTGTCCAAATCTCTCCATACGTATGTTGCCACTCATCTCCATAAAGATCACATGCCCGGTTGCGAGATTCCACTATTTTATTCTCCGATCAACAAAGGCTCTAAATGCAACTCCAACATGCATTCACTCCCTTGTCTCCTTGTCTCCTCCAACGGCTATTTCCTAGCTAATAAAAGGAACTCTCCAAGACTGAAGACACACCCCTTTTTTACACACAACTTCTACAAACCTTGCATCCAAACCTTCTCAACCTGCAACCAATAATCAAAACAATATTAAGACACTTGTAACTGATCTCAGGTGTATAAACTGATTTGTAAGAACCCCTTAAGACCGACTTTAAGTGGGTAGTGTGAATAGCTCGTATTAGAGCTTGATCCCTAATAGACTGTACTTATTAGGAAGAGGAAGTTCAAGGAACTTGCCTATCCAATCCTTTGTAAATCTTAACGGGAACTAGATTTAAGTGGATTGATCTCACTTGTCAAGGTTGACAGTGAGGGTGGACGTAGGTTGAGTGAACTCTGAACCACCTTAAAATTCCTTGTGTTCAATTGGTATTCTCACACAACACACACACACATATACACACACATACACTATTCACTTGTCTTTACATTATTTCAAACACTTTTATTCCGCTGCACATTTAACTCCAATCTTTAAAACCAGTTAACCTCTGACAGCTAAGATTTCACCTCAGCTGTCAAACCTTAACTGCCTAACTCTTCAATCTGATTAAAGTAAACAGGACCTTTCAGAAACTAATAATATATTTTAATAAACCATATAAACTGATGCAAGCCAACAACCGAAACATGGGCATCTATAGAAATCACATATAAAGTAAATTTCAAGAAATTGAAACTAAATAAAGATCAGAAAAAAATGTTTGATTAGAATCTAGAGAAATTTACCACAGCTGGAGCCTGGAGAGCCAGGGGATTGCTCCTACATCTTAAAGAGAGAGAGAGAGAGACCAGATTGCTAAGAAGAGAGAAGAGACACGGAAAGAGGAGAGAGACGATTATATCGAGGTTGGCACAATATAAGGGTTGAGACAGTACAAGGGTGGACCAAAAACCCTAGCTAGTTAACCTTTTCGGATTACCAAATTCATAAGAGGCCCAATAAAGAAAATAATGTTTTGGGGCCATGAAAAGTGGTAATATATAGCTGCTAATTCAAGTTTTCTGTTATAAAAGAAAAACACCCAAATAAATTAGAATCTTATGGGGGAGAAGGGTTTAGAGATTTTTAATGAGTCATTGTGGTTTAACACAGTATATACAATACTAGAAACTGGAGAAATTTCCATCTGTAATTAGGTCATAATTTACATTAACCAACAAAAAATTTGGTTACCGACGAAATAATTTTGTGGACAGAGTTGCTTTTCGTCGAGAGTACCCCCTAGAGCATTTTATAGTGGCATTTTATTATGCCACTAGAACTTTTAGATCCTAGTGAATCAAAATGCTCTATGCCACTATTTTCAAAGCGCTAGTAAATATGCATATTGTGAATTTTTTATCATATTATATTGATGTCAGTAAATGTATTTTCGTATGTAGTGGTTCGATGCCACATCATGGACTTTAAGACAACCTTCTAAATAATTTTTATAAGAATGTTTGATGGGTTACAACCTTTGAATCTATGCAAAATATCTTTAACTTCAAGCCTAGGTTGGATCGCTAATTGAATAAATTTGTATAAATATAAGCACTCCCTAACCCGTGCCAATGGCACGGGGACAGCATGCATGTTAATCAGGTGAAGAAAATTAAAAGTAAACACCATTAACACCCCAAAATTTAAAACACATGAAAAAAAATTAGCATACAATCACAAACTATAAATGGGCATTGTCTATGTTTGTTCTTAACTCGTGTATCAACTGAATTAAAATTCAAATGATAGATTAAAGTATCAAACTGAGAATGTGGAAAAATCTAAGAATGCAACGTGTGAGTGGAAACAGAAAAAACAACAACCCAAATTCAAAATTTAAGCACAAGAAATCCACTTTAAAATAAAAAGAAGCATACATATTGTGATCTATTATGAATAAAGAAGCCGTTAGCTCTTCGGAAGGACCTTTGTGGAAGGAAGCAATTAAAAGTGAAATTGATTCCTTTTTTAAAATCACACATGGGAATTAGTGGACCTTCATCCGGGAAGCAAACCACTAGGATATAAGAGGATTTTCAAAAGGAAAATGAAGGCGGACGGAACAATTGGTAAATATAAGGCCCGACTTGTAATTAAAGATTACATACAAAAGGAAGGCCTAGACTATTTTGACACGTATTCTCCTGTCAAGAGAATAACGTCAATTAGAGTTGTACTTGCAATTTCCGCATTGAAGAATCTTGAAATACATCAAATGGATGTAAAAAATAGCTTTTCTAAATGGAGTTTTAGAAGAGGATGTTGAGATATTGACAAATCTTGTCAATATCTTTTCCTTTTCCTTGTATATTTTGTTTCCTTATGTATGTATTGTATATTAGGAAGTCTTCTTTTCTAAGTAGGAAAGTAGAATATGTAGTAATAATAGAATCCTAGTCAAAATAGGATTGTTGTGTATATATGTAGGTTGTATCTTTCATAATTCTTCAAGAAGTGAAATAATAATTTCTTCTTCACATATTTCGGTTTTAACATGGTATCAGAGCCCTAGGCAATCAGGGATGACCAAATACAAACCCTTCGCCATGTTCGCCGAAGGAGGTAATAAGAAATTGCTTGGAAGTAGTAAGCGGACGTTGCCGTACTACCCGACATCAAGCATTGATAGACCTGAGAAGGTTGAAGAAATTAAACAAGGAGGAACTAACGAAAGGACGGATGCAGATTGGGCTCGTCTGATGGGTCTCACACCTGAACGGTGGAATGTTGTTAAGGAGCTTGTGCAGTCAACTGTCTGCACAACTGGTCGCAGAACTAACGCATTGAGTGCGCGAGTCAGCACTGTGCAGATCAATGGAGGAGAAACTTCTGGAAGGACGGATGCAGATCAGGCTCGTCTGATGGGTTTCACACCTGAACGGTGGAATGTTGTTAAGAAGCTTGTGCAGTCAACTGTCTGCACAACTGGTCGCACAACTGACCACATGGCTGGTAAGACGTACAATTGGCTCATCGATAGCGGAGCTAATCGACACATAACAGGCGACATTTCCTTGCTCAAGAATGTTCGTCAGATCGAGGCTAATCATATAGGTTTGCCTAATGGAAGATATATATTGGCTACAAAAGAAGGCGATGTTACCATCGGATCACACCTAACTTTGAGAAACGTTTTATATGCTCCTGCGTTCAATTGCAATTTATTGTCTATCTCTCAATTACTAAATGATTCCAATTATGTGGTGCATTTTTCTGATAAAGTTTGTGTTATACAGGATCGAGCCACGAAGATTTCGATTGGGACAGGTGAACAAGACGGGGGATTGTACTACTTAAGGGGAACAACAGTGACACAGGCTTGTAACGTTAGAGAATCTGGAAGCTATCAGTTGTGGCATCAGCGACTTGGACATCCGTCAAGTAAGGTGGTTGGTTTATTGCCTTTTATTAATCGTGGTAGTATTAATAAACATGTCTGTGGGATTTGGTGCAAGGCTAAGCAAAGTAGGGATAAATTTTTGCTTAGTGAAAGTAAGTCTGATGAAGTTTTGATTTAATACACTGTGATATTTGGGGTGATTATAGAAGACATGCTTTATGTGGAGCAGTTTATTTTTTGACTATTGTGGATGACCGTTCCCGTGACGTGTGGGATTATTTGATAAAGTCTAAAAGTGATGTCACGCAAATTTTGAAAAATTTCCTTGCCATGGTAGAACGGCAATTTAATAAACGTGTCAAGAAAATTAGAAGTGATAATGGAACGAAATTCACTTGTTTGGAAAAATACTTTCTTGAAAACGGCATTGAACATCACACTACTTGTGTTCACACGTCCCAACAAAATGGAATGGTTGAAAGAAAGCATAGACATATTTTGAATGTGTCTCGTGCTTTGATGTTTCAAGCAAAATTACCCGTCAAATTTTGGGGGAAATGTGTATTAGCGACAGGGCACCTGATTAATCGGACCCCTTCGGAGTTGTTAAATGGAAAAACCCCCTATGAAATTCTTTTTGGAAAATCCCCTTCTTACAAACACATTAAGGTCTTTGGTTCTCTATGTTATGTTCATTTCTCTCGAAAAGATAATGATAAGTTTGCTAGTAGAAGTAGGCAATGTGTATTTTTGGGGTATCCTTATGGAAATAAAGGTTGGTATATTTATGACCTTGATGAAAATAAGTTGCTTGTTTCGAGGGATGTAGTTTTTGTGGAAAAGAAATTTCCCTTTGCTAGTAATTGGACTGATTTGGATAAAGCCTATTCAGCTTCAGATATCTTTCTTTATGATTCTACAGATGAAATTACCCATGAAGAAGACAATATGCATGAGGGCAATCGGTTGCCTGAACAGTTGCCTGACCCGTTGTGTGAACAACCTGATCAGTTGCCTGAACAGTTGCCTGACCAGTTGTTTGAACATCCTGCTGCACAAGTGCCTGCACATCCGGTTACAGATTCTGATCAGGGTCTCGAATTCGCTTCTGATCCATTGCAGGTGACTGAACAAGCTGGACCAGAGATTTTGGGTCGAGGACAGAGAGCCAAAGTTCCCTCCTCAAAGTATCCTTCATCCGAATATGAGTTGGGCAAAGCAAACACCGCACGAGTCCCCTCCCCGTCTAGTTCGCCAGTCCAAAAGAAATCTTCAGGTACTCGTTATCCATTATCACACTTTGTTAGTTGCACTAACTTCTCTATGGCACATCGTTGTTTCTTGGCTGCCATTGACTCAGGTATTGAGCCGAAGCATTTTGGTGAAGCGGTCACATTTCCTAAATGGCATGAGGCTATGCATAATAAGCTCGATGCTCTTGATCAGAATGGTACATGGGAATTGGTGGATGCTCCTGTTGACAAGAAAGTGATTGGCAACAAATGGGTTTACAAGATTAAATACAACGCAGATCGGTCAGTTGAACGATTTAAGGCCCGATTGGTGATCTTGGGAAACCGTCAGGTTGAAGGAGTGGACTTCAAGGAGACTTTCGCACCCACAATAAAGATGGTTAGCGTCCGTGTTTTCCTCTCTATTGTTGCAGTTCGAGGGTGGGAGCTTCATCAAATGGACGTCCACAATGCCTTTCTGCATGGGGATCTAAGTGAGGATGTGTATATGAAGGTACCATTGGGACATCCAGATTCATCTTCTGTCAAAGTTTGCAAACTAAAGAAATTATTATATAGCTTACGACAAGCTCCCCGGTGTTGGTTTGCAAAGATTTCCGTGGCGCTAATAGAATACGGGTTTACTCAATCATGCTCTGATTATTCTCTCTTCTCTCTTCAGACTTCCACTTTCAAAATTCATGTTCTTGTGTATGTTGATGACTTGGTTATTGGATGAAATGATTCGACTGAAATTCGTCATTTCAAAGCATATCTCAGTCGTTGCTTTCATATGAAAGATCTTGGCCATCTCAAGTATTTCTTGGGTCTTGAAGTTGCAACACATCCGGATGGCATCTTTCATTCTCAACGAAAGTATGCCCTTGACATTCTTTCCGAGGCAGGACTTCTTGGAGCACGTCCGGCTCTTACACCCATTGAACAGAATCATCGTTTGGCTTTGACTACAGACGATGACTTGTGTGATCCTGAACCTTTTCGGCGCCTTGTAGGGAGACTTATTTATCTCACCATTACACGCCCGAAATTATCTTATAGCGTGCATGTTCTTGCACAATTTATGACCAAGCCCAAGATTGCTCATTGGACTGCTGCGTTGCGTGTGGTTCGTTATTTGAAAGCCCATCCTGGACAAGGCATTCTCTTGAAGTCATCCTCCGCCTTGCAAATGCGAGCCTATTGTGATTCTGATTGGGCTAGTTGTCCCATCACGCGACGTTCACTCACTGCCTATTTCATTTCCCTTGGTGATTCACCTATCTCTTGGAAAACGAAGAAGCAAGGTACGATCTCTCGGACTTCAGCAGAGGCAGAATATCGTTCTATGGCCTATTTATACATGTGAGCTCAAATGGTTACTTGGCCTTCTTCGATCCTTTGGAATTAGACATGACTCTCCGGTGCCTCTTCTTTGTGATAGTCAATCTGCTATACATATGGCCTAGAATCCAGTTCATCATGAGCGTACGAAGCATATCGAAGTTGACTGCCATCTTGTTCGTGATGCTGTTCGTACATGTGTCCTCACACCTCGGTATATTCACACATCCGAACAATTAGCTGACGTTCTTACCAAGGAATTGAGTAGTAAACAATTTTCCATTCTACTTAGCAAGTTGGGCGTTTGTGACCTACACGCTCCAACTTGAGGGGGGTGTTGAGATATTGACAAATCTTGTCAATATCTTTTCCTTTTCATTGTATATTTTGTTTCCTTATGTATGTATTATATATTAGGAAGTCTTCTTTTCTAAGTAGGAAAGTAGAATATGTAGTCATAATAGAATCCTTGTCAAAGTAGAATTGTGGTGTATATATGTAGGTTGTATCTTTCATTATTCTTCAAGAAGTGAAATAATAATTTCTTCTTCACATATTTCGGTTTTAACAGATGAGATTTAGATGGAACAACCCGAGGGGTTTGTTGCGCATGGACAAGAAAATAAGGTGTGCAAATTAGTAAAGACATTATGTGGCTTGAAACAAGCACCAAAACAATGGCATCAAAAATTTGATAATGCCATGATGCAAAGTGGATTTAAAATAAATGAGTGTGACAAATGTGTCTATACTAAAACCACGAAAAAGGCTATGTCATTTTGTGTCTTTATAGACGACATGCTTATCATAAGGAGTAGTGATAAGATTATTAAATCCATGAAAGACATGTTGAATTCAATGTTTTACATGAAAGATATGGCCATTGCGGATGTAATCCTTGGAGTTAAAATTTCTAGAATACCCAATCGACTTCTACTAAGTCAATTTCATTATGTGGATAAAAATCATGAGAAATTTAGCAAGGATGACAATGGAATAGCGAGTACTCCAATTGACCCAAATCTTCATCTTTCAAAGAATAGAGATGAACCGGTGTCTAAATTAGAGTATTTGAGAATTATTGGAAGTCTAATGTATTTGATGAGTTGTACTAGGCCGAATATTGTTTATACCGTTAGCAAATTAAGAAGGTAGACATGTAATCCTGGAACAAATCATTGGAAGGGTATAGTACGAGTACTAAGGTACTTAAATTATACTCGTGATTTTGGACTACATTACACTAGACATCCAGCAGTGATAAAAGAATATAGTGATGCTAATTGGATATCAGATATCAAAGACTCAAGGTCTACAAGTTGATATTTATTCACATTAGCAGGTGCAGCTATATCATGGAAATCTTCTAAGCAAACTGTTATAGTGGAATCAACCACATAATTTGAGTATATAGTATTAGATAAATGTGGTGAAGAAGCCGAATGGCTACGCCAATTTCTAGAAGATATTCCAAGATGAGAAAAGCCCATGCCAGAAATTTGTATACAATGCGATAGCCAATCTGCTATTGGTATGGCACAAAGTAATATGTATAATGGTAAGTCTAGACATATACGTCGAAGACATAATACCATTAAACAACTAATTGCAACTGGTACCATATCTATTGACTATGTAAGGTCAAAAGATAATTCGGTGGATCCGCTAACCAAAGGGTTAAGTAAAGAGATAGTTGCAAAGTTGACATTGGGAATGAGATTAAAGCCTCTTGAGAAGTTAACAACAGCGGAAAACCCAACCTAGCTGACTGGAGATCCCAAGATCTAGGTTCAAAGGGACAACCTAACAATTAAAAGACTTGTAGCGTAACTGTGGGGGTAAACCCCATATCTTAAAGTGACATCCCGAGATGAATGAGGTTAAGCCTATGGCTTTTAATGATTCTTATGCATAGTAAAACAGGTTACTTTAAAGAATCACCTATGTTGGAAAGAAGTAGAGGCCGCTTCGAGGAGAATTGTGTGAGGCTCAATTCTTAGACATTCTCACAGAACCAGGCATTGTGTTCCAGGGCCATTAATGGACACAACTATGAGAGCCGAATTGTGTTAGGGAGATACATGTGTAAAGTATATGATCGGTTACACAAAAAGCTAGCAGTTCAAGGACATCGTGTCTACTGATTAGCGAGTAGAGTAAATATATTTTACAATGGAAGGTTCAAAGGGAAGACCCTACCTATCCTATGCAGGTTTTTGACTGCAGGAATTTATCACCTATCCTCGTGAATTTCCTTCATGTGGGGAATTGCTGGAAAATAGTGTGTTTTGAAGGAAATTATGGGTTATTTCCTAAAGGGCAATTTTGTCAAATTACTAAATTGTTTATGAGTTTGTGTTCTACTCCATGAGTATAATAAATCAACTATTTATTTGTCCAAAATAGTTGTTGGATGAATGAGATATGAATGCTCAAAGTAAGTGGGTAGAAAAGGGAAATATTGAGTTATCCCACATTGGAAAGAAAATGAACTTGTTGCTAGTATAAATACTTGGGCACTAGAGTAGTGTTCAAGATTATGTAGCATAGAGGCTCTTTCTCGCGCGCAGGGGGTGCGTACTCGTGCATGTGCGCGTCCTGCGGACACGAATGTAGCATCGAATTTGCCTATGCAGACAACTCCACCTTTTTGTTATTATTTTGATTTTGTAATTCAAAATAAATGAGCAGATAATATCTTTTTGATTTCATAAAGGCGTTACAGCTGAGACTTAATTCCGAAATTAAGTTTGAATTAAAACTGAACTGAAAATCGAAATTAATAGTGCTTAATTTTCAGATTAATGGACCGAAATTAATAGTGTTTAATTTTCAGATTGGACCGAAATTAATGGTGTTTAATTTTCGGATTAATGGCCGAAATAAATAGTTTTTAATTTTCGGATTAATGGACCGAAATTAATAGTGTTTAATTTTTGGATTAATGGCCGAAATTAATAGTGTTTAATTTTCGGATTAATGACTGCTTTTCAGTTTTGATTCTTTGGCCCGGTTGCAGCTATAAAATGGAGAGTCCACAACATTTTTCTACACTCAAAAAAAAAACAATCATCCTCCATTTCATTGCAGCATATTGTTCTTCATTTCCTTTTACCTCCTTGCATATGTAGTATACAAGAGGTGATGCTCTCCAAGCTCAATTCAGTTCGCCGAGATAATTAGGTGCAAAGTGCCCACGGTCCGCACGTTCTATCCCGGGAGACAAGCGTTCCACTGAAACTCAAGCACACTCGGTGAGGGGATGAATATGTCTTAAAGAGACAGTGACTAGCATTGGGCTCGTACAACTGCAACCATAATCGTTCTTTTGCATTTCCAGTTTGATTTTATATTTTTTATATTTCTGTAATTGTTCTTTCTGTATTAACTTTAACAGTTACATTTCTAATCTAGGTTTGCCCAATTGACAAGCTCTCAAATGGTTATTGAGGTACTTTAAGCATTCAATAAGTTATTGTTTGAAGTTCACTACGTATGATGAAGGTATAAAATTGGTTGGTTATTTTGATTCTAATTATGATAATGATAGGGACAATAAAAAATCTACCACTTCTTATTTGTTTACCTTATGTGGCTCTTGTATTAGTTGGAAATCTCAGTTACAACCAATTGTGGCTTTGTCTACTACGAAATCTGAATATGTGGCTATGACCGAGGCTATAAAAGAGGCCATATGGCTTAAGGGTTTAATTTCTGAAATTGGTTTTCTAAGTGATATAGTGGTAGTATTTTATGATAGTCAATTTGGCATTCAATTGAGTAAGAATCCTGTTTTTCATGATAGAACTAAGCATATAGATGTTAAATATCATTTCATTCGTGATGTGGTTGCTAAAAATGTTGTTTATCTTGAAAAAATTGACACCAATTTTAATCCTGCTGATATGGGAACTAAGTTACCTGTTTCAAAATTTTTGAATTGTTTTAAAATTTTGAATTTTAACACTTCTTGTTGATTCTTGTGTTAGTTTGTCCCAAAATTCCTAGGATTAGTGTGAGTTGGGGTGTTTGTTTCGTTTCTTTCTATGTGATATGAATAAACTAGATTTTGCCTTCTATACTTTGTTTGACTATATGTTGGATCAAGTGCCGAATGCTAAGGCGATGATGACTTTGCCCAAGTAAATGTATTCGGAATGCTTCGTGACTAGCACTGGTGTCATGAACCGACACTTTTTCCAAGGTGGAGATTGTAAGTGTAGGAGGCCCAATGGGCAGCCCACTTGTGTTGGAGAGAGGCCCAAAATCAGTTTAGCCCACTTACCCTTAATCCCTAGTTTCAACAACGGAAACTGTAAACAATATGGCAAAAGATGATTTCCATTGATCACTGAATAAGAATTTATACACAAAATGGATTTGTAACTGCTATCTAGAGATTTACAAAAATAATTTACAAATGGCAAGATATACACAAGGCTAGAATCAAGGCACAAAATAACAGGGAGTTACAATTCTGCAAAATCTGTAGATTCTGGCTTGCACGCTCGTGCATGTTATTTAGCACGGCCGTGTATCAGTTGATGATATTTCTATTTGAATTTGCACGGGCGTGCTGTTTTCAAGACACACCCGTGCACCTGCTGCTTGGTCTGAAGTTGATTCTTTTACATGCCCCAGCAAGATGGACGGTCCTTGGGTTGGTCCAATCTTGGAGATAAGAGAGAGGAATCGAGCATGGGAGTGGCTTTGTGAGTGCATCAGCCAGTTTGTCATTGCCGGAGATGTGCTGAACACGAAGTTTGCCAAGGTGAACTTGTTCTCGAACGAAGTGGAATTCTAGTGCCAAGAGCTTCATTCTAGAGTGGAATACAGGGTTAGCAAAGTAGTTTGTAGCTTCGAGATTGTCACAGTAGATCACCGGAGTAGTAGAAAGAGAGATGTCGAGTTCAGATAGAAGGTTGGTAACCCATAACATTTCGGTAGTATTGGCAGCAATAGCACAGAATTCAGCCTCCGTGGAAGAAGGGGCAAGGGGTCGTTGTTTCTTGGAACACCAAGCTATAGGATTGTGACTAAGGTAAATGACAAACCCGGTGGTAGAGATATAATCGTCCTTGTCACTCGTCCAGTCAGCATCATATATAGAATGCATGAAGTATAGAAGGTGTTTGTTTAAACAGATGAATGTCCATGTGTAGTGAGCCATGAAGATAGCGAAGCAGTCTCTTGAGGGATATCCAGTGGTTTTCTTGATGGTGGTGAAGGAATTGGGCAAGTTTATTCACCGGGAAAGCTATGTCTGGCCGAGTGAGAGAAAGATATTGAAGGCTACCAATGATGGCTAGAAATTTTGAGGGGTTGCAAATAGGTGTGCGAGGGGTGGCAGAAAGAGTGGGATAGGTTGCCATGGGGTGGGGGATGGTTTGGAATGAGCCATGTTATATTTGTCTAAGATGCCAGTGATGTATTTAGACTGAGAGAGGAGGATCCCATTTGCATTGGGTGTAACTTCGATGCCTAAGAAATAGGAGAGAGGGCCTAAGTCCTTTAGAGAGAACCTAGATGCAAGACTAGTGATGAATGTGGAAAGAAAGGAATCAGATGGACCAGTGACAATAATGTCGTCTACATTAACAAGAAGAAGAAGACGATTTGAGCCTTTGGAATATGTTAAAAGAGAGGGGTCGGCTAGGGAGTAGGTGAAGCTGAAGGATGTAAGAAAACTTTTGAGTTCTGTGTACCATGCACGTGGTGCTTGGTTGAGACCATAAATTTCATTTGAAAGATAACAAACGTGAGCAGGATGAGATGTGTTTTGAAAACCCGGGGGTTGAGACATGAAGAAAGTTTCAGAAAGATTACCATGAAGAAAGGCATTATTGATATCACGTTGACGAAGAGACCAACCTTGACCAATAGCTAGGGAGAGAATGAGACGAATGGTAACTGGTTTGACAACCGGGCTGAATGTGTTAGAGTAATCAAGTCCTGGGCATTGGTGAAAACCCTTAGCAACCAGTCAAGCTTTGTACTTGTGGATGGAGTTTTCGTTGTTGTATTTTATCCGAATAACCCATTTGCATCCAACTATGTTAGGTTCTTCATGGGAGGGAACTAATAACCAAGTATTGTTGCGTTTGAGAGGATTAAATTCATCAAGCATGGCGGCATGCTAGTGAGGGGAAGATAGGGCCTGTTTGGTGGATGTGGGAAGGGAATTGGGTGAGCGTAGGGTGACTAGGTGGGCATATTTGGGGTTTGGTTTTCGGATGTTGTTTGAGAGGTGGGTTGTGATGTTTCGACTGGGGTGAGTAATGGGGGCTGGATTGAGAGTAGGGGCTAGATTATTTATGCTGAGGTAGAAGAAGGAGGAGAAGTTGGGATGTGAGCAGTAGTAGGAAGGGGGCAGTAACAGGAGGTGGAACAGGCGTGGGGGTGGAGTAGGAGTGTTGGCAACAGGTGGATTAGGAGGGGGACAGAGCAAGGTTGTATGATGGGAATGGAGAAGGTGCACTATTCAGTTGAGGAAATATGGGAGGATGTAGGGGGTGTGGATATGAGGGAGGGGTTAAAAATTATGTTTCAACAAATTTAACATGTCGAGAGGTGTATAAGCGGTTCGTGGTTGGGTCAAGGCAATGGTATCCACTTTGAGATGGTGAGTAGCCAACAAAGATTCAAAGGGCAGATTTGGGGGCAAGTTTATGAGGGACGTGGGGTCGGAGGCAAGGGTAGCAAAGACAGCTAAAGCTATGAAGTTTGGTGTAGTTGGGTGCAGTTTGAAATAAACGGAAATAAGGAGAGTCATTATCAGGAAAGGAAGTAGGCATGCGATTAATAAGGTATGTAGCAGTGGTTAGGACATGAGGCCAGAAGTTGAGGGGGGGTTTTGCATGAGAGAGAAGAGTAAGGCCGGTTTCAACAAGGTGACAGTGACGACGTTCGGCAAAGCCGTTGTGTTCAGGGGTGTAAGGACGTAAGGTAAGGTGAGAGATGCCGGATTGGAATAAGGATGGTGTGAGTTTGAGATATTCACCCCCATTATCAGAGAAGAATTGGATGATTGGTCGTGAGAAGTATTTTCAACAAGGGATTTGAAACGAGTGAAGGTGGTGAAGGTGTCGGATTTGTGTTTCAATGGGTATAGCCAAGTGTATTTTGTGAATTGGTCAACAAATATGACATAATATTTGTAATTGTCATAGGAGTGGATGGGAAAGGTCCAGACATCAGAGAAAAAAAGTTCAAGAGGAGTATGAGATGTAAGTGTAGAAACTGAGAAAGGAAGCTTATGACTTTTATTGATGTTGCAAGGATTACAAAATGAAAGAGAGCCGCTAGGAATAGATAAAGAAAAGTTCTTATTTAAGAGGGACACAATAGGGGAAGAGGGATGGCCTAGTCTATGATGCCAAGGCTGAAGAGAAGTGGTGGTGCCAAGATGAGCTTGTGGCGAAGTAGGTTGCCAAATATAGACTCCACGATCAGTGGTCCCGTGAAGAAGAATGTGGTTTGTCGAGATTTCTTTAACAAGAAATAAAGAGTATGAGAATTCAACAAAGGTATTATTATCTTTGCAATACTGAGATACGGAAAGAATATTGCGAGAAATTAAAGGAACATGCAAAATGTTATTGAAGACGAGAGATGAATTAAGAGTAGGAAAAGAGAAAGAACCTATGTTAGAGATAGGAAGAGCGGATCCATCCCCAATAATAATGTCATCACTGCCATCATAGGGGTGGTGAAGGGCTAGGTTGGAGAGGCCATTTGTGAGGTAATTTGTGGCCCCGCTATTAACATGCCAAGGAGCCGGTGGTGGTGTGGAATAGGTGGTGGCAGTGTGAACTTGTGGTGAGGGATGTGAGGGAGTGAAACAATACGAACAGTTAGAGGAGGGAACGGGTGGAAAGAGAACACTAGGGTAGTCACGTTTGAATTGACGACACTGGGAGATTACGTGACCAACATAGCGACAATATTGGCATTTGCCTTTGAATGGTGCGGGATTGGGGTTTCGAGATTGAGATGGAGTGGGGAGAATGGGGTGATTTGTGTGTGGACGAGTAGGGTTTTGATGAAAGTGGGTGTGAGCCACATGAGCCGAAACAGGGAAGTTTGGTGGAGTGATTTTCTATTTGAGGGTGAGCTCGTGGTGGATGAGTTTTTCGTGAAGGGCTTCAAATGAAATGGGATTGTCTCTAGCACAGACAAAATCAACAATGGATTTGTAGGAGTCCTAGTCAAGTCCATTAAGGACTTTAGCAATGAGAGGGTCTATGGGTTTTCCTAAGATTGCTAGTTTATCGGTGCAAGTTTTGATGGTTTGCATGTATTCAGTAATGGAAAGGGTGGATTTGGTGATGGATTCAAGGTTTTCTTTGACCTGAAGGATGTGGCCACAAGATGGGGTTGCATAGGTTATTTTTAGGATGTTCCAAGCTTGGCTAGAGGTGGTCGCTTGGTTGACAAGTGGGGCAACAGTGGTATCTAGGGTGCCTAGTAAAGCACCGAGGATAAGACGATCTTGTCTATCCCAAATAGTGGCAGCGGGGTTGGGAGAGTCTTTGTCATCAATCTTGATGGTGGCTGAGAGTGGTAAATGGGTTCCATCTACAAACCTAAGAAGGTCTAAACCAAAAAGAAGGGAAGTGATTTGGAAAGACCATGAGAGATAGGTTAGGGGGTGAGGGTTTTGCAATTGGAGAGATTGACTAAGGTGATGGGATGATCTGGTTCAGAGGAGTTGGGAATGGTGGAGGCGGAAGCTTGGTTTGCCAAAGAAGTTGTTGGGAGAAAAGGATCTTGATCACTAATGCTCTGATACCATGTAAAACAATATGGCAAAATATGATTTCCATTGATCACTCGAATTAGAATTTATACACAAAATGAATTTGTAACTGCTATCTAGAGATTTACAGAAATAATTTATAAATGGAATGATATACACAAGGCTAGAATCAAGGCACAAAATAATAGGGAGTTACAATTCATCACAATCTGCAGATTCTGGCTTGCACGGTCGTGCATGTTATTTAGCACGACCATGCATCAGTTGCTAATGTTTCTGTTTGAATTTACACGGGCGTGCTGTTTTCAAGACACGGTCGTGCACCTGCTGCTTGGTTTGAAGTTGATTCCTTTACATAAACTTGTTATCAGCGTTGTTGACTTCGTCTATCTTCTATTGCTCTTGATAATCTTTATCTGTTGATAATCTCTATCTGCTCTAATGTCGGGGTTTTGTGAGTTACACCGGTAAGTTTCTTCTCTCCTTCTCCTGATCTTCTCTCGTTTCTCCCTTATCCCCCTCTGTTGCAGCCCCTTTATAAACCCCTCTACCCTCTCGTTTGCAATCAGAACATACACAATATTCATACACAGTTTTGGGGTTTTCACTTTGGGGTAAATAGAGAGAGTGAGAGAGTATGGCAGTGAAATTAGTTTCGTGGGTTGCTTTATTGGTGAATTATTGCTTCCCTATTCTGAGTTCTTAGATTGTCTCTCCCTCAAAGTTAAGGTTGATTTGGGTGTGTGTGTGTGTGTGTTCTTTGGTTTGGCAGTAAAGAGGGGTGTGAGGACTGTTTTCAATTGGGTTGATGTTGTTGGTGTGTGGCTGGAGCAATTGGTTCTATTTTCCCCTCCATCTTGGATTGAGCTGCATGGATTGTGACCGGTTTTACGGGACGGAATACATTGGGTCTGAGCCGAATATTGTTCAATCATTCTATCCCTATTACTATTTCTTTTTCAGTCATTTATATAAATTTTCTGATCACTTTTCTTTCCAGATTATTGATTATTTCTGTTACTAATATTTATTTTTTTTCCTGTTGTGTTGCTGCTGCTACTACGCAACTTTGGTGCAAGTTCTGAGTTCGTGATCCGATACTTTCTGTAAGTATACCCAACAGTTCTGACCAATATCTTGTAATGGACATCAAGCATTTTTTTGTGGATTGTTGCAAATTTCGAAGAAAATTCTGCAAAATCAATTTTCATAATAGCGAGAATATATTTGCGGTGGAGTTAATGCTTGTAGTTTGTCTATGGGTTCTTTCAGTTTTTGTGTTTGGCTTGACGAGCTTACTCATAGTTTCAGAATGAGAAAATGACTCTTGTAGGTAACATACTGTACTCCTTTACATCAAATAATGTAACGTAGTTCTTAGTGTCTAAAAAATACATCGTACTTTTATAATCTTTTTCATATAATGCAATTTTCAAGTAAAACAATGGATGGCGTTAAATATAGTTAACAACTTGTGACGAAATTAACACAAACTAAATATTTAACGAGCGTTAATGCCCTTTTTTTTCCTCTCGGAGAGATTGAAATCATAATTTATATCTTTATTTATATTTTTGAAATCATAATTGATATCATTATAATTGGTATGCTTGTGCAAATAATCTTCATAATTCATAATTAGTATTTTTTTAAGATTAATGTTTTTTTTCATGCATAAATTAACATATTAAATTTTAATATTTTATTATATATATTATTAATTAATATTATATTGATTCCAATACAATTCTCTTTAACCAAACCGTTCTTAATTTTCCAGCTTTAAGTCCATGGCGTTGCCGGAAAAGCCACCGGAATAAATCATTATCCAACCCTCCCCATCTTCTTCACCTCGCTTCCTCAGACCCACTTCCAATTCCAATCGCAAGATTGCAATTGCCGTCGACCTAAGCGACGAGAGCGCCTACGCAGTCACCTGGGCTGTCCAGAACTACCTTCGTCCCGGCGACTCCGTCATCCTCCTCCACGTCCGTCCCACCTCCGTCCTTTATGGCGCCGACTAGGGTGCCACCGCCGTCGCTGCCACTGCTGGTTCAGTAATCAGAAACAATGGAGGAAGCTTTAAATGTATGAGATGGCTTGGAATTTATCGATGAGGTGGGGAAGTTTGGGGGGCGGACTTGGAAAGTGAGTGAGGCGGCAATTCTTGGCAGGGAAGGGGCACCGGAATGAATGGGGTTGGAAGTGAGGTGCCGAGATCATAGGGGTGTGGATGATTTGGTGGAATTTTCTATGTAGATATGAAGACGATTGTGGAGGTGGATGGTTGGCTATGGAGGTTCATTGGCGGCAGGGCGGTAAGGTTAGGAGACGAGGGTGAGAGATGATGTTTTGGTGTTTGTATTCTATCATTCTCATTCAACAATTATGGAGGTTGATTTAAAATTCTTTAAACATTAAGGTTAAATTTGAAAATTTCAATCTAACTTCGGTTAAGTTATTAATGTTCGTTAATTAAAAAAGAATTTGATTACATTATTTGATAACCACTTAAAAAGTATGTTGCATTTTTTAGACATTAAGAAGTACGTTGCATTATTTGATGCCAATGGGTAAAGTACGATGCATATGTTGGTTGATTGCCCTTTTTAGAATATAGAAATCTCCCTTTGCAACATAAATTTTTATTCGGTCTTTGGCTAATTACTGCAAAATTAATTTTCGGACTTGGATGCTAAGCCATATAATATTGCACTATTATACAATGAATGTTATGGTTACAATCATGTAATGGCTATAAATTAGATGACACACTAAATAAACCTGGAAATATTAAAAAAGTTTGCAAAAAATAGATAAAATAGTTGTATCCGGTGTTAGCTTTTACGGTAGAGGTATAGAGTTTGAATCTTGTTAAGTACATGTAGTACCCTATTTATAGGTCACCCTATTGATAGGTCAATTGATGTAACCTAAGTGACATTTTATCTTTCATTAATAAAATAAAAAACCCATTTAAAAAAAAAAAAAGAAGCATGAAATCAGCCGACATATGCAAAAGGGCCAAAAGAACTACAGGGAATAATGCATAAATTAATAGAAGTACTACAATTGAACTTTCGTTCATTCAATGGGCCTGTCTTTCTTGAATTATCAATTGGAAACCCATAATTAAATGGGCCTGTCTTTCTTGAATTAATAGATGTCGCCCTATATATACCACTCTTTCTCGTCTAAATATCACTAGCGCAGAGCCTAATATTTTTTTGTGTCCTCTATCAGTTATTTTCTTTATCAATCAGAGTTTGGTTTTTAATCCTTTGAAGGGTTTGAAGATGGAGGAGCTCTCCCCTGGCTGTCCATCTATGGAAATTGAAAGATATCAGGTATAATCTGCAAATCATGATCTAACCTTGGTTATTGCTCCATTTGTTAGGTTTTTCACTGATCTTTTATTGATTAATTTTTTTTTTTTTTAGTTGGATTATTCTTGTCAGTGTCTGCGGATCTTTCTTGGATCATTTTCTTGGAAAGTTCATAAAAGTATTTTTTAAACATTTTATAAGCCTAAATCAGCCTGGTCTGTATAGTGTATATATATATAATATCAGAAAATCAATTTACTAATTATTTTCTCGGTAAGATCATAAAAGTAAGTTTCGTCTCTCATTGTTAAGTCATTGTTAATATAGCCTGCCATTATCGAGGCAGATACTGTGTCCCATATCTTTTATTAATTGCTGATTTATTTGCTAAATAGGTAATTTTGCTTGATTTTCTACAAGATCCATACATGCTAATTCAAAACAAATTTGATCGAGTAACTGCCACCTATTCTAGATTATTTGTACTTATTTTCACATTTTATAACTAAAGTGCACATAATTTTCATATTATGAACTTCTACTCTTTCAAATACATTTTAACCTTGTGTATTAATAGTAACCAGTTAGTGATGTACTTTTTACTATAAACCAAACATACAGTTTTTACTGAGTCTGGGGTGAGATAATTATTCATTGAAATTAGTCGTGCATTTTTGGGATCTTTCATCATGTTTGTTGTTTGTAAAAAAATGAATCCAAATTTGTTTGCTAGCCATGGATTCTTAGGGGATAATTTCTTTTTGATTGTTCTGCCTATTTCAATATTCTAAAGAAGCATTATTTTAATCTGTATGTTAGCCCAAATTCATTATGTTTTTTTTTTTTTTTGATTGAAGGTTGCATAGAGACTGATGTTGGGGCTGTAAATCATGAGAAAACAGCAAATACTTTAGAGGTTGGTTTTTCATAGTGTCAGTTTTGTCAACCTCAATAGTTAGAAATGTCAAATATCTAAGCTCTGTATGTATTTTGTAGTATGTTGCTAATTAGACATCATTGGAAGCCAAGGAAGTCGAAGTGCTGTTAGTGAAGGAGACTAGAAGCACCAATACTGAACAATCAACTAGTGGAACGTCAGCCTCGATGGATGATATGAGTTACTTGTTCCAAGTTGATGGCCAACCGAAGTTGGTCTCATAGCTTTGAAGGGACAAGAAACTCTGGCGGAGCTTCAAGCCAATTAGTAACCATCTAAAGTAATGTGAGTATGTTTGTTTTATGTAACTGCTTAAGTTGTTAAAACACAATTCATTGTGCAACTTTAATCTTTAATGAGGATACTTTTTCTAATTATACACAATTGATTGTGCAACCTAAATCTTTCCTTTAATGACATTTACCTAAGGAAAATATTATGGTTTAGTTAGTAAGCAACATGACTACTTTATTGCACAATGAAGCGGTGCTTGCTCACTCTAACTTTTCTGCATTTTTATATTTCAGGCTCAGCTAAAGGCAAGCATGCGAAGGCAAAAAGAAACACCAAGTCCAAAGGTCTGATAACGCTTCTAGACATCCCGTAACTTCCACATCTGACCTTAATGCGAGCCAGACAAAACAAGAAACTCTAAGTGAGTTTGAGAAAACCAGGAATGAGAATTTAGACACTGGAATTAATTTGTCTATGGATATGAGTGAATGTGAAAAGGTCATGGAACGTTCTATGAATATACTACTCTACAACTATGTAGAGATATTTCCACACTATTGAAAGAGAGTAAATATTGGGCTGTAGAAAAAGTCGACCAAGTAGAGAAAAAGTTTTCTAAGCCATCTCTTAGAGATTGGAAAGTTAAGAAGTGAGAACTTGGAAAACCAACAGCTTAAGAAGAACATTACGAGGCTTAGGGAGATGGATGCTGCCATGTAGAATGCTACATATCAAATTGAACAGGCAATCAAAACAGTGAGATACCATGAACTGCTGAACTCTGAGGTTAGGGAATGTATTGAAAGCTACATAGACACTTCAAATACAAATCGGGCTTTGATAGAAGTTGAAAGAAGGGAAATTCTATAAATATTTTCTTAGCAATTTTTGTAGCTACTTAGAAGAAGTATTATAGTGAATTGTTTGCTTCACTTGTCAAGGAGAGTATAAAGGTTGGACTTAGGATATGTTATATCCCGTGCCACTTTAAAATGATGTCTTTGTCTTTCTTAGTTTTTATTATACACTCTTTACACATTATTTAAACCTTACCTATTTCCGCTGCTACACTCTTTTAACAAATTAACTTATGTAACTGTCAATGTCACCTTTCCTCAATTGTCACATTGTCTTTGTGTTCAAATTAGTACTGCTCTTTTCGAGGTGTTCTAGTATTCTATCAACGACCAAATTGTTGTTTCTCCTCGTTTAACAGGTGAAATTCGTTACAGTGTAACTTGTATTCTCTATTACTTAATCCCTAATAAGTTTGTTGTTTATATTGTTCCTAATCAAGAGTTCTTTGATCATTCATTGCCATTGCAATTGGATAATGTTTGTAAAACATGACATTTTATTCCTTGAGACCATATATTCATTTATAAGTGTTATGACCTAACTATGTAAACCACATAGTTATAAAAGGTTTTGACAAAGAAACATATCATATCCAATGTTATCTGACAGCCAAGATAACTCATAAACCTTGGACAGCCATGACTCAATCTGCAAACAAACTGGACAGCATTGATTCAACTGAACAACAATGATCTAGCAAAGTCATATCATATAAATCAATGTATTTATATACAAAAGGATCATTACATATCTTCTACCCAATTCCTTGACTCCTAAAACTACAATCTTAAAGAACCAAGCCTGACAGCTAAGGTTCTCATCAGCTGAGGTCTCATCCCTCTTACAGCTATGATCTTCAGCAACAACAGCATTGATGTTTCTATGAGATATCCAAGATGTGCCTTGCCCAAATTCTCTCAACAGATGTTGCCAGCTCACCTCCATGAAGATCACATGAAATGATTGCAGATTACAGCCTGTTATTATCCAGTCAACAAGGCCCTAAATGCAAACACTATTTATTCCGCTGCACATTTCACTCTTGTCTTATAAACCAGTTAGTATCTGATAGCTAAGATTTTACCTCAGCTGTCCAAACTTAACTGCCTAACCTTTTAACTGATTAAGCAAACAGGACCTTTCAATTGGTATCAAAGCCGTTTTCCAAAAGACTTAAGTGTCTTCAAGTCTCACAACTTGGGAAAGATCCGCATTCTCCCACCATGCCTCGATCAAGAAGAAATAATAACTCTAAAAAAGTGTCTTATTCAAAAGAAATAATTCACAGTTCAAGTTATAATGAAATAAATGTCATGACATGTCTAAGGGCAAATGAAGAAAATGATGAATCAGACAATGAGGAAGATCTTGAATCACTGGCAGTTGTAGAAGAATTAAAAAAGGTACACAATTTCAAATCGTTAAATATTGATGGTTTTAAACAATTAGTTTGCACCCTTTTAATTCAAATCAAGAGATACCGAACTACCTTTACTTCATTGGTCACTGACAACCTATCCCAAACCAAAACCATTGAAAATCTTGAAAAACCAATCAAGAATTGAAAGAACAATGTCTTATGCTTGAAACGAAAAACTGTGATCTGACAGCTAAGAATTCAAGCTCCCAAGAAAACAATCAAAGAGTCATCAATCTTGAAAAAGAGAATCAGACTCTAAGAAAGAAAATTGATTCCTGGAATAGATCAAGAGAGGCTGTATCCCTTTTTAATTACAACCAAAGACACCCTAGTGATAAGTCAGGAATTGGAGCAGAAAATCAAACCCTAAAAGTATATATCCCTCCCACCGATGAAAGAGCCATTGAGAAAATGGATCTTGGAAGTATGAATTCAGTTAAAATACTAAAACCTTTATATCCGATCAAAACAAAGGAACAATCATATAAAGAAAGGGAAAAAGAGAAGAAAACTGTTGTTGAAAGAGAAAAAGAAAGCATCAATGACAAAGATGCCTCAGGGCAAAGAAAACAGCAAGAACATAGCACCAAACCAAGAAGCTATCATTATCACAATAGACAGCCATATCAAACCAACATCAAAAAATCTCTGGAAATATGAATCCTACATGGAAATACTCAGATGGAAGGAACCATGTTCAACAAAACAACTTCTCAAGACCACCATACCACTCATCTACCCCTAGACAACAATCCCATCAAACCAACTTTAGAAACCAACATCCCTATTCCTTAAACACCTCATATCATTCTCATCTACCTTTTGCTCTGACCCCATACATGATGCAAATCATGTCATATTACAACACTATTAATCAATTCTTCAGTAAAAGAGCAGCAAGCAAAGCTTGGGTTCGTAAAGAAAACTAACCCCCTGGACCCAAACATAGGGTACCAATTTTTTTTGTTTTATTTTCAGATGTTAAAAGAGTAGTAAAGTCAAAGCTTGCTTGGATTTAATCAAAGATTGGATCTCTTCTTACAAATGACGGCACTGTTTGAGGGGGAACCAAACCTTTAAGGTTATGTTTTGCCTGTTACATTTATCCATAAGACCATGACACCATTTGAGGGGGAACCAAACTCCAAAACACCATCAAAACCAGCCAAGAACAGCCCTTGTTGAAACAGAAAAAGTTGCTGGAAATCTGAAACTCAGCTTTGTGCACCTTCACAGAAATTGCAATATCTCTCTCTCTCTGCTGCACGAAACTGCAATCCGATTTTTTGTGAGTAAAGTAGACTCAGATACCTTTCCAGAAAGCATAAACATATTGACTACAACCTTGTGAGTCAATACCAGACTTCATCTGAAGTTGCTGTCCAACAGGCTGATCGTTATCTCTGACAGCTATGTTTTCTTTCTGATAGCTAAGCCTTTGACAACCAATCTCCTTGACAACAAACCCTTTTCAACAAATCCCCATACATCAAGCTTCACACAATAAACTCCTATTCAACAAATCCCAAAAATTAAATCACCTACACTCTTGATAGCAGACCTCAAAACTCTGACAGCAAGGACAAAACTGTCAAGACACCCTTCACCAAAACTGCAATATCTTTCTCTGTGGGCAACCAAATTGCAATTCGATTTCTTCTGATTATACCAGATACATAGAGATTTCCAACAAGCCTAAACCCACATTTTGATTCATTATGAGCAAAAAAATGGCACCAGTTTGAAGTTTGCAGCAAACTCAAAATATCTGACAGCTAAGATATCTGACAGCTAAGAATCTTAGCTGTCCAAGCAAACAAGCCCTTCAATCCCCTTTGCAACAAACCCCTTGATGGCGTACCCTTGACATCAAACCCCTAGATATCAAACATTTACACACTAAACCCTCCAAAACAAATGCCAAACATCAATTCCCTAAACTCTTGACAGCTATCCCAAACCATAGCTGTCAGACCTTAGCTGTTGGATCTTAATAGACCAACAAACTGGTTCCACCCCTTGCACGAGAATTGCATTATCTCCCTCTCCCGACATCGAAACCCCAAACCGATTTTTTCTGTGTGAAGTAGACACATAGATCTTTCCATCAAGTCTAATACCACAAGCTGAATCCTTTTGAGCGAAATTTGGTACCTATCTGAAGTAGGCAGCAGTCCCCAAATATTCCTGACAGCAGAGAAAAATTTGTCAAGACTCCTCTCACCAAAAATCCTATATCTATCTCTCCAAAGCTCATAACCACACACCGTTTTATCCCACTTAAAGTAAACTCATATAGCTCTCCAAAAATTAGAGCCTCACACCTTGGTGCTTGTTGAGTCAACACAGAAAAATCCGTGAAGTTGACCAAAAATCTGCTCAAATTTTCTTAAGAGCAAATGTCTTCTGGTCATCTCTTTCTGCTTATGGAGATATGAAGCAAGTCATTAAGAGTTTAAAATGACCAATCATTCACCAAAAAGGGGGAAATTGTTAGGACCTAACTTTGTGTTTTGATGATGATTGATCATTTAACGGGACAAAGTTAAATGGTCTAAAGTGTCAAGAAAGGAAAGTTGCAAAAGTTATAAGAAGGCACCTTCAAGTTTCCCATGTTTTTCAACAAAGAATTTCACCTCCTAATGAGTCCCAAAATATTCAATATTAGACTCATTGGAAAGCTAATTTGATGATGTACAAGACTATGCAATGAGCTTTTGCATATGAACAACCGGTGAAAATCTATATTCGAATAATCAAAAGGAAGAAACAATGATAATGAAAGTCAATGGTGCAAAATGGAAGTTTGATTCATTTTTGCAAATGCTTTCTACTGCTGAACAATAAGTAGAGACTTTCAATACATCAATTCCCCAACAACTCCTCCAACGGATACAAACATTTTCCTTAAAACAGGGAAGTAATGACAACACCTTTATGTCAACATTGAATGATGAAGACCAAAGACCAAATTGAAGACCTCTTCATTCCTCAGACATCATCAATGAAGACTCCCATTGAAGACATCCTTGACCATGTTCCCAACAGCTAGTTCTCTCTCCCTCCTATATATCGGAATGAAATCCTTCCCTTACAAGTGAGCCATTTTGCAGTCCCTTTCCACTCCCATTTGAAGAGCTTTCTTACAGCTTCTTACAACACCCATTTACAGTCCCTTTTATAGCCATTTCCATAGCCTCTCCACACCCCTTTAAACAGTCCTCTCTATCCCTTTTGACACCCCCTTTTAACACCTCCTGTTACAGCCTTTCTACACACATTTATAGTCCCTTCTTACATCTTTTCCACACCCATTAGCAGCCTCTTCATAACCTTCAGCAGCCCCTTCATAACCTTCAGCAGCCCTCTTCATAACCTTCAGCAGCCCCTTCATAACCTTCTGCCACCATTATTAACACCCTCTACAGTCCTTCAACACACAACCTTTACAACCTTCCCTTCAACCTTTCCACACCTGCAAAACCTGCAACCAACAATCAAACAACTTTGAGACACTTGTAACTGTAATTCAGGTGTATAAACTATTGTGTAACCACTTAAGACTGACTTTAAGTGGGTATTGTAATTTGTTTCATAACAAGAAAATTCCTAATTGATGTACTAATTAGGAAGAGGAGGTTCAAGGAACTTGCCTAACCAATCCTTTGTAAATCTTAAAGGGAACTAGATTTAAGTGGATTGATCTCACTTGTCAAGGTTGACAGTGAGGGTGGACGTAGGAGGAGTGAACTCTGAACCACCTTAAAATTCTTGTGTTCATTTGGTATTATCACACACAAACACACACACACCCAGACATACATACACTAATCACTTGTCTCTACATTATTTTATCACTATTCATTCCGCTGCACATTTAACTCTTGTTTTTTGTACCAGTTAATATCTGACAGCTAAGATTTCACCTCAGCTGTCAAAGCTTAACTGCCTAACCTTTTAAACTGATTAAGCAAACAGGACCTTTCAATTGTTAGGACCTAACTATGTAAACCACATAGTTATAATGGGTTTTGACAAAGAAACATATCATATCCAATGTTATCTGACACAGCCAAGATAACTCATAAACCTTGGACATCCATGACTCAATCTGCAAACAAACTGGACATCATTGATTCAACTGAACAGCAATGATCTAACAAAGTCATATCATATCAATCAATGTATTTATATATAAAAGGATCATTACATATCTTCTACCCAATTCCTTGACTCCTAAAACTACAATCTTAAAGAACCAAGCCTGACAGCTAAGGTTCTCATCATCATCCCTCTGACAGCTATGATCTTCAGCAACAACAGCAGTGATGTTTCTATGAGATATCCAAGATGTGCCTTGCCCAAATTCTCTCAACAGATGTTGCCAGCTCACCTCCATAAAGATCACATAAAATGGTTGCAGATTACAGCCTGTTATTATCCGGTCAACAAGGCCCTAAATGCAAACACTATTTATTCCGCTGCACATTTCACTCTTGTCTTTTAAACCAGTTAGTATCTGACAGCTAAGATTTCACCTCAGCTGTCCAAACTTAATTGTCTAACCTTTTAACTGATTAAGCAAATTGTACCTTTCAATAAGCAATACTCTCATCCTCACCAGTTGCTTACATTCTTCGCAATATAGAGTAAGCACTAATTAATGTAAATGAATCCAAATTCGTAAGCTAGCCATGGGTTCTTAGGGGATGATTTCTTTTTCATTGTTCAGCCTATTTCAATATTCTCAAAAAGCATTTTTTAATCTTTATGTTAGCCCAAATTCAATATGAGGTTTATTTTTGATTGAAGATTGCATAGAGACTGATGTTTGGGCTGTTAATCCTGAGAATACAGCAAATACTTCAGAGGTTGGTTTTTCATAGGGTGGAGAGAAAACCCATCTAAAGTAGGGGTTATAGACGGTGATGGGCTATGAATCAGCCCTTGCTTTAACAAGGCTGAAGCATATGTGATGGGTGATTTTGACGGTGGAGGTTTAACGGAGGTGATAACGGCAGAGGAAGGTTGGGAGGTAGGTTGAGAAGGTTTTGGGTCGGCCGGTGGTGGCCTCCCCATAGAAGTGTCCGGTGGCATAAGCGCCCAAAGGCTTAGGGACCTTGAGAAAAAAAATCCTAGAGAGAGAAATAGCACTCAGTCCTGTTCCACCCCTTGTTTATCAATTAATACATACATATATCAATGCCTAGTAAGATAGGTCACCAAAGTAAATAGGCTAGCAAATATCATTAACATGTTTCGTACTCTCTACTTCTACTAGATCATGGATTTAAATCGTTACACACATTTGAACCAAAACTCGTAATAAAAAAGAAAAAGGTCAAAATACGTTTAGCCCCAAAGTATACACGCAATCCCACTTTGCACCCCAACCGATTTTTGTCCCAAAGTAACACTTTAATTAACCTTCTGTACAACTTTGCACCCTATCACCTAACTGAGTTTAAATTTAACGAAAATTGATCACGTGCTTGTTATGTGAGGGGACTTTTGGTCATTTTCCTTGAAAAGAGAAGGACTTAAATGTCAATATGTTACCGAGGGTAAAAATTCCTTTCTCCACCCAACCCTACCATTACCCACGGGTCAATAACCACCACTACCACTACTCCATCCAAAACCCAGCCACCACCACTACTCCATCAAAATCCAGCCACCACTAATGCCACAACCCATACAAGGTAGAGAGGAATAATATGAAAGACTCAATTTATTATGTTACTAGAGGTACATATTTATAGGTTTTACAAAGGGAGTTGGAATCCTATTCTAATACAAATATTAACTTTCCTAATCTATACAAATATTGTGCTCCCGGACGTGCATGACTATGTCGAAGACGGTGTGGTTTTTGAGAGGGGTTTCGGCTATGAGGGTTTGCCAAGGGTTATGGTCGAAGGTTGTGGTGGGAGGAGGTAAGGCTGGTGGGGTTTTCCGAGGGTAGGTTAGTTCGGGTGTTGGTGTTTTAGGGTGGTATTGCGGCGGTTAGGGCTTGCTGAGGGTGAGTTGTTGTACACGACAGAAGCGTTAGTCGTGGATTTTGTGGCAGGCAGTAGAATTTGCCGCAGGTTTGGGCTCCTAGGGTGTTTGAAGGAGGTGAAGAAGGTTTTGGCCGGCCGGTGGGGTTTGCCGAGGGGTTTGAAGGAGATGTATAGGGTTTCGGCCGGTGGGGTATGCCGAGGGTATTTGAAGGAGGCGAGAGGGTTTCGGTTGGAGGGGTTTGCCGAGGGGTTTGAAGGAGGTGCAGTGAGTTTTGTGGAGGGCTAGGGTTCTTCCGAGGGGATTGAAGGAGTTAAAGAGGGTTTCGGCCAGTGAGTTTTGTGGAGGGGTTTGAAGGAGGTGTATGAGGGTTGACTTTGTGAAGGAGAAGGAGAGAATTTTGATGGTGGGTGGCGGAAGATATGGGGTGAGGGGGTGCGGAGGCTTGAGGGGTTTGCCGCTAAGGTTTAAAAATGGTAAAATGTGGGGGGATTTTTGATGGAGGGTGGCGGAAGCAATGGGGTGAGTGGGTGGGACGGCTTGAGGGGTTTTGCAGCTAGGGTTTTTAGAAGGTTGAAGGTGGTGGGGTTTTTGATGGAGGGTAACGGAAGCAATGGGGTGAGTGGGTGGGACGGCTTGAGGGGTTTTGCAGCTAGGGTTTTTAGAAGGTTGAAGGTGGTGGGGTTTATGATGGAGGGTGACGGAAGCAATGGGGTGAGAGGGTGGGGCGACTTGAGGGGTTTTGCCGAGTTGTTTTGGAAGGTGGAGGATGGTGGGGTTTTGATGGCGGGGCAGCTTTAGGGTTTTGCCGCTAGGGGGTTTGGCGGAGAAGTCCTATTATAGATCTTATTGCTCTGATACCATATTATAAAGAAGAAGAGAGAGACGAAGTCAATCATACAAGGTAGCAAGAAATAATATGAAAGACTCAATTTTATTATATTACTAGAGTTACATATTTATAGGGTTTACAAAGAGAGTTGGAATCATATTCTAATACAAATATTTACTTTCCTAATCTATATAAAGATTGAGTTTCCTAAACTATATAATATATAATAATATATTGTATAGAATATAATATTCTAATATTATATTCCTAATAAATACTCCCTCCATCCCATCCCAAATGTCTCAACTTTCCATTTTGGGCGTCCCATTTAAAATGTCTCAACCCAAAAAAGGAAAGTTTTATTACTTTTTTATTTGTGGGACCCACTTGTCATACTCACAATAAATATCCACTAACTATTCCCTACCCCACTTTCTCTTTCCTACATCACTTTTCATACTCACAACATTTAAATTTTTTCTCTTTTATACTTCACTTTCCTTAATTCCCGTGCCGAACCCATTTTGAGACATTTGGGATGGGACGGAGGGAGTAATACATTACTATTACAAACTCCAAGTTAAAATTAGGGCAAAAAAACAAGAATCTCGCCCGCCAAATAGGGACAATTCAAAGGGGTTTCTGCAACAATAAGAAATTCATGATTTGTGGATTTGATTTTAATAGGTAGAGAGGGAGTTGAGATAAAGATGAGGAGTGATTTGTGTTTAGGGGAAGAGAATGGGCAGAGATCGAAAGTGAATAGGAGGAGCTTGAAGGTAGTTCAGTGATGAAGAAGGTGGCAATGGCGGTTATATATAGGAAGGGGAGGTGGACATGGAAAGGAAAGAAGGGACAAAAATTAGGGAAAAAAAAACAAGAATCTCGCCTGCCAAATAGGGACAATTCAAAGGGGTTTCTGCAACAATAAGAAATTCATGATTTGTGGATTTGATTTCAATAGGTAGAGAGGGAGTTGAGATAAAGATGAGGAGTGATTTGTGTTTAGGGGAAGAGAATGGGCAGAGATCGAAAGTGAATAGGAGGAGCTTGAAGGTAGTTCAGTGATGAAGAAGGTGGCAATGGCGGTTATATATAGGAAGGGGAGGTGGACATGGAAAGGAAAGAAGGGACAGGAAGGGGTAGGTAGGGGAGGAAAAGCGGAGATGGGTGGTGTGCTCCAGGAAGAGGGGTGGGGAGAGGGAGGTGACGGGAAGATGAGAAGGTTATGTTAAAGCTGGTGGGGGGATTTTGAATGGAGGAAGAAGGGATATGGATATGGAAGATGAAGGAGTTAGGTATGTTGGGGTGAGATGAAGAGGAAGAATTGTACGTGGGTAACTTTTTTTTCTTTTTCTTTCTTTCCCTTTTCATTTTTTGGGTTATATAATTATTCTGATTTTTATTTTTCAAAATATATTTTTATTTATTATGATATTAGTCTACACATTATCTAAAATAATTAAACTTAAAAGAGTATAATTTTTTTTTTTATTGATGGAAAATATCCTGTCGATATTCACCGCATAAAATATTCATGACCGAAGATTATGTGACTTTGTCAGCATAGAGCTGACGAAAATTGTTATTGACTTTTCCAACAAAAATCCTTTAGAGCCACCACTACATTTTCGAGCTAATGTAACGCCATTGCATTAGGGCCCAAAAACAGTTACATTAGGCCTAATGTAACGCCAAATGGTTGTTGCATTCTCTTGCGTTGCATTAGGTCTAATGCAACGACATAGTAAGCGAATGTAACGCCATAGCTTTGACGTTGCATTAGGTAAATACTTGATGCAACACCAATTTTAAAACTGTATGAACACCTAATGCAACGCCCAAAAGTAGATGAGTACCTATGCAACGCCAATTTAAAAAATAGTTGAATACCTAATGTAACGCCAAAAATTAGATGCACACCTAATGTAACGGCCGTTGTTATGTATTAATATTGATTACTAATAGTAATATATATACAATTAAATAATAAAAAATATTATATAAAAAATTAATTGACATGATAATTAACATGTATTGATAAACTTCATTCCCAAAAGATACATAATATATTTATGTACACATGACAACGTGTCATCGACACATACTAATTACATAATATAAGTGATAAAAACCTAACAAGTTTTTAACATAAAATGAAACGGTGTAAGGCGTGTTTTTTGAGTGGCGCTGAAAAAATAAATAAATTAGGGCGGCATTTTAGCAAGTACCGAGAATTTTCGGCACTTTTTCTCTGAAGTGTCGGCACTTTTAATAAAGTACCAGTAATTTGCGGCATTTTCCAAAAAGCGTTGAAAATTTTGTGGCACTTTCATTGAAATGCCGAAAATTAGCTGCACTTTTAATAAAATGTCGGGAATTTGTGGCATTTTCCAAAAAAGGCCGGAAATTTAGCGGCACTTTCATTGAAATGCCGAAAATTTAGCGGCACTTTTGTTGAAATGCCAGAAATTAGCGGCACAAAGTAAATTGCTGGGAAAAGGCATATTTGTTGTAGTGAAATCTTGTGGACGGTGGGGTAGCCGCTAATAATCCAGTATGTACCTTATATCTGAAATGTCAAATATCTATCAGATGCTTTGGCTTTATTCATCCCGAAGTTCCTTTTTGCAGCAATAAACGCAAACCTAAAGTGGGAGATTGAGAGAAAAAGGAGGCGAAAGAAGATTTCGAAATAAGATAGCAATTGTAATCCACGTCATGATATACATGATAGGTGGACCACATGGTCACAAGAAACTTCTTGTAGTGAAATCTTGTGGACATACATTCTCTTTCCCCCTATTGTGGCATCATGAAACTTCTTGTAACATTCCAATACATGATAGGTGGACCACATGGTCACAAGATAATTTGTTGCTCGGATGTTGATTGCAACGGTTCTTGAGGAGGGATCATGATATGCTTGCCACCTGGCAAAGATTTGTTTTGCAGCTAAATTTTTTACATCTTTTTGTAAAACATCTTTTGCAGCTTTGCAATCTACTTTGACAGTAAATTTTTGATTTAATAAGTCATCTTGGAATTTTGTTATACATAAAACTATTGAAAGTGAAAGTCCCTTGCTTGGTATGCAGATGATCAGACAGCTATGGTATTGGCTTAGCTGTCAGATGATAGTTTGAATTGTGCAGCGGAATAAAAGAGGTTTGAAATAATGGTAGGACAACAAACACAAAGAAATAATGCAAGTGTGTGAATGTGATTGCAAAAATGTAATAACACAGAGAATTTAAAGTGGTTCAGAGTTCACTCCTCCTACATCCACCCCCACTGTCAAACTTGACAAGTGAGATCAATTTTATTATAATCTTTAATCAACAAAAATTACAAATGATTGATTCAGGCAAGTTCCTTGAACTTCCTCTTCCTAATTAGTACAGTCAACTAGGGATACACTTAAAGTACAGTCTTAAGTGCTTTTACAACTTGAAGTACAGTCTCAAGATTTTACAAAATAACTAATACACTCAAAGTACAGTCTTGAGTGATTACAAACTGATTCTACACCTAAAGTACAGTCTTAGGTGGTTGGGGTTTGTGAATTAACACATTGGGGTTGTTTTTGTTGGTGAAGAGGTTTAGGGGTGAAGGTTTTGGTTTGGAACAGGGTTTTAAAGGTAAGGATTGGTGTGTGTGTGTGTGGATTACAGGAGGTGTGTGTGGGTGTTTGGAAAGGGTTTTTGGCTGGGAAAATGAGTATTTTCGGTTGATTTTGTTAGAGGAAGAGATCCTCTAGTTATACCCTTCAATGTAGCCGTTGGAATATGACTGCCAGCCTATACATTAATGAGCTTTGATCGGTCTTTGTCCCACTTGTCCCTGTCACAGTGTCTTCATGAGCCGTCTTGAGCTGTGAGCTTGAACCGAGAGCTTCTAGAAAGGTCTTCATTGGTCTTCATTGGTCTTCATTGATGGTCTTGATAAGCTGTGAAGATGCGGGGATCTAACTTGGTTGAGTTTGTGGTAACCTCGGTGTGAGACGAGGAGATGGGCATCGAGGGCTGAAGTCATGCTTGTCGGATCATGGCAATGCTTAGCTATCGAGAGGATTTCTAATAAGGCGAGATGCACTTGATGATCTTGATGACTTAGAGAGTGACTATGATTCATGTTTTTGATTGATTGTAAACATTGTATAAGGAAGAATCATAGGCCCCATCGGACTCATAGGGTCGAAAGTGAAGAATTATGACGAGATAACATCTTTTGATATAAACCCTGTTCTATATATATATTCCCTTTTATCAAAACCAACTAACTAAGACATTGATCAAAGTTAGGTCCTAACAATTTCCCCCTTTTTGGTAAAGGAAGATTTATGTGGAACAAGTTTTCACAGTTTGATAAGAGAAATAATAAAAAGAAGTAATCCAAGGAATCATATCAGGCAGAGGTAATCAAACTGAGATGGAATACTTGGAATTAATCTCAGGATGAGAAGAGTTCACAAAATACTGTCATACAAACTGAGGCAAACAAAACATATTGTCTTTAACAAAAAAATGTTCCATAACAAATACAATTATTCATCAGCCAATTGATCATAGAATTCATCTCTTTCTTGTAAAGTGATAGAATCTGATTTCTTTCATCCTCTAGCTCTCTTCTCGTTTCAGGCTCAACTCCTCTGTAGAAGAACTCATTGTTCCATTCCCAGGACATCCTTTCATCATACTTGAAGAATTTGTCTTCCTTTGACTTCAGTTGAGATCTTCTAAGGGGTATTTGATCATTTCTGATTCTCATTGTGCCCCACAAATGTTTCTTCTTGTTCCTGGTTTTCTTGCTCTGCATGGGCACACTGGATTGATCTGGTTGTGGCCGGACTTGATACTTGAGCAACAGTGAAGGACTCGAGTGAATTCTTGAGGAGGATTGGAAGCGTAGGGATGGAAATATTGTTGGAGAGTCTTGATCAGGGGCTTCGAGGGAGCATCATTATCACTATCATTATCATAGCCGCGTCAGTGCGAGGAAAGATCAATAACAGCTTTGGCTCGCTTTGACCTTGATAACAATGGAAGATCTGAATTCTTTGATCTCGGGAATAGAGACCAAGTTTTTGAAATGAGAGTTTTCATTGGGAGAGGTGAAGTTAATAGGATCTACAAAGTGATGAAGGGTGAGAGGTATGGCTCAATTCCTGGATTAAGAGTTGGGGAAAAGATGTTGGCAGTTTTGCTTAATAAAGCATAATGGCACACTTTTGTTCAAATAGTGAAAGGAAAAGTGTTTTTGCAAGGTCAATGCACAGGGTGAAGACTAAACCCTTTGGCATATACAATCAAGAATTGAGTGATGGAGAGATGAGTTGACTGAAAAGAATTTCCCAATCAAGAAGAGTATTGGGAGTGATGAACTTTGGGAAGGATGGGATTTGATGAACAAAGTTGGAGGTGGATGAGGTTCTTGACAGTTGCCATTTTTCATAGGCAAAGAACACTAACCCTGCAAGGTTTCTTGCTACAACAATCAAACCATTCCTTGCGGTTCCCGGAAATTTTGGATAGGTGAAGGGATTTGCTATTTACGGGATGTGAGTTACATGGGGTAACCTTGTCCTTGCTTTGATGGAAGACATAGAGAAATCAATTCCACTAAGCATCCAAGGTTCCCTTTTGGGAAGGAAGGATTGATTTGGATTTGGAGGAATAGAATGACTTGGGAACTATGAGGAGCTGTTAGGAATGGGATCATCGTCGAGATATGTCTTGACCTTGTCCGGCCGGTATTGGACTTTGTGGAGAGGCTTCAAAAGGTTCATTTTCGGGAATTGGAGAAGGTGGCTTGGAAGGTGCGAGAGGATTGGGTTGAAATAGTTGGGATTGGCTCGAGAGGTTTGGCCAAGACTTTGATTAAGAGACACGGAAGTGAGATTGAGATTTAAGGAGATTCAAGGCTGCCCTTACTTCACTTTTTGCCAACCTTTTCTCAAGGATAGCTATCATAGCTTCCCTCATTTTCTGAGTTCCATCAAGCTCAAGACCTTTGCAAGCATTCACAATTGAGTCTCCTTTTGAGACCAAAATGGGATTAATCTCAACTCCAACCTTCTTGAGATTTTGAATGACCTTAGAAGTATCATCAGGATTCCCCCTTTCAGTTTCAATAGTTGGGGCGTGATCATTCACGAGTTCAGTCTCGGGAATGGAAGGGAAGGGATGGCTATCTACATTCATATTTGTCACCTTGGGGTTTCTAGATGACTCACCTGGTCCACTTCTTTTACGCATTAACCTAAGTACGAGTTCATCTAGGGCCACTACTGATTCTTCCTCACTCGAAAGTCCTTAAGATACAAAAAGAACTGGCCTTTTCGGTGTCGTGTTCCCATCCAACTCAATAGCCTCAATTGCTCTCGGGATTTTAGCTAAGCTGTTGAGGTTGGGTAGAGGGGATATTCTCATCAATGTTCCCCCTTAAAGGTTGCTTATCTAAGGGTTCTTTGAGATTGAGGATAGCTTCAATGGCGATTGATGACCTGAAATGGTGTGGATTTTGGGGGAAATGGAAGGGGTAGATATTTTGGTTTTCTTTGATTTGGGGGCTTTCTTTTCAAGTTTTCTTTTCTTTGGTAATGATTTAGAAGGAATGGTTAAGGAAGATTGTACCTTTGATCCGGTAGTATGCCTCATTTGGAGGGGATAGGCTGTCGAGATTGCTTTCCTTTGTGAAGGGTTTTGGATAGGGCAAGAGCCGCCTGAAGCTCTGAGGATCTATGTTAGCATTACCGGCATCATCTTGATCCATAGTGTCAACCTCATGGCTATCAACATCTCCTCTTTCTTCAACATTCTTAGCATGGCTATCGAGAGATGGTTCCTTCACTGTCGGCTATCGGATCATCCTTGCTTTTTCTCTTTTTGCTAGGAGATACCACGGTTCTCTTGAGCACTCCAGCTTTCTTGACATTGGTTTTTACTCCTCTTTTCATTCTCCTACTAGTAGCCAAAGCTATCAAATCTTTCCAATGATTAAGCTTTATCCTTGTTTCTTCAAGCATTTTCTCTTGGGCTTCTTTGAAACTTTCAAGGCTCATATCCCCGACCTTCATAACAATTCCCTTCTTTTGTTTCAATGAAAAGGTTCTTTCATTGAAACATCTTGTTTCGGCTTGACTTTCTTGTCTTGACCATTTCTTGGATAGAAGCGGAGTTTGAGCTTTGGAATTAGAACTTCAAGGATTCCACTCATGAATCAAGTTGTTCATCCTTCCACCTTGCTTCTTGAATTTGAGAGTAGAGGATGAGACAAAGAAGTTGGAAATTATGGAGAAGGACAATGCACCAATTTGTATCCTTGGTCATCGCCGTGAGCATTTGCTTCCACTCATTTGATCCCATTTGGTCAAATGAGGATTGTTTGCCATCAATGGCTTTGTTGACCACATCCATCAATGTTGACTTGAAGATATCATCTTTGTTCTTCACCAAAGCTTTGTCTTGAACGGCTTTGAAGTCGGTTACTTTAAGACCAAGAAATTTTTCATATACGTCTTTAATCTTTCGATCCTCTATCCCATATATTTTTCACATCTTCTTTTATTTGGGATTCCGTAGACATCACTAACCATATCTTGAGTGATAGTTATCTCTACATTTTCTATGGTGGCGGATTATTGAATTATCTTCAATTGTTTCTTGCTTCCTACCAAATAAATTTCTCTGCAGAGTTCTTCATAAATTGGGGGTTTCAAGCTCCCATAAAATCAAG